>BSBK01002257.1:0-192656 GCA_027943335.1 Chamaecyparis obtusa
AAATCAAGATAAAATATGTTCTTTATATAGGGAACACAAGGTTATTTTGAATTTAGGCCAACAAATAATGATCAAATGAAAACATCAAGGCTAGATCACAAATGAAAACATCTAACACTAGCACTATTTAAAATTTGGGTCCCTTTTTTAGGGAATAGGGTGTTGAGTGTTCTAGTTCACTCAAAAGGGGGTTGTCAAAAGGGAAAACAAAATGTTGGGTTCCTAAACAAATTACATAATCTTAGATTTTGTGTTTGACTATAAGTAAGTTGTACAATTACAATAAGATCATGGGGTACATAGAGCACAAATGGGCTTAAAATGATTTAAGGAAAAATATAATAAAGTAAATTCCAAATATAGTATGAATTGTTAGAGTATACAATTTAAAATACTACATTGAGCCCCCATATTAGTGGGAGTTAAAGAACAAAACAATCAAACTAGCAATATGTGCTATACTAGATGATCAATGCCTCAAGGAGCATAAATAATAGAGAGGGTCAAGCTATAAATCCACACTATAGTAGATGATTTTTTAAATGAGTCATATGAATGCCATTAGCCAACAAGTTGTGTAATATTGGGTGATTCATAGACCATCAACATCTCAAGATCAAACTATCCTTTCATGCTATACAAGATGATCAAGAAGAGTCACATATCATAAAAGCTACTAGATATAGAATGATAATCAGGCATTATGCAACACAACACCACCACTTAGGGGGCACATCAATGACAACAAATAGAAACAAGGATAACATATGTCACCCTTAATATGTTAGCATATTTATCTATTAATATATTAAAGATAAGAGAGATATCCATTTTGAAGATATAGACCTTCAACACCAAGAATAGATCCTTGTAAAGGATGCATGTTTCCAAGACAAGAAGAGGTCCAAAATGCAGCTAAAAAACACCAAAAAGACCTTTAACAAGACATAAATATATTATGTTCACACATTTAATAATAGATTTTGTGTTTATTAAATCATAATGTAAATGTCATTTATCTAGTCTTTCTCTATTAATACCCAACTTAGTACCATATTTAGGCTTAGGCATAATAGTACTTAGTATTAAATAATTTATTTTCATTCCAAGATACAAAAATATATCACTCTTAACTCCAATGCTTTTGGACAATCTATGGGAAATTTTATTGCAAATTTCATGTCACTTTGGAAGAAGTCTCATATCTATTTACCATAATAAAAAATAAAAAAACTACAATAACATCAGCTAAAAGTGATGCTTCTCAAGTTTTGGTCCCCTTTTCTCCTCAATACACTCTTCGATCTTTCTTATGATGGTTTCTCTTTTCTACATTCCTTTTGATCACACATTGAATATTGTATCTAAATTCTTTTATATGCATTTATCATAACCTCCTCTTGACACTATCATATATGGTGCCTTATTATTTTGAATATATGCATTTGTTTCTTTAACAAAAATTAATAATTAATTTAAAGTGAATAAATAATAGATAATAACTAATTATAAATAAATAAAATTCTATAGTAGCTAGATAATAAAATTATATTGTGTTTTGACCTACAACTACCATTTCCACATTCATTGGCTTACAATTTTAGTGGATCGAGGCATATCTCTGTAAGAAATTGTGCAAACGAAAAACATATGCTACTTATTTTGGATGAGATTAATGATGTGCGATAATAATTTCTAGAGACAAACATGTTCTCAACTTTTTCTGATCCTCAAGTGAAATAAAATATCACCATCTCTAAAAGGAGCAATTGAAATGAAAAAGTGCTAGAGAACCTTATAATATGTCTACTTAGATCTATGAGTCATGAAGTAAGGGATGTTTAATAGACCTATATGAGCTACAAAGAAGTTGGTGTTAAAAACCTACTTATATAAGTGCCTAGAAAACTCTTTCTTTAAGTACTCAAAATAGGATTTAATAAAACATAGGTCTTCATTATGACTTCATGAACTTGTAACCCCCTAGAAGTATAGAGGAAATCAAAAGACACATAAAATAATTTGATAAAAATAAAATATTGACTGACGTTATTTGTGTGCTTTATCAAAATAAAATAATGAATGGTGTCATTTGAGTGTTTGCTCATTCTTCTACATAAATATAATAATAATTTAGATATATAAAATTTTAAATATTATTATGTATATAACTATTTAAATGTTCATTTTATTAACTAAAAGTAGCATAATATGTGTTTGGTCAGTGATTGACTATACCTCCACAAGGAATATGAGACTGTGTGTTTGTAAAAGTATTAATGCTCATGATTAAGACAAAGTGTTTAACATTTCTTAAATACTTATATAATAATAATATGTCAACCAGGATATCAAATATAGTTAGGAAGTGTCATAATATAATTTGTTAGACCATGTAAGTTTTGGTCATAAGATGTGTGTGGACAAAATTAAAAAGCTTTGATTCTTAATATTATATTCAATACATGAAAATAAAATGTGTGGAGTTGATATCATAATTAAATATCGAAGAGAATAATTATTCTTTTTTTCTCAAAATCAAAAAATTCTAAGATCTTATGTGAATCGTAGTAATGATGGTCTATGTCTACCAAGCCAATTATTGTAATCCTAACATTAGAATTCCAAGTTAAAATGATATATTAGTAAATATAAATTTGTATATTTAAGTAAGATGAGAGGACCAATGAAGGCTAGTACTCAAAACTTAACTAATGCAAATGTGCGGCATTAGTAATTAAAGTATGAAAGTTGTAGAAATGTGTTACATAACTGATGAAATTTCTTATTGGAACTTATTTCAAAAAAAAACTTGAGTATGAAATCTTGTCATTTGGTGTAGCCAAACAAGAGTATTAGCAACTCAATTTACTTGGAACTTCTATTGCTCTCACTTTTAAAAAACTATGTAATTAAAATTAATGTTTCATTTTAAATATGTTGCTAGACAATAAAGAACTAAATTAGAAAAAAGTTATTTATTTCTTAATAGTACAATGGATTGCACAATAATGATATTGTAGTTATATCTTAATGATCAAAGAAGTAATTTACTTTTTTTCAAGTGATTTAATAGAATTATGAATTATAAATTTAGATGAATATAATTTTGTTATCAATTTTAAGAAAGGAATCATTTCAATTATTATATATAAGAACTTAATTATTAATATATCAAGTGTCATTAAGATTGACCTTGCAGTTAAATATAGATATACATCTAAATCTTATCACTAAATTTCTTATTGAGAAAACTATAGAAAGGTTAAAACATTATATTAAGAAGTATAGAATGAAGCCCCTTTATTATCAAGGACAATTTTCTTTGAAAAATAAAACTAGAATTAGGTGTTTAGATAAGTAATTAATTTTTTAATTTTTTATTAAATATGATATAAGAGATGCTAGGAGGAAAAATAAGAAAATGTGCAAAGAAAAAGTCAAAAATCAATCTATAATAACAATTAAGAAAAAAATGATAATCATATAAGTATGGATAATTGATATTCTAAAAATGGCTATGAAATGACTTAAGAAAGAGGAAACCAAAACTAAGAAATAGGGATAGGTACAAAATGCTCAATGGACTAATGGAGACGACATGTCTTAATAAATGTTGTAGTAAAACTTTATCCATATATAAGTGATGGTTTACTTATACATTATTCATTTAGAAATTATATCCATGTTATATACATTTAATGGTTTGTACTAGGTTTTTAGTGTTGGTTATAATATAAAATAATTAGTTCAAATATATATTTACATGAACGATATATTTTTTGACAAACACTAGCCAAACATATAAGAAAGTTGAATGGTGCTGGATACATTCAATGTGTTCTAGGTTTTTAGTGTTAGTTGTAGTTAAGGATAATTAATAAAATATATATGACATGACTAAGATGTTATTTTTATAACATGTACTACATGGGAAATATTGTGTACAACAAGAGAGATTTTATGTTGCACTTCATCTACAATTTTTTACCCTATATGCTCTTATTTTGGAAAGGTTTCTCATGAATCATTATAGTTATAAACACCTCATTTTAGAGTAAAAAAGTGTTTATTAAAGTTTAAAAGTTTTTCCTTGGAATAAATTTTATACATTATGATAATTAAGCTAAAAATAGAGAGTCAATGGTCAATGTCAAGAATGAAATGATACAAAGTCAGAATCAAATGATGCACACATATCTAAAAATAAAGGCATTATAGGTTGGATCTCAATATTGTAAATTAGCTATGCTACATAAAATTTATTACCATTGAAGCATTGCATAAATAATCATTCTTACAAAGTTGTTAAATCAAATCTTAGGGGTTCAAACAAGAGAAAAGATATTGACTTGCCAATTTCCTCCAAGGTGTTCATAGACACTACTCTTTTTATTTATGATTAGATTCAAAAATAGGGGGAATAGATTCAAGATGAGTAAACTTAAATGATAACCTACAACTGATTGAACATCTTGATGAACTAAATGGACAAGTGAAAGACAATGATTAGAGATCATTGAGCTACTAAAGTGATATGTAAGGCAATTAAATCAGTCAATATGTATTGTCATTGATGTCAACTAGTTTTGACTATACTTATCATGATGGTTACAAATATCTGAAGAAGGAAAATAGTAAAGGAAAGACATATATACATGAAGATGAGATGGATATGAAGATATGGCTAAGGTATACATTGGGTAACTTATTGATGAGTCTATGGCATCATGTTGTTGACTTGATTATATTACATGAATTTTTTATGTATTGGAGATCAAAACTGAACAAGTTTATGTGGTCGATAATTGAAGATTTATGTATACACTGAGTTAGTGCAGTGTATACCGAGTACTAGTAATAACTAAGTTAGTATTCACTGAAACATTTTGTATTGACCAAGTGAGAGAAATAATTAAAGTTTATAATAGCTGACTGAATTGATGAGTTGGTAGATTGCTTATGATTCTAAGGTAAGAGATAAAGCTTGTTATGATGATCTAATGACTAACAAAATTCAAGAGTGATCGGATGGAGAAGGATGAAACATGTCATAAACACATCTTTCAAGGAAGCTTGAAGCAGGAAAATGAATGATGGAGATTAAGAGGAAAAATCTAATGGATGACAAAAAAATAGTTTATGACATCTATTTAAAGAGACATGAGATTTATTATTGAGTTTGGAGCTTATTGAAACTATAGGAGAAATCACGTGAAAGGGATATTTTCATGCACTACTGATCAAACTGGTTATAGACAAAACTAAGCAGAACTGCAAGCATTACCGAGCATCAGGGTATTATTCACTGAGTTGAATATGTTGAAGGATATGAAGGATTGAAGTGATTATTGATCAAAGGAGGTATTTTGAGCTTAGCATAGATCTATAAATCTGCAAATATTAATTGTATTTGAATCAAATTATTACAATATCAATTTAACCATTGTTATAGCTAAATCTCTTTGTTAGAAATAGGGAATACTGAGAGGGGGGGTGAATCAGTATTTCACAAACTTTTTCTTTTTCCCAATTATGGATATAACAAATTAACTTGAAGCTTGCATAACAAAGTAAATTGAATAACAAGCATAGCAATAAAGAAAATGAACTCATAACACCATGTTTGTTTTTGAGGAAACCTTGGCCAAGGGAAAACCCCGGTGGGGATGATACCCACAATTGATCCACTAATCAAAAGTATCTGGTTAAGGATGTTGACCTTGCTAAGAGTCTATAACATACATATAGTGTCTTTGTCCTGATTAAAGGACTCTAGGCCTTATTAGAAGCCTCAACCCTATTAGGAGTTGGTATTACAAAAATAGGATCTTTGCAAGATGAGCACACTGCCCAAACATGCAATATACAATGATATTTGAATACAAAGGTAAAGTACATAACCTTTTACTGTTGTTGAATAGCTTTCCTATTTTGATTTAGCTTTGTAGGCTCTTCACTTTCATACGCAGAATTTGCTTGCTTTTCTTTTTACAATGTACAACTTTGCATCATAGCATTACAATATTACAAGACTTATTATTTTTGTTCCTTCGCATTACATGCTTCTTACATATATACAAGTTATTATGAATAATAACTTCTATTTAGCTGTACTAAACATAGACTCTTACAGAATACAAAATTAATTCATGTTGCCTAAGGGTTAACATCTAGGATGTCATCCCTTATATGGTTAAGTCATTATTTTGATAAATAAAATAATCCCTTAATATTCTCATTATGTCTTCTTTCTCTGTTCAGGTCGGCTTCAACATTATCTCTGTAATCCTCTAATATCTACTTATGTACATGCGGTATAGACTTGCACTCTCACAAGTAGCTTTGATATACATAGAATTATCCATGTTCAAGTGTGCATGAACTAAACTTGCTTCTGTGAACATCGCTAACCAAAACTGTCTCCAATTAGGCTGGTAAATACTGTTGTACTTAGACAATTTTCACGTGCGCTCAAACAAAACTACTTTCTTCTATTATGCGATCAACATGGTGATTATATGTTTCCATAATGACAAAAATCTAATATTCTACTCAGCCAAATTGCCAACAATCTCCCCCTTTATCATTGGTGGCAACATATGAGAAAATTGGCTAAGTCCCAAACTTTAAAATACAAAATTGTGGCCATGTATATAAATTCATACTACATATATCTCCAAAATACTTGTATCTTCAAAATATCTATACTCCCCCTAAGAGTATACTCTGTGATATACACATACTATCTATACATACAATTTCCTGGTAGTACTACTCCCCATTTGACAACAATGACAAAGGTGTCAAAAAATTATTTTACCTTAAGATTTCAGAATTGGAAGGCTGGTAGGCTTGCAACACAATCTGCAAAATTTGTCTTCAAACTCTCTATCTCCTTGTCCCATGACTTCTTTACTACATCTGAAACACTTAGGAGTGCACATAGGCAAATAGATGCAATTTCACATGCCTGTAGGTTTGCATAGAGAAATTTTCCATAAGATGTATTTGAAGAAAGACATTCCTCTAATTGAGTTCCAAGAATACTCAATTTTATTGATACATGCTCTCTTAATAGAGAGAAACTCTTAATCTCTTCTCCTTCTCATCATTCAAAAGCTTCATATCATCATAAATTTTACTAATGTTCCCTTCAATGTCTAAGATCTTCACATTAGGGCTTGACAAAAGGTTTACTACCACTTGTATCTCTACCTCTTTGATCTTTATTTTCTATGTTATTTCTAATATATGGTTTTCTAATTTTGTATACTGAATGTACAATGTTTTTCCTCTTTCAAAACATCTTCTTAACTCTTTAATACGAAAATCCAAATTGTATATATCATTTCTGATATTCTAACATACATCTTGAAATATTTTAGCTTCATAAGCTGCTTGGGCTTTTATTGTGGTTGTATCTAAAAAGTTAGTGAATTCTCCATCAAAAGCTTTCATAACTTCCCTTTTCTTTTCCCTGTGGATCTGCCTCACTGATTTGACTAGATATTATGCTTTGTAGTTTCTCAATCACCTCAAGTAATGATCCTTCTAGGCTTTTTACCTTCTTATTCTTTCCAATAATCTTGTTCAAAGATGAGATCAGCTCTATTTGATCATCATCAACAACTTCATGTCCAAGACTAGCAAATATTGATTCAATCTATGGTTTTTCTACTGCTTCCTTGGGCTTAGGAATGATTACTGTCTTCTCTTGTGGAACTTCCTATTCTATTTCTATTGCATTAATATGTGGTTCTTCTTGTGTTACTTCTACCTCTTCTTCCTTTCTTGTTTCAACTTCTTCTTCCTCTTTTTTTGTCATGTCCTGTTGCTCATTAGCCGAATTGTCAACAATGTCCTCATGATCAATGAATGGATTTTCTTCATTGTCCAAAGTGATGTTTGTTCCTTCAACATTCATAGACTCATCTTCAATGTTAATAGATGGTGCTGGTGTTGGTGATGGATTTGTCTAGTGTTCTACTTCAACTGCTTGATCAGACTCACTTATGTGCTCACTAGGACCAGAGGTCATAACTTTCACAACTGCTTCCTCTATCTCTTTGTTAATTTCTTCATAGTTACCTCCCATTATTAGTATAGTTCTTCTTTTCTTTCTTAGATGGGTACTAAGATTCTTCATGATCTCCTTAAAGTGTTCTTCATCCTTTATGTCACATAACTTCCTTACAAATCTTTCTCTAATTCCATTGTCTTCTATTGTTTCTCTCTTTTTCCTATTTACTAATTTCTCATATAAGTCATCAGGAATCTTTCCTTTAATGCTATCAAACTTCTTATCTTCCAATATCATATGCCTAATAACTGCATTCTCCAAGTTCATTTTCTCAGAAAAGTTGTATAACTCATAGAATTTATTCATCTTGGTGAAACCACCTTCATTAATAATTAAGGTGTTCACTTTTTCAATCTTAGGCTTCCATTTCTTATTTCTACTTCATGCTTCTTCATCTTCCTTTGCTTCTGATGTTTTCCTTGGTGCTGGGGTAAATAATGTCTTTTGTCCCTTACTTGGACTGCTTGCCATTTCCTTTACTCTTTTTGCTGGTGGAGTGGTCGAAGAACTAGTGGTTTTTCTTACTTCCTATACTTCCATTACTTCAATTTCTTCATCCGAGTCCTGAATTTATTTAGTAGGCACTGCAACTGATGTCAGGGGTGGAACTGATAAGATTTATTTCTATCCTATTTCCCTTATTGTTGTTGCAGTTTGCTTCACAACTACAAATTCATGCTTTGTCATGCCTGTATCTTTAAGAATTTTCTTAATAGTATTGTCTACTCTTTTCTTAGCTATCTTATGTGCCTTTAATGATTTTTTGGAGTGAAAGCTCTCCTCATATGTCCCAAATCTAGGACTCTTTGCATCCAAAACACTCTTAAGTAGTCTTCTTATGTATCCTTCAAGTTCATCTTCAAAAACTTCATATTCTAGTGGATCTACAAATTTTATTCTACGCTCAACTACTTCAATAAAAGTAAAGTCAGTGTCAACCCAAAAACATATCTCATTTTTGTATTTCTCCACAATAGCTGGTGGAATCCTTGATCTTTTTCTCATTTGAGTCTGAAAAGTTTTGATTACCAAAGTGGCACTTTCATTCACTTTATCTATAGGGTTTCTTATGTGCACCTTGTTGATTTTGTCCATGGTATTCCTGTTATCATTCCAATTCTCTCCAATAGTATATGGAAATCTCCTTAACAAATAAATATATATATATGTGATCAGAGATGAGAATCTAAACTGTGAATTCTTAGTTTTCTTGATCTTCTCAAGGTTCTCTGTCAATTGAATTCTCAGAATTTCACACATGTCAACTTGAACTTTCTCAACACACATAAGATAAGCTGCATGTATCATGCCAACTGCTACATCATCCTTTCTAGAATTAGCACAAAACTTAGATGTTAAGATCTTGCACACATATTTAAGTTCATCCTATATGATATTGCTGATTACAATTCCTCTTCCATTGTAAGATGACTTAGTGTTATCTAACATATTTTTCTTGACATTTTTCTCATTAAAAGGAATTACTCTAGATTTAGATAGACCGGTTACCTCATGAATAAGGTCTTTGGTGATGTCTATCACTCTATCATCTAACCAAAATTTACCATTGTGGATTCTACTCAAAATAATCTTAGTGGATTCATCATCTTGGAATTCATAATGAAGTGGATACTTGATAACATCAACATCTTTCAAATGTTCAAACCCTTCTTTGAATGACATGTCATGTTTATATATCTTCTCATATTCCTTGATTAGATTACCATCTCCTATGGTCTCAAACTTACATTTTAAATAACCTTTTACATCTTCCAAGTGCAAAAATCTGTTTGGAATAGATGATAACACTAGACTAGGGTCTTCTTCCAAAGGTTCTATTGGTTCCCTTTTTACTCTAGGTCTGATTGAATCTTTTATATGGTGAACAAGTGATGCATCCATGGCTCTCATTAAACTCAACTTCTTTATAGTGGTTACTTAGAAAATACCTCAAGAATCATGATTTAGGGCTTTGCACAAATCTTGCAAGAAATCTTTCTCCAAATCCTACAAACTGCTCTTAATCTGTCATGCCCAAAATTTAACCAACCAAAAATTCAACAATTTTTTTTTAAAGGTGAAATGTTAGAGAGTAACATTCAAAGGTTAATTGTAAGTTGACAACAGTTAAGTTAGCCACAATCTAGGATCAAGTTTTGGAGAGTGTTACGCTAAGGAGTAACAATATGACAATGTGGGTCTAGCAGATTAAAGTTCATAACTATTGTTGTAAAAGTCAGAGTTTGAATAGCGAAACCCTAGAGTGTACAGTTTCCATTTAGATCTTCTACTCATGATGTATTCAAGGTACCTAGGGAGACCAACAATGAAGTCCATAGATATAGTATCCCACTTCCACTCGGTAATCTCATGTGGCTGCAGGAGCCCACCTGGATGACTTTGCTCTACCTTCACTCTCTAACACTCTAGGCATTTAGAAACTATGTTGGCAATCTACAATCTCATGCCTGGCCAATGATACAACCATCTCAGATCAGCGTGCAACTTCTTAACTCATGGATGAGCTGCATAAGGTGCTTTATGAGCCTCTAGCACAATAAACTCTCACAAGTCACCCATAGAAGGTACATAAATGCATCCCCTATGATGTAGGAGTCCATTGGACTCTAAGGAATACTCTACAAATCTCCCCTCAAGGGGTCTCTAAGAATGGATAACCTGACAAACCTCTACATAAAATCCATCCTCTAGCAAGTGATGCAAAATGTGATCCCTCAAATCTGTACTAGTAATCATAGAGGAGAGCTCATGCTGCCTCCTACTCAAGGCATCTACAACTACATTCTCTTTCCCTTTGATGTCATGAACATCAAAATCATACTCACACAAAAAATCCATCCATCTCCTCTACCTAGCATTAAGATTGGGCTATGTAAAGATATATTGTAGGCTCTGGTGATCTGAATGAAGCTCAAATTGGTGACCTAGAAGGAAGTGTCACCATCTCACTAAGGCATGAACCACCACTACAAGTTCTAGGTCATGAGTGGGATAATTGATCTCGTGAGTCTTTAGCTTCCTAGACTCGAAAGCTATAGGATGACCCTCCTATATAAGGACTACTCCTAAACCATCCAATGAAGCATCCGTACATACAACAAAATCTGCTCAAGGATCTAGCACTGCTAAAATCTATGCACTAGTGAGGGCTCTAAAGAGAAGTGACGGGATAAGCTATCCTAGAAAATCCTACCACAAAGCGTCTATAATAACTTGCTAAGCCCATAAAACTTCTGACCTCAATGACACTGGTGGGTGTCGGCCAATCCATAATGGCTCTAATCTTCGATGGGTCTACAAAGATCCCATCGCTGGATATAACATGACCAAGATAATGCACCTTGGGTCTAAAGAAGGCATGCTTTGACAAGCTACCATATAATTGATTCTCTCTTAATCACTGTAGAACTTGTCTCAGATGCTCCTCATGCTCCTCTTCATTATGATAATAAATCAAAATATCATCAAGGAACACTACCATAAACTTATCCAAGAATGTATGAAATACCCTATTCATGAGGCTCATGAACATAGCTGGAGCATTCGTGAGACCAAATGGCACCACTGTGAACTCATAGTGACCATACCTCCTATGAAAAGAAGTCTTGTGGATATCACTCTCCACTATCCCCAACTAATGGTGCCCTGACTTCAAATCTATCTTTGAGAATACTCGGGCACCCTGCAACTGATCAAATAAATCATTGATCCTAGGGAGTGGGTATCGATTCTTAATTGTTACTTTATTCAACTATCAATAATCAATGCACAATCTAAGTGATCCATCCTTCTTCTTCACAAAAATCACTGGTGCACCCCAAGGTGATACACTAGGTCAAATATTCCCTTTCTCTAAGAGCTCTTCTAATTGAATCTTGAGCTCATTGAGTTCATGTGTGGTCATCCTATAAGGTGCTCTAGATATAGGCTCAGCTCCTGGCACAAGGTCTATGTGAAAATCAACTACCCTAGGTGGAGGCATACCAGGTAGCTCAATAGGAAATACATCTGCAAACTCTTGAATAATAGGATAATCATCAAGTGAAGGCTTCCCCTCTAAATCCTCCTCTCTATCACTAATGGTGATGGAAAATAATTGACATCCCTTCTACATGCACCACCTAAGCTGCATAACTGAAATCATGCAAAGGTATACGGGCCTCTATACCCCAAATATCACCATAGAAGTACCATGATCATCTATGCACTCAACCCTCTTCTGTTGACAATCCATCTTGGCGTTGTGGGCATATAGCAAATCCATGCCAAGGACTACATCATAAGAACCTAGAGGGTTAATGTAGAGAGCAGACATCATAATTAAGTCTCCAATCTAAATCTGACAACTATGAACTAAGGAACTTATAGACACCCTAGCTCTTGAAGATAACTCAACCTCCCAACCGACCTCCTATCTAACTACCACCAGCCCACAATGCTCCACTACATAGGGAGATATAAAGGAGTCTATGGCTCCTAAATCAAACAAGATAGAAACATTGATACCCTGAATCATACCTATGGCCTCTATGAGGCTTGGTGCTCATCTTGGCAGTTATCAACCACTGTAAAGACTCTATGGGATCTACCCATGTCTCCAATTGTGGGCTCTGAGGTAGCCCCTCTCTGACCACCAGCTAACTATCCCTGTAGGCACTCTATCACTATATGACCCATACCACTACAAGTGTAACATGGCCCTCGGGTCTAAATTTGTACTCCCTATGTCCTAGGCTTTTGTGATCCTTTGGTCCTACTGGAATCACTGTATCCGCCCCTAGAGGACTGTTGAGTCCTAGTTGTCTATGCTTGAGGGGTCTATGTCCTTTGATCCTGTCTAGGGCCCTGAGACTGCCACCGTTTGGGCTTAGAGCCCTGATAACCCTATGAATGCCTATGTCTAGAACCCTACTAAGATCCCTATTGCTAAGACTGTTAACCTTAAAGGATCTTGTTGAATGGTTTTGTTTCCCCTTCCAAGAGGGTCTCTACTATCCTAACTACTAAGATGAGGGGTTTCAGTGCTGAGACCGATCCCAGGACTCTTGTCTAATATGGATATCCTCGACTATAAGTGTTGTCTCAACTATATCTCTGAGTGTGGTAGGAAAAGCTAAACGCACTGTACCCTGAAGAGACATATTATGTCCCTTAATGAACCAGTGGATACATAGTTTCTTGTCCTTCATATAATCTACGTATGGAAGGAGCTCAAGAAATTGACTCTCATACTTGGCCACTGTGAGACCTCTTTGTTGGAGATCATGGAACTCCTCTATCTATCTCTGTCTGAAATGCTCGGAGAGATACCTCTCTCGGAATCAGGCTACAAAGGACTCCCAAGTGAGTGTGTCAATAGCCACTCCTCCAATGGACTCCTCCTATTGCTACTAAGTGGAGGTCTTCTCCCATAGGAGATGAATTGTAAGTTGCATGTTTAGATTACTCCTATAAGGGCACAACCCAAACCATCATTGTAAACTCTATAACCAGGCCTCTAATACTGACCCGTCAGTGGATCCCAAAAATAAGGGTGGCTGGAGTCATATTAACTCTCAGATCTCATCTCCAACATCTCTAGGGGGTCTCTCTACCTCATATCCCATGCTTAGGTGGTACCTCTATCTAATGAACTAACTCACCCTCATGATCACCATGGCCCTCAACAAACCTAGGTGGAGGGCTCCTACTCCTCTCTCTTTTAACTGCTCTACCACCTCCTGGGATATTTGCTTCCCTTTTGGAAGCCTGCTGCTCTGGCTGAGGATCTACGAGTGGTAGCCTCTGCTAAATTACCCCAATCAAATTATGAAGGAAATCCATAATATCGTAGTTAGGGTTTCGAGGTGGTGAAGGTGGTGGAGGTGGAGGTGGTGGTGGAGGTCCACCCCCTGTCCTGCACTAGCATGTGCAGCTCTACTACCTCTACCTCGTCAGCTGGCTCATGTGACGACAAGCATCCTACACAATAGTTTAAGTTAGGTGAGTTGAAACATAATGGGTTTAAAGGTTCCAATGTTGAAACCTTGCTCTGATACCAAATGTCATGCCCAAAATTTAACCAACCAAAAATGAAACAATTTTTTTTTTTAAAGTGAAATGTTAAGGAGTGACGTTCAAAGGTTAATTGTAAGTTGAAAATAGTTAAGTCAGCCATAATTTAGGATCAATTTTTGGAGATTTTTATGCTAAGGAGTAACAATATGACAATGTGGGTCTAGCAGATTAAAGTTCATAACTATTGTTGTAAAAGTCAAAGTTCAGATAGTGGAACCCTAGAGTGTACAATGTCCATTTAAATCTTCTACTCGTGATGTATTCAAGGTACCTAGGGTATTAATCATCTATCCAATTTTCATACCAATCAACCAGTAACCTAATAAGTGCATGCATACCTAGGTTATAATTTTCGAATAAGATTGATCCAACTCATAGATAATTTACCCTACGATAAAGGTTCATGACTTAGCTACCTTAACATTTGAAATCAATCCTACAACAAAGTCCAAGTGATAACTTCATTGATAATCAAATTTTTTAATAATAATCTGACAATGGACCTAACAGTGTTGACTAGAACATATTGTTATCTAAACGTACCAAGAAGTGTTAGTTATACTACCTCCTGCAATACATACTAATCACCTTCTAATAAAATGATTTAATTATAACAAATCAATTATATGTAAGTAGGTTACATCTTTTGAGCATGATTTATTTGAAACAATCGATAATTTGTCCACATTATTAGTTAATTAGTTAACCATACTATTAATCAAATTATGTTCGACCATAAACCTTATAATGTGAGCTAGCAGGAAATGTTATCTAAACATTAGAATATAAATGTTTTACTACTCATTCCTATAACATACTAATATCCTGCTTAAATAATTAGATTACTTAACAAATTAAATCATATTCTATGACCCTAATATCAAATTGACAATTTTAAAATAACACAAATAAATAATATTGATGACCTATTAAACTAGTTACCATTGGATTAAGTAAATTATCAAGGTAACAATTTAATTTATTAACAATTAAGTTTGAGCATATTAGTAATAATTCCTTATCTAATAATTCAATAGTATGAGAAACTTTATTAACAAAAAAAAATTAAAACAAATACATAATTAAAACAAAAGGTCCACTCTAAAAAGGATCCTATTAGTCTACAAATCTACTACTAATCTAAGCTTATCTCATTATCCTAATAACCTACCTATCCCTACTAAAATAGCCTACTAGACTATCACATCACCCCACCCCTTATTTCCAAGACCCACTTGTCAAGTGGTTGGGGTGATGACAACCCCAATGCAAATCAAAGCCCTGGGAAAATTTCCCAAAGAAAAGTGCAGATTTTAAATCATGTACTTGGGCCCACCAAATGGTATCCAATCTACCCCAAGAAAGGATTCATGCAAGGAAAAAGGGAGGATAGATTGACAAGACATTATTAAGTACTTATGACAAGTTGGTGCAGGTTTAAGTTTCATGAAATTTGGGTCCACTTAAATGTCTTCCCACTTCATTGCAAGGATCTTACGCAAGGTAAGAGCATGCTGTCAAGTCAAAGACTAACATTAACTATGTTGCAGCAAGGTCACTCATGTAAGCCTAGGTGGAGGGGCATGTTGTGGGTCCCACCTCCCACTACATGCTTGAAGACTTTGCATAAGGAATTTTGAAATACAACATGGGGAGCAGAATTTATTCATGAGCATAGGGCCAACTAGCTCAAAAGAGTGAGTTATGTTTATATGATTTATTCAACAATTTAGGAGTTAGTTGTTAATGATAAGGGTTAAGTTAGGGGATTAGGTTATTAACTCCTATTAGGAAAAGTATATTGGGAAAGGATATTCTCTGTGGTAAGAGAATTATTTTCCTTCTTATACAAATTTCAGAGAGCATTTTTGCTCTAAAATCTAGAAAGTGTCATTTGTATGGTTTTGCCATTGCTCTATTTTTTTTTATTTCTTTGCTTGTTTAAGGAGAGCCAATTGAATGCATTGATTTATTCAATTAGTGTATTATACTAAGGAGACTATGAATAGAATATTAGTTATATGTGATCTTTACATTGGTATTTTAACATATCTAATTTTCATTCATATCATACTTCTTTTTTGAGAAATTAGAGGTTGCAATGTTGTTTTCAAACTAAAGTATTGATCTCATTGCAATTGAAGTTTGTTCAAAGAAGAGATAGAATGAAATGAACTTGAAAATTACAATCAAACATTTAAGAGATTACTAACTTTTCATTTCAATAAAACTTTACTTTCTATAAAACTAATACATTGTTTTGTTTTTTTTTGTCAACTTGGATATCATCTTACAAATGAAAGATTCACATCACCATTCCAATGAATAGAATACAATATGCATGAAATTAAGGATTCCTCATTTACATTTTGGTAATCTTTCAAAATACAACTACACATCCTCAAGATAAAAGATCTATTCAATCAATGGATAGCATACAATATTTCTTCCTTTAATGAAACTAATACATAAAGAATATGAGCTCTTCACATATTATTTGATGAAGCTTTCAATATGAACATTACAACACTCAATCAAGAGATGAATCTCAATAAAAATGGATTAACCATGCAACATTAAAGTTGCTCTCACACATCCACACCCAAATGGAGAATTCTCCTAAGCTTCTTGACTTCAAACTTGCAAATAAATGAGGAGAACCGTGGGAATCTCACCTCACATCCAAGGTCTCAAGGAGACCACCCCCAAGCTTGGAGAACCAAGGCTAAATGGGTATGCTCAACAAAAATGCTCACAACAATACACATATGCATAAAAAACAATCAACTCCCTCCCAAGGCTTCACAAATGAGTTATCTAAACTCATTGAAGTAGGGTGAAGGTGGGCTTTTCCAAAGAGGAGAATGCCATTGCATTTACATTTTTTCAACATGAATGTTTCATTGCCTCTTCAAGGCTACATTATCAAACCTCCATACACAAACTTTCTTTAGCAACATCCTCAAGATGCATGAATACAAATGGCTTCATGGAGCCCATACACCATGAATTTATCCCTCTTCTCCAAGAGAAGAGACTCTCACTACAATGGAGAGCCCAACTAACCCCTTCACCAAAGGCCACTTCTTCCCTTCGCAAAGGGTGAGTAATGCCTTACTCCCATGAACAAAACTCCCTCATACAAAAAAAAATAAAACCATAAGCATGAATTCAAACCCAAATCTCATCTCATACAACACAATATCACAACAATACATAGAATTCATATGCATGAGAGAGAAAGAACAACATGCTAATCTATTGGAAACAAACAAGTAAACTTCTATGGCAATGAGTAAACCAACCTTCACAAGTTTTATGGCAAAATGATCTTTGAGAAGAGCCCAATCCCTTATCCTTTTCCTCTTCCAAACCTAATTGTCTCTAAAATTAGAGAGTGGGTGAACACCCACTAACTCTCCAAAGGGCCTCTAAAAAGACTCCAACTTCTACCCACCCACTAACATTAATTTCAAACTTGACCCTAAAGTCCTTTGGCTTTTCCTTGTCCCCTATCATAAATGCCTGATTGGAAAGAAGTGTGGGGTTGGGTAAAGGTCAAGACTCAATCCCATTTTCGTAGCATATGGAAAATGGGTCATAAAAAGGGTCACCTAAGCCACTAGGGGGTTATAATTGTGTTAAAAAGATCCCTAACCCATACCCCTATCACTAAGGCACTTAGATTTTTCTCAATCTGACCTTTATGACCTCTTTTTGGCCTCTAGAAGTGGCTAGAAAAAAAATTGAATTTAAATAATCAAATTGGTGGGGTTTGCAAGTATCTCCAACAAGGAAATTTAATTAGACTCTAGATGAATCGATTAGGCTTAGGTTTACATTGTCAATCCTAATTAGACGTGTCAATACATAAACACATAACAAGTGTCAAGTGACACTAACAATTGCACATCACATACAAAATGACATGTCCCAAACGACAACATGAAGTTAACTAATAACACACATGAAAATCCACATTTACAATGGGTTCACATTACAATGAGGTTTTCAATCCCATATCAGATTAAACCTTGGCTTACTTAGTTCACATATGTTTAGCCTTGATTCTCTGAATAATTTCATGGTTCTCTTTCCTGCACACTAAACTCGAGCATCAGTAGTCCAAGGTAATAAAATCACAAGAAATATATATTTTCAATTTGTAATTAGAAACATAAATCAATATGCAGAATTCAATTCTAATTACAATTTTTCATTCAATAATGTTTAAACATAATAATTCCATAATCATCATGACATGTCATCTGTGAAGTAATCAAATCTAAACATGATCCAATATTCTCATCAATTCACATAACTAAACATGCATAATCAAAATCATGACATACTCTAGGTTCTAATCCACATCACAATGTAATCCACATAATATAATAATCATCATCAAACATAATATCTCGAGTCTCTATCAGGATAATCAAAAAGTGTATCAATGTATCAAAATATAAAGTATCAAAGTGTGGACTAATCAGTAGTGTTATGATGGGTCAAGGTGAGGCCTCACATAATCTCCACTGTATCACTCTCCTTATCACTTGTAATCACTTGAATTATCAACTAATACTGATCATATGCTTTTATCCTTTAATTCTTTCAAGAGTCTGACATCACATTAAATTTCTTTTCTACTTCATATCAAAAATTTGTTCCTGGTTACCTACAAAACTCCATTCTTTCCGTGTACTCACATATAGTTATATAATTTCATGTTCTCTTAACCATATCATAATTACTTCATATAATATATCATATTAACTTCTCAAGACTCAATTCAATCTACTCTAACTTCTACACTATTCTAATGCTCTATTCTAATCTGAATAATTACTTAAATGCTTAAAGAAAGATTAGGCAATGATTTACACTTACTATTAGATACTTCACCTGTCTAACTTCCTAGTATACTGAGTGTGGTTGATTGATCTATGGCTTTAAAAAATTTAGATTCTTTCAAGTTACTACAACATCCTTTATGACTGTTGTTTGTGCTCTCATTTCTCCTTGTATAGCTTCCAGGCTTAGGATTTCTCATGTTGTTCATTCTGCAAAATCTTATTGTATGACCAAAGTTGTTTCATATCTAACAAACTACTCCATTGTTTCCATATCTTGGTCCTGTCTGACTGATTTGTGTTTTGCAATTTCTAGCAATATGTCGAATCTTGTTGCATCTATAACACACAACTCCATTCCTTTTGTTCATATCTTCAATAGGTCTTTAATCTGGATGATTAGTAGATCTCTAAACATTCTACTACTACTATTATTATCATTAGATCTAGGTTTCTTACAATAAATAGCTCTATGTCCAAAACCATGATAATTATAATGTTAGCTTGTGGTGACTAATCAGGAAAGTACTATCCAAGAAAAGTACTGTACACTTTTCCTCCCAAACTCACCGAGGTTCAGGGCTAGGCTGGGCCTCAAGCGGGGGTTTGGGAGTGGTAGCCCCCAAGAGCAGGGGTTCAGGGGTACAGCCCCCAAGGAAAAAAATTTTGAGACCGACTACTTTTCGGTTATTTGGGCCGACATGTTATAATTCATTCTAACCCTAAAGCGGCAAAATAATTGTATAATATGGCTTAGGGTTAGGGTTTATTCATATGTATGATTTTAGTACTTGTGACGGAATTGAGCTATAATGGATTACGGATTGTAATTAGGTTGTAATCACTGGATAATAATAATATTGGACTTGCTGTTGGTGGATGTAGCCCAGGGATTGGGTGAACCACGTTAAATCTTTGTGTCTTGTGTTCTCTTCTATGTGGTTTATTATTTTCTGATATTATTTATATTTGCACATAATTATTATTTCTACCTTGTTAATCCTAACAAGTGGTATTAGAGTGAGATTATTTCATTTGTTCTTCCATCTATTCTCTAAAGCAGGTCTCACGAGTTAGTGGGAGAGTCTCTCGGTTAAGTGGGAGAAATGGAAGATGAGGGTAGGCTAAAGGTTGATAAGTTTAATGGGCAAAACTTCTAGTTATGAAAGATGCAAATGGAGGACTATCTATATCAGAAGGATCTATGGCGACCATTAGAGGGAATAGCCAAGAAAGAGGCTGAAATGTCTCAGGAAGATTGGGATATTTTGGATAGGAAGGCACTGGGGAGTATTCATTTATGCCTGGCAGAATCGATGGCATTCAATATTACTGGAGCAACGATAGCTAAAGATCTAATGGAAACCCTAGCGAAGTTGTATGAAAAACCTTCAGTTTCAAGCAAGGTATTTCTTATGAAGCGTTTATTTAATATGAAAATGGTAGAAGGTGGATCAGTCACTGATCATTTGAATGAGTTTAATACAGTTACAAGTCAGTTAACCTCAGTTAAAATTACTTTCGATGATGAGGTTAGGGCTCTCTTGATTTTGTGTTCTTTGCCAGAAAGCTGGAATGGTTTGGTAATGGCTGTTAGTAATTCTATTTTTGGTTCAAATACCCTAAATTTTGATGATGTTTTTGGTGTTATATTGAGTGAAGAAATTCATAGGAAAAGCTTAGGGGCATCCACATCAGGTAGTGCATTAAACGCAGAAAGCAGAGGCAGAACAAGAGATAGAGGAAACAACTCTGGAAATCATGGGAAATCAAGAGGAAAATCAAAGGGAAAGAGGTTTGAATCCAAAGGGCCAAATGATTGCTGGTACTGTGGAAAATCAGGACATAAGAAGAAAGATTGTTGGTCTCGAAAGAAAGATCAAGGAGACAAAAATGATGGAAACAAGGAGGCAAATGTGGTAAGTAACAAATCCGAAGAGGATGCTTTGCTTTTGTCTTTAGAAAATGTTGATGATTCATGGGTGTTAGATTCGGGGGCTTCATTTCATGCTACACCCCATAGAGGTTATTTTGTTGATTATGTCCAAGGGGATTTTGGGCTAGTTTATTTGGGAGATAATGAACCCTGTCAAATTGTTGGAAAAGGAAAAGTCAAGATTAAGTTGCAGAATGGGAATCATTGGCTACTACAAGAGGTAAGACATGTTCCAAGATTGAGTAGAAATTTAATTTCAGCAGGGCAACTGGGTGATGAGGGTTGCACAGTTACTTTTAATGATAAAAATTGGAAGGTTTCAAAAGGTTCCTTAGTAGTAGCAAAAGGTGTGAAAGTAGGCACCTTATATCTTTGTAAAGTTCATACTATTCCCTCTACTTTAATTATTTTAGAGAAAAATGAATGTTCAGGAATAGTGGCTACAGTTGAGCAGGAAGAACATCAGACCGTTGTTGTAGATTTTGACATAGCACTGTGGCACAATAGACTCGGGCACATGAGTGAAAAAGGTATGAAATTACTTCATTCAAAGAAAGTTTTACCTGGTCTGAAATGTGTCAATATGGATTTCTGTGAAAGTTGTGTGTATTGAAAGCAAAAGAGAGTCAGTTTTGTAAAGAGTGGGAAGGAAAAGAAAAATGAAAAATTAGAGCTTGTGCATACAGATGTATGGGGTCCAGCTCAGGTATCTTCCCTTGGTGGCTCTCAGTATTATGTTACATTTATTGATGATGCAACTAGGAAAGTATGGATATATTTCATTAGACAAAAATCTGATGTATTTCAAACTTTTAAGAAATGGAAAAGCTTGGTTGAGAATGAGACTGGTAAAAAGTTAAAATGTCTCAGATCTGATAATGGTGGTGAGTATTGCAATAAAGAATTTGAAGATTATTGTGCCTCTACTGGTATTCATAGATAGAAAACTGTACCAAGGACTCCACAAGAAAATGGAGTGGCTGAACGCATGAACAGGACAATAATGGAGCATGCAAGGAGTATGAGGTTGCATGCTAGGCTGCCCAAAAATATGTGGGTAGAGGCTGTGAACACTGCTATTTATTTAATCAATAGAGGCCCCTCTACTCCTTTGGACTGTGGTATTCTAGAGGAAGCATGGAGTGGTAAGAAGGTGAGTTATTCTTTTCTCAAAACCTTTGGTTGTGAAGATTTTGCACTTATAGATTCTCAAAATAGAACCAAGCTGGAAGCTAAGTCAAAGAAATGTGTATTTGTTGGATATGGCATTGATGAATTTGGTTATAGGCTTTGGGATTTTTCAAATCATAAAATTGTAAGAAGCCGGGATGTCATATTCAATGAGAAAGTGTTGTACAAAGATCTGTTGCAGTAGCATGAGAAGAAAGAAAATGATTATGTAGTGCTAGATGATATTCCAAATGCTAATGTTCCAATAGTTCCTTATGCTCCGCAACAACAGCAACAAAAAATACCACACACACCAATGAATGTTAGATGGTCAACAAGGCTAAGTAGACCTCCAAAAAGATATTCTCCATCTTTGTATTCTATTTTGTTAACAGATACTAGTGAACCTGAATGTTATAATGAAGCTGTGCAGCTGGATACAAAGCTTCAGTGGGAGTCTGCAATGATAGATGAAATGGACTCTTTGCTAAAAAATCAAACATGGAATTTATGTAAGTTATCTATAGGTAAAAGGGCTTTACAGAATAAATGGGTTTACAGGATAAAAGAAGCAGATGGAGGTAAGAAAAGATTTAAAGCCAGATTAGTCATAAAAGGATTTGAACAGAAATATGGTATTGATTTTGATGAGATATTTTCTCCTGTTGTTAAAATGACTTCTATTCATATTGTTTTAAGTATTGTGGCTACTAAAGATTTGCATTTAGAGTAGCTTGATGTTAAAACAACTTTTCTTCATGGTGATTTGGATGAAGAAATATATATGGTTCAACCACAAGGATTTGAGGTCAAGGGTAAGGAGAATTTGGTGTGCAGATTACAGAAAAGTTTATATGGCTTGAAGCAAGCACCTCGGAAATGGTATATTAAATTTGACACCTTTATGAATGAGCATGGATATAGTCAGTGTCATTCTGACCATTGTGTTTATTTTAAGAGGTTGGATGATGACAGCTACATTATTTTATGTTTATATGTTCATGATATGCTTGTAGCTAGGTCTAACATGGATCATATTCAGGGGTTGAAAGAACAGTTAGCAAAATCTTTTGCTATGAAGGATTTGGGGGCAGAAAACCAAATCATTGGTATGAAAATTTGCAGAGATAGGAAAAATTGGAAATTGTCTCTATCTCAGGCTGATTATATTGAGGTGTTACAATGTTTCTCTATGGAAAATGCCAAAGCTGTTAGCACACCTTTGCCTGGTCATTTGAAATTGACTAAGGATATGTGTCCCAAGACACCAGAAGCAGAGACTAAAATGTCTAAAGTACCTTATGCTTCAGCTATAGGGAGCTTAATGTATGCTATGGTATGTACTAGGCCAAATATTGCACACGCAGTGGGATTCGTTAGCCGATATAGGAGTAACCCTGGTATTGAGCATTGGAATGCAGTCAAATAGATTCTTAGATATTTGAGAGGTACATCCAGTAAGTGTTTACACTTTGGGGGTTCTACTACTACTGTACAAGGCTATGTTGACTCAGATTTGGCAGGAGATATAGACAGCAGGAGGAGTACTACAGGTTATATATTTACTATTGGTGGGACAGCAGTGAATTGGATTTCTCGAATACAAAAGGTGGTTGTTTTATACACTACAAAGGTACAATATATTGCTGCTACAGAGGCAGCCAAGGAGATGATATGGCTTCAATTCTTCATGGAAGAATTGGGACATCCACAAAAGGATAATTTTATACATACAGATAGCCAAAGTGCCATTCATCTTGCAAAGAATTCTACTTTGCACTCAAAGACAAAACACATATAGTTGCGGTACCATTTCATTCGATCAGTTTTGGATGATGGGTAGTTAAGGCTGGAAAAGATTCATACTGATGATAATCCAGTAGATATGTTTACAAAGGTAGTAACAAGGGAGAAGTTGAACTCATGTTCAGCTTCAGTTGGTCTTCTAGACTGAACAAAATAAAGGGACAGCTGAGTCCAAGGTGGTTTGATCCAGTGGGAGCCTCATATGGTAGCGGTATTACTACGGGATCAGTCTCCAAGTGGGAGGTTTTTTTGTATAGTGTGGATACTGATTAGTCACCAAGTGGGAGATTATTAGCTTGTGGTGACTAATCAGGAAAGTACTATCTAGGAAAGTGTGGTACACTTTTGAGGCCAACTACTTTTCAGTTATTTGGGCCGACGTGTTATAATTCATTCTACCCCTAAACCAGCAAAAATATTGTATAATATGGCTTAGGGTTAGGGTTTATTCATATGCATGATTTTAGTACTTGTGGTGGAATTGAGCTGTAATGGATTACGGATTGTAATCAGGTTGTAATCACTGGATAATAATAATATTGGACTTGCTATTGGTGGACATAGCCCAGGGATTGGGTGAACCACGTTAAATCTTTGTGTCTTGTGTTCTCTTCTGTGTGGTTTATTGTTTTCTGATATTAGTTATATTTGCACATAATTGTTATTTCTACCTTGTTAATCCTAACATATAACAATAACCAAAGATAGGTTTAAATTTCTTACCTGTGCAATCTCTCTTCATATGTCTAAAAGTAGTACATGCAAAACATCTACCTTTGAATTCTCTTTGCATATCTTTAGGTGGTTCATCTTCTTTAGGTGGATTAGGTATGTCTTCAAATTTGTTATCTTCATCAAATTTCCTTTCATCTTTGTTCTAAGAGGGTTTCGGATCTATTTCTTTGCATTCTTCACTTATCTTAGATGAATTATATTCAAGACCAATTGTATCATAATATGGTTTTTGATAAGACATTTGCTCATCAATCTTCTCACTATTGGAATTTAATTTTTCAAGATGTTGTTTAGACTAAGTCAATTCACCTTTCACAATTGTATTGTACTTCTCAAGTTCAGCATATTGTAATTTATTTTTCTCAAGTTCAGATGTCGCTTTACAAAGTTTAGACTTCAGATCTTCATTTTTAGATTTCAAATTTGATTCATCTTTTCTATTTCCATCTTTCAAGCTTAACTTTAGATCTAAAATCTTCAACTCCTGTTTAAGAATCTCATTTTCTTTCTTCATATTTGAAACTTCATCATAATCCTTGACTTGTATTGTAGGTTCTTGCTTTGATTTTAGATCTTCCATCTTTTCTTTTAGTTTCTCAATGTAGTTTTTTGAATCATCATATTTCCCTTTCATAGTGTCTCTTTCTTCAGTAAGAATATCAATCTATTCAAGAGATTCTTCAATATTTTCCTATAACTAATCCATATCCATAGAAATCTTACTCAAGTTGTTAGGCTTTCTCTGAATAAATTTATTCTGAGTAACTAAGCTCTAATACCAATTTTTATAAATAGGGAATACTTAGAGGGGGGTGAATCGGGTGTTTCACAAAAATTTTCTTTTGCCCAATTATGGATATAACAAATTAACTTGAAGATTGCATTACAAAGTAAACTGAATAACAAGCATAGCAATAAAGCAAATGAACTCATAACACCATATTTTTTTTTGAGGAAACCCTGGCCAAGGGAAAACCCTAGTGGGGATGATACCCACAACTGATCCACTAATAAAAAATGCATGGTTAAGGATGTTGACCCTACTAGGAGTCTATCGCATACATATAGTGTCTATGTCCTGATTAAAGGACTCTAGGCCTTGTTAGAAGCATCAACCCTATTAGCAGTTGGTATTACAAAAATAGGATCTTTCCAAGATGAGCACACTACCCAAACATGCAATATACAATGATATCTGAATACAAAGGTAAAGTACATAACCTTTTACTATTGCTAGGCTTTCCTATTCTAATTTAGCTTTATAGGCTCTTTGCTTTCATACATAGAGTCTACTTGCTTTTCTTCTTAAAATGTACAACTTTGCATCATAACATTACAACATTACAAGACTTATTATTGTTGTTCCTTCTCGTTACATGCTTCTTACATTTATACAAGTTATTATGAATAATAACTTCTAGTTGGCTTTACTAAACATAGACTCTTTGAGAATACAAAATTAATTCATCATACCTAAGGGTTAACATCTAGGATGTCATCCCTTATATGGTTAATTCATTAGTTTGATAAACAAAATAATCCCTTAACTTAATATTCTCATTATGTCTTCTTTCTCTATTCAGGTTAGCTTCAAAATTGTCTATGTAATCCTCTAGTGTCTCCTATCGTACATGTTGTATAGACTTGCACTCTCTCAAGTAGCTTTGATATACATAGAATTATCCATGTTCAAGTGTGCATGCATTGAACCTTCTTCTGTGAACATCGCTAACCAAAACTATCTTTGATTAGGCCGGTAAATACTGTTGTACTTAGACAATTTTCACTTGCACTCATACAAAACTACTTTCTTCTATTATGCAATCAACATGGTGATTATATGTTGCTATAATGACAACAATCTGATATACTAATCAGCCAAATTGCCAACACTCTTAACTGAGTGGACTTAACAGGCTTATTTGTATTTCAATATGACATTCCTTGAATCTTATTGGTTTTCTTGTTGACCCCATATTGAATGTTGGTCAAGAGTTAACTGTTAGTGATAAATCCTTTAACCAGGTCACACATTATAGTGTTCTTCATAACCTTGAACAGGGTTGGCTCCTAACTAAACTCACTTCAGAAGAGTGAAATATTTTGGGTTACCAGTCCTAGGTGGTTTTTCCCTTAGTAGGGTTTCTACGTTAAAATCTTTGTTTTATGTGTATTTGATGTGATTGGATTTTTATTTTACTTTACACATTTCATATTTCAATTAATTGGTAAACACAGTATTGAATTGATTATCAATCAGTATGTGAACATAAAGTTATTATTGGTAGCTTACCGAGTTGATTATTTGTTTGAAAAAGTTTGATTATATACATCTGGGAGTTTGGGACTATAGGATAACTGGAATTAACAGATTCACCCCCCTCTTAGTTATCTAACAATTGGTATCAGAGCTTGTGTTCTTGAAAATGAATTTTGAAGGACTTGAGCTAAAGATCACAAGATGTATAAGAGAGAGGTGCCAAAGCTGAACAAAGATAACTTATCTATATGGAAAAGTAGAATGAAGTTGCACATATCTGGAATTGGAGATTCTGTAGTATTTTATCTAGACAATGCTTACATCCAACCGACTGGACCTTTGACTGTTGATCAGCTGGGAGATAGACATGAAGATAACATGACAATGATAGAGATTGCTTCTACCTTATCTGATGTAGAATTTGAAGATATCAAAGCATGTACTTCAGAAAAATCAATGTGGGAAAGACTTACACTAGTTCACTAAGGAGATGTTAATGTGATGAGAGCATCAGTTGGAAGCCTTAGAGGAAAGTTTGATGATATGAAGATAAAAGAAAGAGAAAATTGAATAGATGTAATTTGGAATCACCTCTATTTGTGTAAGTGTGTGGGGAAAATGTAAGATTTACTCCTAAATCCAAATTTCCAAAAGAGAGATCCAATTTGATCAACCAAGAGGTTAATACACAATTGAATCAATCTATGAAGAATATGAAAAAGAGAGAGAAACCCTATACTTCCCTATAGTTGGATTAAGCTTGAAATTTGAAATAATTGAAGTGCAAATACTAACCTTGGATTAGGGTAGATCTAGACAATGCTGAATTCTGGCTTCTATATGAACTTTCTAAAGATTTTGTCACCTATTTTGGACTAGAAATGCTGAGGCGGACAAAACCTAGAAATCTTTTCTCCAAATTCACTTAGGTTGACTTTGACCTTTTAAAAGGTCAAAGACCACATTATTTATTTGAAGTCCAATTCTAATTTTGTTCTTAGATCTTGAAAGATTTCTGAAAAGGGTATCCAAATTCACCCTCAGATCTAATATTTCACACCTGTACTTGCAAGAAAATGGGGGTTTTTTGTTGTATGGGGGGTTTGCCTTGGTCAAACCCCAATTTAGGAATTAACCTTGAAATTGAATTGAAATTGTATTGTGCATAAACAAAGTAATTGAAACAAATCACCTCGCTTATTTTGAAGTCCTTGTAGAGGATTCAAATCCTCAAATCCAAAAGTAAGAATGCTTCAATGAATGTAGGATGTCTCCAATCAATGGTATTGTGATCTTCAACACTAATCTTGATTTGATCTTTGCATATGAAACGGTTTGAATGAATGGAGAAGGATGGATCTTCAAAGGGGCTCCAAAGAGATTGAATTCTTCAATAGCTAACAATGGAACTCCTTGATGGATGAATGCTTGAACACTTGAATGCTTGAATGCTTGAACACTTGAGAGCTCTAGATGCTTGATTGCTTGGATGAGATATGAAAGCTTGATATGAAAATGAGAGAGGAAGGCCTCCTTTTATAGTGATCTAGGGTACACTCCTCTAGATGGGCCACCATGAAGAATTAATTCCAATTAGGTTCTCACCTTTAGAAAATATACCTTGATTAAATACCATTAAAGGATTTACCATTTCGGAGCCCGAAACAGCCGACCTGGAAGCGGAGAAATAACTTTCCCGACAGCAAAATTAGTGAGAATTGACAATTTGAAATCCTGGCAAGAAAAGGTCAAGGTCAAGGTTGACCCTAACCTAGTCAGGGTTGAGGTTGACTTTGACCTCAAACCCTAACTTTGTCAGGATTTGCAGCAGAGGTTCCAGGAGATGCCAGAAACTTAGAAATTGATATCCAAATAGGACCCAGTGTTAGGAACAAATAGAAAATCCTTTGTTTGATGTGATGAAGGACTAGGAGGTCTCATTTATGAATCGTACCTAGAAAATAGAGCCATGGAAGAGGGAAAATCAGGAAAGTCCTTAAGACCTTAACCCTAATTTCACCTAGACTAAAGAACTCAAGTGCGGAGAAGAAGTGGAAAGTGAGGAGAAAGCCAAATACATGCAAAGACCTAATCAAGGTGCTTAACATGACCCCAAACCACTTACTCAGAGGGCTAAATGCTCTTAACATAGAAGTGCTTTCATTTTAAGACGATACAAAAACATTTCACAATTCAATAACTGAATCAAAGAGGTTGTCAATGTTATTCGAGCAGCATGAGGTGCTATTGATGAAGACACTACTGTAAGTAAAATTCTAAGAACCTTGCTACCAATCTATGCTATTAGAATCTCTATAATTCATGAAATGAGATCTACACCAGGTAACACTCTTACACTTGATAGCATAATCGGTAAATTGACTACTTTTGAGTTGATAACTATGATAATAGTATTATATCGAGTGTTGAGTCTGCATTTATGTCATCTTTGAAAATTGGAAAATCAAGTAGTAAACATATGATAAGAAATAAGAGTGACAGTGACAGTGATGAAGATGAACTTGATGAGCTTGAAGCACTAACAGCTAGAAGGTTGTAGAAAGGTAATAGAATGTATAAAGGGAAATTACCTTTGCCATGTTTTAACTGTAAAGAAATTGGTCATATTACAGCTAGATATCCTAATAGAAAAGATGATGACAAAGACAATGACCGATATGGTGAAAGAAAGTTTGACAAAAGAGATAACCGAGATCGCAGAGTCAACCAACACTATGATAGAAGAAACAACTAAGACTACAAAGACAAAGGCAAGAAGGCATGTTACCTTGTTGGAAATGATGATGATAACACTGACACCGTCATTGATGAATATATTGAGGTGGTATTCATAGCTTTGAAAGAAGATTAAGAAAAAGAAGAAAGGTATGTAGAAACAACACTTATTTCTAAAGTTAGCAAGAATGACACATGGATTATTGATAGTGGTTGTACACATCATTTGACTAGTGGTGAGAAAAATTTTGAATATCTTTAACACTATAATGGAGGATCTATTAAAATGGGTAATGATACATCTTGTCAAGTAAAAGAAAAAGGATCTATCATGTTGAACAATAAGATCACATGTGAAAATGCATATTGGGAAAAGGGACTTAACTATAACTTGTTAAGTGTGCCATAGTTGAATAACTCAAGTCACTGAGTTGTATTTGAAAGTAGGAAGGTGAAAATCTATGATGAAATAAAAAATTTGGTCGGTACTGGTGAACAATCTAAAGGTAATATATTCTACCTTGACAATGTTGAGACTTCTTTTTTAATGGCTAGAATTGAAGATGTGTGGTTGTGGCATAAAAGGTTATATCATGTGAATTTTGACATGCTTAAGATCAGTAAGAAAAGAAAAGTTAGAAGTTTATTGAGCTTATCTAAACCTGACCATGTCATGTGTAAACAATGTCAAATGGGAAAAATGTCAAAATCTAGTTTCAAGAGAAAGACCTATTCATCTAAAGCTATTTTGGAGTTGGTTCATACTAACTTGTGTGGTCCTATGAGAACTCAAAGTTATTATGGTGACAGATGTTAAGAATGGGAACACTGAGAGGGGGGGTGAATCAGTGTTCTACAATTCATATTTTTCTTCTTCTTAAAACTTAGCCCAATATCTTAAATACTAAAATGAATAGTAAATAAAATAAAACAATCAACCATAACACATAACACAAGATATGTTTATGGGGAAACTATGGCTAGAGGAAAACCCCGGTGGGAATTAGTGATGAGCCTATAATTTTTCATATTTATGTCATTTGTTATAACACTTTACATCATGTTTATAATAACTTTCCAAGTCATTTCCATACATTACCTTGATTTATAAAGCATTAACTATGATTAATGATTTATTGATTAACATTTGTATGTCTAACTAGTTAATGCTAAATTATGATGATTTATTATGATAAATGGTTATTATTAAAAAATAAATTTTTTGAGATGATTAAAATGTTTTTTTTGAGACATTTGAGTCATTCATGCAGCCAGAAAGAAGGAGAAGCAAGTTGACACTTGTCAATATTCAGCAGTTGCAGGAAATGCAGAAAAAGTCAAAAAGAAGTTTTAGTAAAATAGGCATATCTCACTCAATTCTCAATGAAATTCAAATTTTATTAATTATTTGGAAAGCTGAAATAGAGGGGAAAAAAATTTTAAAATTATTTGATCCAATTCACAATACTTAATGAGCACCACTTATCTGAAGTTGACTGAGTAAAAATAGCCAAATTTAAAGGCAACCAAAACCCAGTCTTGGTAAAATGATCATAACTTTCATGTTTCTTAATGAAATATAGATTTTTAAAATGATCTGGAAAGCTAAGATGGAGTATCATAATTTGGTAAAATTGTTTTGGATAACTCACAATAATAAGTGAGAACCATGCGTTTGAATCTGGCTACAGAAAAAGTGGAACATCAAATCAGTAGACTTAGTCAAATTTCTTCTATTTATTGTAATTTGAGTTGTAACTTCAAAGGAGGTTGGATATGATTTGTATTGTATTTATTAGCACAAAAAAATATCCAAAAAATCATCTTTTTCATAAAAGAGCTCAAACAAACTCTTTTCCCATTCAATCAAGAAGACAAGTTGTAATAGGACTCTTCTTAGTCATAGTTTTAGAATAAGTCTCTTCCTTGTTTAAAAGAATGTTGAGACACATGTTAGATGGTTTTTAGGGAGTCAATAAGCTTATATATTCAAAATTGTAACCAAGAAAAGAAGGAGCAAGTAGTATTTATTCATTATCTTTTATGTATTACACAGTTTCCTGCAGCCACTACTGTGTAGTTCCTACAGCCATTACCGTGTAGTTAGATTTATTTCCAACATTGTTATACTTTTAGTTTTTGCAATGATAGAACAACTTAGAGAATTTCATAGTGCATATACTTTGCAGAATTGTTTCAAGTATACATCATTAGGTTGATAATTTAAATGTGCCTTCATAATGATGAGATAACTATTTAGCATGGATGTCCAATCCCTAAGTTATGGTTGTAAATCCTAGTTATTAAAACCATTAGAGGAGCCCAACATTTTTGGCACCGTTGTCGGGGATGGGTCAAGCTATGAGAGTCTCTAAGTTTTTAGCAGCTCTTTGTCATTGTTCTAGTCTCATAGTTTCCCTTCAAAGCACTAAGGATTAGAAAAGTTTGCAAAAGTACCAGAAGCAACAAAAAAAATGGATTTTAGATCCATGAAGAATAGCACCCAAGAGCCAATCTCATTTCCAGAAAGCCTAGAAATCAATGAAGACATGTTCTCTAGCATCATAGAGGAATTTTGTTTACATATTGATGACAAGATGTTGATTTATGAGGAGGCAAATGAAGACAACTTTGTTCTGGAAAATGAAGAAATCACAATACACAAGGTTGTTTCTCAAGCTGAACATGATGTCAAATCAAAACTCCTACTTCAAGAAGAGAGCTATAATAAAGTGCAAATTAGTCCCCTCATGCAGAAAAGAAGAGAAGATATTGAAGACCAATTTTGGGATGATTTAGAGGAGTTTTGCTCAACCTTAGATGTTAAACTAGCATCTTTTGTAGTGCAAAACTATGAGCATCATGAAGAGGGTTCAAAATTTGTTCTTTCATGAGGGTGTCCTATCAGACATCTCATTCATATGGAGGAAAATAAATCATCACAAGTTACATTTGTAGCATTGAAAGAAGCTACAATTGAAGATGAAGCTAAATATGTAGTTGCACCTAAAGGAGAAATGTTTTGGATTACTTATGTACTTCAATACAATAATATGTATTGTTAGCATGAAGTGATAAGTAAGTTTGTTATTGTCTTTCCAAAAGTGTTGTTGTTTATTAAGTTTCTATTGATGTTGCAACTATTTCTAATTGCTCATAAGCATGTGAAGCATTGGAAGTTGTTGAGAAGAGGAAGATACTTCAGAGAACCAATCAATGGTTTTGTTTGATAATATATTTTTTGCTGGTTAGTATAGGTTAGGATAGGTTTTTCATTCAATAAGTGTTTTTACACAATGTCTTAGAGTTAGTAGTTGCCTAGTCTAGTTTGTTTCCTAGTTCTTCTTGTCTACATGACTATTTTGGATAAGTTTACAGCTGGTTGGTTTCTCAGATTTCAAATCATTTTTCAAGGATGTGAGTGAGTCAAGTCTGTAATTTTGGAAGAGAGTCTTTGAATATATTTTCAAAAAGTTCCATTAAGTAATCTTGTCTTCATGATGTCAAAAATGTCTATTCAATGATGGTGTCTAGTTCATCTAATCATATTTTGTTTAACGGAAAATGGACATACAAAGTTGTATTATAAGTCATTGGATAGAGAGAGAAAAGTGTAGGTTGCATGCAGCAACTATTTTCTGATTTAATAGTCATTCCTGTAGCCATTGTTGTGTGATTGCACAGTCAGTCCTGCAGCCACTACTGTATGACTGAACAGTCATCCTACAACAACTACTGTGTGATTGAAAAGGTAACTTGCAGCAAGTATGAAGACATTTATCAGTATTGATATTAAAAATGCAGCAGTCTCAAAGGGACCTGAATATTCAATAATGAAGGGACCTGTACTTTCATCTATTTGCCAAGTTTGAAGCTTCTCACAACAACACAAATAGTACTACATTTATGATTTCCATTTATTCATAATATTTATCATTTTTTTAGTAATTGATTATCAATGCATTGCATTATGTTTTTCAATTATCATTATAGTAATTATATTCTTCATAACTGATTTATTTTACTACCCTCATACATACATTGTCATTTGAGGACAAATGACCTTTCAGCTGGGGGGAACACGTGTATACCTTGTGTTGTTGTCATAGACCATAGGAGGATGACCTTTCTTATACATTTTTATGCTACCTCTTGTATTTATGGTTATTGATGCAACAAAAGAAGAATGATAAAGTGAAGAAAATGGAATGTCTTGTGAAGAGATAACGGAGGGAAGAAAGTATGACAATGTGAGTATTGGAGATGACATTAAACAATGATAGGAAGACTCAAGAAAACAAGAAATAGAGAAGAAGATAATGAACCATAGTCATGTCAAATGAAAATATTCTTAATGATCAAATACACATGCATGACATGTGCTATGAAAGATTGAAGTTGTCATGAGATTTCATGCTAATAGCCTTCATGTTTATCTAATGCCTATCCCTTGCTTGAGGACAAGAAAGATTTCAGCTGGGGGGAATGATGAGCCTATAATTTGTCATATTTATGTCATTTTCTATAAAACTTTACATCATGTTTATAATAACCTTCCAAGTCATTTCCATACATTACCTTGATTTATGAAACATTAACTATGATTAATGATTTATTGATTAACATTTGTATGTCTAACTAGTTAATGCTAAATTATGATGATTTATTATGATAATGTTGGAAATTTGGCTAAAGTGAGGACATAGATGTTGTCATTATGGCAACATATGATCCACATTAAGAGTGCACAAGTCAAAGAGCAAGTATGGCAGATCACAATGCAAATTTGTCTGTGTGAGACAGTGTTTTCACAGTGTACCAGGATATAGTTTTGGTTTGCGATGTTGACTGGAGAAAGTTCAGTGCTTGCACACTTGAACATAGATGCTATGATGGCTACTAATGACCCATCTCAGAGTGCAAGTCAATACAGCATGTACGGAATTAGTTATGATAGTTTTACCAAAGACAGTGTGAAGCTGACAGGACAGAACATGAAGGCAAAATTGGTAAAGAGTTAAGGGATTATTTTGTTTATCAAAATAATGACTTAAAAATATAAAGGGATGACATCCTAGATGTTAACCCTTAGATAAAGATATATGGAAGCTGACCATGTAAATTTATTAGCCTTAATAACTTGTATATATGCAATTGTAATTGTAAAGAAAAGTAGCGATGAAAAAGTGATGTAATGAATGTAATTGTAAAGTGAATGTAATAGTGATGATGCGAAGATAAGAGCATAAAAGGAATATTGATACAAGAAGATTAAGGTTATGTACATTGACCTACATTGTAATACCCACCTGTAGGTTGTTTTTAGGTTGCTTCATGTTTTAGGTGATTGATCGAATTCTTTTAGGTCACTTTTCATGTGATCGATTATTGTTTCATTAATGATGATTATGGATTATTATATGTTATCAGGTGTATGCATAGATTAGATGATGATGTTTTATGATGAAAGATTATATGTTTTATATTGATTACGATGTACTTACCCCATACTTGCATGTGTATGGTGATTATGTGTCTGTATCTGTTTGATGTGTTTGTGTGGTAGAGGACGGAGGCGTAGTTACTCGCATAGTCAAGATCCACATGTATGACCGTACCCTATCATTGTCTGCTATTTATCATATGTACATGCTTCATCTTGTGATGATAGGTTTGCAAGTATAGGGCATCGTCTTCCCTGAATTGGTAGGAGTGAGCGTGCCCACAAACATTCATCTCCATGGTAAAGAGGGGAGATAATACACAAACCCAAAACCCTAACCTAAACCTGATTGTCCTAGGATTGGACAAGTGTTAGTTTGACTACCTTACCTGAATTCACCTAGTTGGCAGGAATTCGTGGATCCTGTTCTTGAGTCTGTGCATGGTTTCAGTTGCTTGGTTTTCTATTCTTGATTTTATTATGTTTGATTCAGTTGAGTTGTGAATTATTTAGGTGATTTTATATGATTATCTATGTTAGGACTATAGTTGAATTTAATAATTTAATTATGTTCCTATGTTTTATTTGGAAAATTATCTAAAGTCGATTATTTGATTTATTGGAATTAATTGATTATGTAACTGTAATTCGGATTAATTATGTTTGAGTGTATAATTAAATAATTGAATATTTTAATGCATGCTTTAGGATGTATTAAATATTTAATTTATTTAATATAGGTTTTAATTATTAACATGTGCTTAATTAGAAAATGATTTGATTTATGCTTGCATATTTTATTAAATGATTAAATAATTAATTGCATGAATTTGTGATGCATTAAGTATTTAATTTATTTAATAAATGAATTTAAATTATAACATGTGCAAATTGGAAAAAGGAGTTTGTTTTCAAAAAGATAACTAGTTTTCAAAAGTCTAAGTTGAGTTGTGCTTTTAAAAGATATTTTAATTAATTAATTTTATTTACTTTCAATTTTGGAAGTAAAGTTGGATTAGGAGTTGTCTTATGAGTCACTTTTCTGATCTGAGTGGATCTCTGAGTTTCTGTTGAGTTGTCTTTTGGGATTGCTTGAATTTGGGAATTGAATTCCTATTAGGAGATTTTTGTTTTCATTTTTGAGGGAGACAGGTTTTGGAGAAGATTTTTGGGGGAACTTGTGTGTTTGTTTTTTTTGGGAGATTTGTGGATTGTTATGGTTGTTGGTTGATTTGAGTTTCTCTGTGCATCTGGATTGGGCACTTGGTTGCAAATTAGCTTTCAGATCTGCAGGTTGTGTTTGTTTTTGGAGAGAATTTTGTTCTCAGATCTGCAAGGGTTTCCATTTTTATTCTGTATCTGGCATTGGATCTGAGGTAGGCTTTGGATTTGTTTGTCAGATCTATTTTCTACATCTGTTTGTCTTTTTGTGTTTTAAATAGCTTTCTATGTTTTCTATTTGGTAGATCTTTGTTTATATTAGATCTGGGTATTCTAAAACCCTGGCATTGTTGTTTGATTTATTTTATTACTACTTGGCATCGTACTGTTACTCTGGCAAAATTTCATTGAATGATTGTTTATAGTTTTCCTACAAATTAAAATATTGAATTTGGGCAATAGTTTGACTATAGAGAATGAAATAAATAATTCTAGTGGAAAAGAAATCTTGTTTAGGAAAAATATTCAATTCTGGTTTAAAAAAATATATTCTCTGTAAAAAAATAATACTGTGCAAAAAAAATTACATGGTTATAGTAAATTATTGTGTATGTTTAAAAGTTATTTATGGGGAAGGAATAGATTCTTTACCAAAAGAATCTCATTGTGTTTGGATTGTAAATATATATATATATATTGTTCACTGTAAAAGTACAGGTTGACTGTGCATTGAAAATACAGTAAACAAATATATATTATATATATATAAGTTAATTCTTATTTTTTAAAAATGGCTTTGCATATGTATATAAAAATATATATATACATTGCAAATGATGTTTGAGTTGAATATAAAAAAAATTGAAAAAGGTTTGAAGAGGGTGGGGGCCACCACCTCCCATCACCCTCGGTGGCCTAGCGCGGCAGGGCCAGACATGTCGACAGTAATTGAGGGTACCGCGCAACAGGCACTGGTCTACCGGCCTGCCGTCAATACAAAGAGTACTGTGTGACAGAGGGGGACGTGGGGCCCAGACCCCCCCCATATATATTATTTTATTTTGTTTTAAATGTTTTAATTTATGTTAAAATTTAATTGTTTTGTTACTTTAAAATTATAATAGTTTATGTTTATTAATTTTATTTTTTTATTTTATTATTAAATGTTATTTGTTTATTAGTTAATGTTAAATATTTTTATTTAATGTTATTGAATTTAATAGATAAATATTTGATTGAAATGTTATTTAATATGTCATTGCTTATTAAATTGTAATCAATATAGTAATGTTTAGATTTTATTTTAAATGTTTGTTTGTGTTTATTGATTAATATTTGAGGTGGATAATTGTTGGGAGTAGTTATATTTTTTTTTATTAGTAAATCAACGTAATTGGTTTATTTAAAATTGGTATGGTTGCATGTCGTCTTGTTGTTGGATAGGATAAGTTTGTTCTTTGAAAATGAATGAGATTAATTATGAAAGTAATTTTGAATCGAATTGTGTCTTAACTGCACTATAGGGATTTAGTGGTATATTAGATTTAATATATATTTGGAAATTGATATCAGAAAATGTGGAACATTTTTTTGGTTATGGAAGCAACTATTTGTTAAATGTTTATGTTCATACCAAAATTGGGTAAATTTTCTATTGAATTCCTAGAACATCATTAGGGAATATTTCTTTTATGAGTGACTTGAGTATGCTCGTTATGTCATGATTCTTTCATCTATATTATGTGATCCATATTATGTTAGGATCATGTTCATTGTGATGTTTTGATGCTTGTATTCCTTTTTCAATTATGTAAATTGTGAATGTTGGCTTCTTGTTTCTGAACTGCATTCTTGTGCATTATGTGATTTTGGGCATTAGATGACCTAGGGGAAACAGAGGCAGGGTTTTGTATCAGTTGGATTTTATTTCATGTTTATGTGAATATTTATTCTGAATGTCATCTATGAATCAATCTTATGGGCTCTTATTGGTTAATATCTATTTTTTTGGTATCTGTGTAATCATTTGGGTTTCTATGTGTGAAACTGCATCTAGGATTACCTGGTAGTATACCTGATTGTTGTTTATGTGATTATGAGCCTAGTGGAGATTGATTAAGTGCATCTTAGGGGAGTGGCTTACAATAGGGGCCGGGACCCAAATTGGTCAGCACCTGGGTAACCTATTCTAGGTTATGTAATTAAGTGATAACATAGTAATTAAAATGTGTAGAGGTCATTAAAAAGATAATATAAAGTATGGTTATCATTAGAATTCCTCATATTTGAGAGAGAGTATTCTAATCCCACATGGATCATATTGAGGGTCCGGGGCCCAGAGTGGTCTGTTCCAGGGTAACTCAGTGCTTGAGGGTCCGGGGTCTAGAGTGACCAGTCCAGGGTAACTCAAGTAGATAGACGTGTGATGACACTCCCATAGCATGTAGCCTAGATCGTCTCCTGAGTTCTCTGTATATGCCTCTGGATTAGTGGGTCTTACCTTTTACTTTATTTTTGTACACCTTGAGTAGAGAGCTTTCAGGATTCCTTGCTCAATGGTTATCCTTGTTTGGTTTTGGTCATCCGATTAGGGTTTGTGGTTATCTCCTCAGCACGGTGGGGTAGACCTTTGTGGTTCTACATAGACAGGTGGTAGTGATTCTTTACCATTTGAGATTCGATATCCTGGTGCCAGTGTTGTTGCTACTTCTATAGTTGGATGCCCTTATGGTTCTTCATTGTTGGTTTCTTATCTTATCTTCATTTATTGTAGTTCCATATTAAAGTATCGCATGTGATACCTAATATGATCATTGTGCTTCTTTGTTAGATATATTATTACATACCCTGCATCAAGTGCAGTGGATGTCCATGAGGATTGTATGTTTTGATGTAAGTTGTATTTGTATCATTTATGTTATGGAATCTTTTGTCATTTTTCTTTAGTTGTTTTATTTGTTCTTAAGTAATTCTACGTCATGGGACCCTCAATTTTTGTAATCTATGTTGGATGTTGTTCAATGTGAATAAATGGTAATTGCTTCCACACTGTTGTGTATCTTGTATGTTAACTTTTTTAAAAAAATTATTCACCAAACTTAGTAGCAAGTTATAGGTTAACTTCTCTTGGGTTCCCTGGTGGGGGGTTAAATACATTGTATATTACTTGTTTGGGCAGTGGGCTCATCTTGTAATCAAATTTTTGTATCTACAACTCCTAACAGGGTTGAGGCTTCTAACAAGGCCTATAGTCCCTTAACCAAGACTGATACACTATACATATATAATAGACTCCTAACAGGGTCAACATCCTTAACAAGATACTTTTGATTAGTGGATCTTTGTGGGTACCATCCCCATCGGGGTTTTCCCTTGGCCAGGGTTTCCTCGAGAACATATCATGTGTTATGAGTTCTTTATTGTTATGCATATTGTTTAGTTTCTTATGTTATGCATGTATAAAGATAATTTGTTATATCCATAATTAGGCAAAAGATAAAGTTTGTAGAATACTGATTCACCCCCCCTCTCAGTATTCCCTATTTCTAACAATTGGTATCAGAGCATAGTTACTCAGAGAAGAATCATTAAAGGAAAGCCTAGCATCTTGAGTAAGATCTCTATGGATATGGATCAACTACAGAAGAATCTTGATGAAGCTCTTGAGCAGATTGATATGCTTACTGATGAAAGAAACACTCTAAAAAGGAAATATGATGATTCAAAGAACCTTATTAAGAAATTGAAAAACAAGATAGAAGATCTGAGATCTGAAAAAGAATCCAAAATTCTTATTGAAGATTGTGATAACAACTTGGAAAAATAAAATGAGATCCTTAAGCATAAATTGAAGATAGTGAATTTGAAGCTTAGTTTCAAAGATGGAAATAGCAAAAATGAAGTAAATCTAAAATCTGAGAATGAAAGTCTAAAGACTAAAAATGAAGAACTAAAATCTAAACTTGAAAAAGTGGCATTTGAATTTGAGAAAGTAAATGTGCAGTATACAGAACTTGAGAAGTACAATAAGATTGTGAAAGGTGAACTGACTCAATCAAAACAACAACTTGAAAGGTTATATTCAAATAGTGAGAAGATTGATGAACAAGTTTCTTTTGGGAAACCATCCTATGATAAGACTAGACTTGGATTTAATATATTTAGAACAAATGATGAAAGCAAGAAACCAGATCTGAAGACATCTGAAAGCATAGATGAGAAGAAGCCTGATGAGATCAACAAATCTAAAGATGCACCTAAAGAAGAAGAATCACCGAAGCAAAAGGAATCACCCAAAGGTATGCAAAGAGAATTCAAAGGTAGATGTTTTTCTTGTAATGCTATTGGTCATATGAAAAGGGATTGCACAGGTAAACAGTTTAAACCTCCAAATGGTTATTGTTATAATTGTCATGGTTTTGGACATGGAGCTATTGAATGTAGAAGACCTAAAGTTATTGAGAATAATTATGGTAATAGAATGTTTAGGAATACTAACAATGCAGATAAGAGACCTACTGAAGACATGAACAAAAGAAATGAAGTAGTGTTATAGATGCAACAAAGTTGGACACATTGCTAGAAATTGCAAGTCACAAATTAATCAACAAGGACATAGATATGGGAATAATGGAATTGTTTGTCAGATATGCAATAGGATTGGACATACAGCAAGGTTTTGCAAAATGAACAATGGAACTTATCATCCAAACCCTAACTCTATAAATAGTGCAAAAAGAAATGAAAGTACAAGAAACAGTCAGAAAGGTTGCTGCAGTAATGAAGATGAAGTAAAGTTTGTTAAAGGCATAGATCAAGAAGACATAATCAACATGGAAGGTAATCAGACAGGTGAAGTATTAAGTGGTAAGAGTGAATCCTTACTTGACCTATCTTTAAGCACTTAATTTATGTAAATTGTAGCAGATTAGGAACTTAGATTTAGTATAGAAGTATATTTATGGTGCATTAATTCTTCCGCAGTTAATGTAAGGTAGTTTATGATGTACTAATGCTATGGTTAAGAGCGCAAAAGAAAATGTTATGTTTTGCAAGATCACAAGAAGTTTTAAGTTTTTCAGGATAGCAGAAATAACTTTTTGGAAAGAAGCAGCAAAAGAATTGAATGTGATGTCAGAATTAAGTAAGATTCAAGTGATAAAAGGTTATGATCGATGTTATTTGTCTATCAAAGTGAATTGAAGTGTTTGGAAGAGTAGAAAGAAGAGATTGGAAGTGTTTTTGCAGAGATTTTGTGAAGGATTGAAGTGTCAAATCTTCGTAAACCCTAGAATCATGAATTTGAGGTATTTATCTTGAAAAATCTTTGAATCGGTATAAAGAATTGGAAGGGAACATGGATACATCTTTGATTCACAACATTAGAGACAAGAACAGACCTAAATTGAAGAAAGAACTAGTAGAAGCTTTAGAAGTAGACCCTGAGTTTGCTTTATCATCCATACCAGATGGAGTTTCGCATTTGGAAAATGTAAAGAGTTATCTTGGATGTAAACTGGAAATAGTAAATGACAGTGATTTTACAAGTATTAGTATATATATAACAAGGATATGTCATTGAAGCAAGGTTATGAACATTTGAAAAATAATGAAATCATCACATATGGTTTACAGTATGAATTCGATAATGAAGAGTGCACAAAGATCATTTTAAGTAGAATTGACAATGGGAAATTTTGGTTAGAAGACAGAGTGATGGACATCACAGCTGACCTAATTCATGAAGTCACCGGTTTATCCAAACTTGGTGCTATCCCTTTAAATGAGAAAAACATGAGGAAGATTGTCATTGACAACACTGGATCATCCTATAATGGTAGAGGTATTGTTATCAGCAAGATTAGACAACATGATGTAAGATATCTATGTAAGATTTTGACTACAAATTTTTGTGCTAATTCCAGAGAAGATGACATGGCAGTTGGCATGGTTCACTTTGCCTATTTTATGTGTGTAGACAAAGTTTCTATTGATATGTGTGAGATTTTGAGAATTCAATTGTTTGAGAATTTGGAGAAGATTAAGAAGTCTAAATAAGCACAATTTAGATTCTCATCTTTGATTACATATATGTTTTTCTACCTTTTGAGAAGATTTCCTTACACAATTGGAAATAATTGGAATGATGGACAGTCTACAATGGAAAGAATAAACAAAGTTTATAGAAGTCATGTTATTGATCAAGTTAATGAGAGTGTTGTGTTAGTTTTGAAGACATTTCAAAGATTGGTATCTAGCAAATCAAGGATTCCATAGTCACATGTGGAGAAATATAGGAATGATATTTGTTTCATGGTTGACACTGACTTTACTTACATTGAAGCAGTTGAACCCAGAGTTGAATTCATAGACCATCTTGGCTATGAGATTTTCGAGATTGAAATAGAAGAGTATGTTGGAAGATTGCTAAGAAGTAAATTGGACACCTAATGCAACAGGTTTAGAACTTATGAAGACAAATTTAATTTTGTTAAAGCTAAAATTGAAGTGAAACAGTCTAAGAAAAGAGTTGACAATACCATAAAGAGAATATTGAAAGACACAGGGATAACAGAAAGAGAATTTTTGATAGCTAAACAGACAATAATAGCATTGAGAGATGTTGGACAGGGAGAAGTCTTGAGTGTACCACCTTTATCCAGTGCAATACAGAAAGAGCCTACACCAGTTAAAGTGAAAGTAGAAAAACTAGAAAAGGAACAAGAAACACTGAGCAAGAGAAAGAAAGAAAGTGCTACAAGACCTGGTAAGAGGTAGAAAGTTTTGGTGCCACCATTCCCTAGGAAAATTGTAGTAATTAAAGATGATGACTCTATTGTGAAGAAGAAAGCATGGAAACCCAGATTTGAGAGAGTGAATGAAGAAATCATACAATATGGAGACTTTACTAAGATGAATAAGTACTATGATCTTTATAACTATTCTGAAATATTGAATCTTGAAAATTCTATTGTTAAGTACATGATTCTGGCTAACAAGAAGTTTGATACAATTCAAGGTCAGATACCTGATGATTTATACAATAAACTTATTAATAGAAAATAGAGAGCATCTCAGGAAGACAAAACTATAAGAGAGAATCTTGTGAGAAAGCTTTGTGAAGTGAAAGATGATGATCATTTGAAGAAGATTTTGAAGCCCCTTGACACTCTTTTGAGGCCTAAGAGGAGAACCATTCAGATCATGGCAGGACAGTATGAGCAAGTGAGAATAGAAACAGAGCAAGCAATAATTAAAGTAATGGCAGAAATTGTTGGAGAAACTTCAGTTGTAGCAGGACATGCAGTTGATGCTAAACCAAAGGATATTCCCTCTTCTTCAACTATTAACATTGAAGATGATACAATGGACATTGAAGGCACTAAGGTGACTTTGGACACTAAAGATAATGTATTTAAGAATTTAGATAACATTGTTGACAATTCAGCTCTTGATGAACCGGATAGGACTGAAGAAGCAGTGCAGACTAAATTGGTGAGTGATGAACCTAAAGAGATAGAAATTCATGCACCCACTCCTGAAGCAAAGAAGAAGGAAATTGGAACTTTTTTTGTAGACTTAGGTAAAGAAGTCAATGATGATGATTAGCTAGAGCTAATTAGTTCTTTGAATAAAATTATTGGTAAAAATAATAAGGTAAAGAATCTAGAAGGAAGTCTGAAGGAACTGACAGAGAAGTTGCAAAGTATTGTAACTACACATATTTTAGAAGCAAATCCTTTGGAGAGAGCCAAAAAGTTACTAAGTACTTTTGATGATGAGTTTACCAACTTATCAAACATTGCTAAAGTAAGAGCTCAAGCAGCTTATGAAGCTGAAATGCTTTTAAGCATAAGTCAGAATATCAAAAATGATATTATTAGTCTTGATGTTTATATCAAGAACTTGAGGAAACTTTTGGAGACTGGAAAAGCTTTGTACATACAGTGTTCAAAACCTAAGATTTTGATAGCAGCAGAGGAGCAGAAAATCAAGGTGAAGGAAGCTGAGATTCAAAATGAATCTAATCTTCTTTCTAGACCCAATGTAAAAGTAAGTGATGTTGAGAAGAAAGTTAGGAAGTGTTATGATGAAATAAGATCATTGCAAGATGAAAAGAATAGGAAATTGAAAAGATTTGAACTTCTGAGAGAACATACATCTATAAAGTTGAGCATTATTGAGGAACAGTTAGAAGAATGTCTTACTGCTAAGACATCATTTTAGAAATTTAATTTTGAGAACCTTCAAGCTTGTCAGATAGCAGCTTATGGATTAAGCACACTTTTGAATGTGGCAGATTCTATCAGAAAGTCATGGGAGAAAGACTTTGAAGACATGAAAGTAAATTTTGTAGATTATATTGCAAGCCTACCAGCTTTGCAATAATTAAATGGAGGTATAATCTTTTTTTGGGTTACAATTTTGTAATCCTCCCTACTTTATTTTTTCATGGTTGTCAAAGAGGGAGTGATTGTAGTAAAGCAGAAAATTGTTATGTATATGAGGATTGATACTCTTAGGGGGAGTATTGTATGAATTTTTGTATCAAAAAGTATATTTTGAGGAGTTATAAGGATAGTATACATATTCTATACTATGGCCTGAATTTTGTTATAAATTTTTGAGATTTTGACTTGTACACTTAGCCAATTTTCTCATATGTTGCCACCAATGACAAAGGGAGAGATTGTTGGCAATTTGGCTAAAGTGAGTACATAGATGTTGTCATTATGGAAACATATGATCCACATTAAGAGCACATAGGTCAGAGAGAAATTATGGCAGATCGCAATGCAAATTTGTCTAAGTGTGAGACAGTGTTTTCACAGTGTACTAGGATATAGTTTTGGTTTGGGACATTGACTGAAGCAAGTTCAGTGCTTGCACACTTGAACATAGATGCTATGATGGCTATTGATGACCCATCTTAGAGCACAAGTTAGTATGGCATGTACAGAATTAGTTATGACAGTTTTATCGAAGAGAGTGTGAAGCCGACAGGACAGAACATGAAGGCAGAATTGGTAAAGGGTTAAGGGATTATTTTGTTTATCAAATTAATGACTTAACAATATAAAGGGATGACATCCTAGATGTTAACCCTTAGATAAAGATATATGGAAGCCAACATGTGAAGTTATTAGCCTTAATAACTTGTATATATGTAATTGTAATTGTAAAGAAAAGTAGCGATGAAAAAGTGATGTAATGAATGTAATTGTAAAGAAAATGTAATAGTGATGATGCAAAGATAAGAGCAGAAAAGGAATATTGATACAAGTAGAATAAGGTTATGTACCTTGACCTACATTGTATATTACTTGTTTGGGCAGTGGGCTCATCTTGTAATCAGATTTTTGTATCTACAACTCCTAATAGGGTTGAGGCTTCTAACAAGGCCTATAGTCCCTTAACCAGGACTGATACACTATACTTATGTAATAGACTCCTAACATGGTCAACATCCTTAACAGGATACTTTTGATTAGTGGATCTTTGTGGGTACCATCCCCACTGAGGTTTTCCCTTGGCTAGGGTTTCCTCGAGAACATATCATGTGTTATGATTTCTTTATTGTTATGCATATTTTTTGGTTTCTTATGTTATGCATGTATAAAGATAATCTGTTATATCCATAATTGGGCAAAAGATAAAGTTTGTAGAATACTAATTCACCCCCCCCCTCTCAGTATTCCCTATTTCTAACAGATAAATGGTTATTATTAAATAATAAATGTTTTGAGATGATTAACATGTTTTTTTGAGGTATTTGAGTCATTCATGTAGTTGGAAAGAAGGAGAAGCAAGTTGACACTTGTCAATATTCAGCAGTTGTAGGAAATGTAGAAAAAGTCAAAAAGAAGTTTCAGTAAAATGGGCATATCTCACTCAATTCTCAATGAAATTTGGATTTTATTAATGATTTGGAAAGATAAAATAGAGGAGAAAAAAAATTTAAAAGGATTTGATCCAATTTGCAATAATTAATGAGCACCACTTATCTGAAGTTGACTGAGTAAAAATAGCCGAATTTGAAGGCAGCCAAAACCCAGTCTTGGTAAAATGATCATAAATTTCATGTTTCTTAATGAAATAAAGATTTCCAAAATGATATGGAAAGATAAGATGGAGTAGAATAATTTAGTAAAAGCATTTGGGATAACTTGCAATAATAAGTGTGAACCATGTGTTTGAATCTGGCTATAGAAAAAGTGGAACATCAAATCAGCAGACTTAGTCAAACTTCTTCTATTTATTGTAATTTGAGTTGTAAATTCAAAGGAGGTTGGATATTATTTGTATTTTAATTATTACCACAAAAAAAATCCAACAAATCATCTTTTTCATAAAAGAGTTCAAACAAACTCTTTTCCCAATTAGTCAAGAAGACAAGTTGTAAAAGGACTCTTCTTCTTAGTCATAGTTTTAGAATAAGTCTCTTCCTTGTTTAAAGGAATGTTGAGACACATGTTAGATGGTTTTTATGGATTCAATAAGCTTATATATTTGAAATTGTAACCAAGAAAAGAAGGAGCAAGTAGTATTTGTTCATTATCTTTTATGTATTACACAGTTTCCTGCATCCATTATTGTATAGTTAGATTTATTTCCAGCATTGTTATACTCTTAGTTTTTGCAATGATAGAATAACTTAGAGAATTTCATAGTGTATATAATTTTCAGACCTATTTCAAGTATACATCCTTGGGTTGATAATTTAAATGTGCCTTCATAATGATGAGATAACTATTTAGCAAGGATGTCCAATCCCTAAGTTATGGTTGTAAAGCCTAGTTATTAAAACCATTATAGGAGCCCAACAATTAGCACCCATGAATAATTGCACTAGTCTTATGAACTTGTTAGAGTTCCTTTGCCCTGTTAGGAGTAGTCATTACAATACTGAGTACAATGACTTTGTTAAGAGTCTTGAATAACAAAACCCAATTATGGGTGGATGGCTCACTACCAAAGCTAACTGCCCAATGAAGAAGGCTACAACCTCCTGGTTAGTTCCTTTTTGTGCGTTGTTGCTCTAGCTTATTTTAGAGCTTTATCTCATACTAACTAAACTCGCATACTTTTTCTCTTCTATATATCTTCCAAAATTTGTATTTATTAAATACAACTGATGTCTTGAAGACAACTGCTTGCTTCAAGATCTCCTTCTTGTCCTTTGCAAAAACTTATCAAGACTATCTCACAAAATGTCATGAAATACAAACATATAGCATGCTTCTATGATTTCCTTATGCCGCTTAACCTTAATGACCTAATTAGGTTTACATCATCTTAAGAAAATAACCTAAGATCTACGATACACAAAAATAACCTAGATCTAACAATTACATAGAGATCATCATCACAATTAATGATTACATCTACAATAAATGATCCTCGATCTTGGTAAAACATTTTATGATTCTATTGTAACCATCTACATAGATAAATGTGCCAAAACTGATTACTATATCATTTCTTGGATTGCTTAGTAAACACTATCAATACTACTTGGTAAATACACTGGTGCTCGGTGTTTACTGACGCTCGGTATCAGTGTACACTAATGCTTGGTAAAACTACTTTGGTGCTTGGTTAAAACTATTTCCTTTTACTTCTCAGTACTACCTTGTGACTACTTGGTATGAAGGCTTAAGTAGTTAACCGACTAGCATATGTAGCTTGTAGTTATTCCTTTTACCGATTGAATAGCATAGGTAACCAACTAATCATCTTTGATACTAATGACAATCCTTAATGCTCAAATGGAGATAACAATCTCCCCCTTTGGCATTAGTGTCAAAACCTTGAATGTATATAGACCTGATCTCTCAAAAATTGTTCTTACTTCAGCATATATACATAGATACCATAACTTAACAAAATTTCAAAATTTTCTCCCCCTCGGTGCATGCTCCTGGTAGTATGTAGTACTTTATCATTTATGCATGCATGCTCCCAATAGTATGTGGTACTTTTTCTTAAGAGAAAGAATTTGGCATATACATTATTTTCCCCCTTTTTGATATTAATGCCAAATACAAAAAATGTGTACTCGCAGTTTATCAAAAATGTGTTGATGGGTTTTCTTCAAAGAATCCAAGAGGTTTGTCCATTCCTCTTTCAAGTTGTTTAGAGCAATGTGCTCAAGACCGACTTGTGCATGCATATCAAAGATATTTTCCAACATAGAAATTTCTCATGTTGCAACGAGTGTTTGCGCTTTAACAAAGTGTTTCTCAAAACATTTCAAATAAGGAAGCAACTTTGTTTGTAGCTTGATGACTTGGTCACTTACCCTTTCTTCCTACTTCCTCAGATCTTCTCTTAACCACCTAAGTTCTTGAACCTCAGGATATGCTTAACAAAAGAATCTAGCTCAGTTAAGGCTTCTTATGCACTAGCTTGGATTTCGGTATCCAACTATTTAATCTTCTCACTGATCTCAGCAGTGAAGGTCTCCATAGTGCAAAGCTTAATTAATATCTGACTAATTAACTGAGTAATATATTGTATGTCCGTTATTACCTTAGATAATTTGACCTTGTTTATTGCCACTTCTTGGCTGATTTTCTCTGCAATTTTATCATGTATTTTTTATTCTTCCCTTTCTTCAATTCTTTTCACAGCTTCAATGTAGGGGCATTGATTTCTTGTGCAAGGGTAGAAATTTGGTCCATGATAGGTGTGTCTTCATCAATATTTACCTTGGGTACAACCTGTTGTAAGATGTCTCTTACATTTTCTAATATCTTCTTGCTCTTGCATTTCTTAATTCTTCAGGGTCTAGGGTCCTCGGGTCATCCTCGGGTCACAATCTAATATACCAATGACTTCATCAAGTGTGACTGGCCCTTTTTCTGATTTCTTCTTCTTCTTCGGCTCTTGAGGTGAGCTCTTCACAAATGAAACTAATGCTTTCTCTTCAATCTTCCATGTGTCATGCCCAGTTGACACATTTTCCTCCTTTTTTAGCTCCTTGATAACCTATGTGTCAGTTGATTGAGATGGAGATTCTGATGTAGTGTCAGGTGGGGTTGTCTCAGTTTCCTTCAGGTCATCTTGGCCCTTTGTATCTACCTCTTTTACTTCAAGCTCATTTTTTTCTATCAGTGTACTAGCTCCTTGTTTCCCTGATGTATCCATCAGTTACTTGGGGTTTGAGCCTTTGGGTTTCTCCTTAGAGACTATTTCAACCGCTTCCATCAAAATAGGGAAGTCACCCAGTAATGATGTGATTGTTGGTTTGGTAAATGTACCTTCATCTTGTGTTTGGGATCTAGCAATATTCACATCTTCATCAGCATCTCAGTCATCAGGATCACCATTTGTGATGTCCTTAATGAGTACATCTAGTGCTTTGTTATTTTTAATTTGGATCTCAGCTTGATCCAATGCATCCTATGAAAAACTTAGGTCCTCAGTGGCATCTATAGTATCAGGTAACTCAGTATCTGATATATCTATATTATCTTATTTTTGTGCCAGGTCTGCATCATCAATATGAAGTCCTTTCCCTTTTGTTTTCAGCTTCTTCTAAGATGTTTTGGCTAATGCCATCTTTTCTGCTTGCTCTCAAGCTATAACTATTGAAGTCCAGATGAGGTGACTATTCTCATCTATGTCTACCAAATTTTCATCCAGTATCTGTAGTGTCTAATTCTTTACTCTAAATCTCTTGGCATATTTTCTCATATGTTCTTCAATCTCAAGAACTATTAATTGAGGTAAAGCCACAACTAGGGATTGTTCCCTCATTCTCTTCTCGGTGTCTAAGGCGTATGACCATTTTTGTGAAATTATTTCTTCTAGTGCCTTAGGTAGACATTTGCCAAATTCAATGGGAACTTGTTTAAATTTAATCATCATCTAGATGATTGCCTCTTTGATTTTATTCTAATCCTTAGTTGATAGAAGCTCAAACCGGTTAATCTCAAGATCATTGAGTTCACCATTCTCAATTATATCTTCTGCTACCTCATCAATTAACCTATTCTTATTACTAATAACTTTAAATTGATCATTATCATCTTCTTCATCTATATCTTCCTTACTTTTAATTAACTTTCTTCTTTTCTTAGGTGCATCAGCAGTAGATTTATTACCTTTTTTTGTATATGTCTTTGTTGGTGATGCGGCATTTGGTTTTGAAATCTTCACAACTCCTTTCTTTATTGGTGGAGAGGCTACATTTTCTGATCTTGTTCGTGCCCTTAACTGCACTTCTAACCACTTCTTCTTCAGAGTTGGTGAAGGGAAAACTGGTGTAGGGGTTATATTTTTATCTGAATTAGTTTCTTCATTGTTATGTGATTTGTCAATTAGCATCAACTGACCTTTAGTTGCTACTTCAACTAGCGTACTATCAAATAATCTAGAATCATCTCCAAATTTCTCCATAGGTTTCTTTATCATTTTTCTTGATACCACTTATTACAAGTAGTGACTGTATTTACGTGAAACTGCTAATGAAATCACTTAGAAGATTCTAAAACAAACTCTTTAAATGCTCTAAAAATATGATGCTTTAAATCACTCTAGAGGCTCTTGTTTTTCAAAATCGCAGGTGAAAAATGAACTAAGTTCATCGTCTATTTATAACCTTTTTAAAATTCCTACTTAAAGTACTTATAATAAATGCTCAACCTACTTCTATCTCAGTGACAACTTTCAACTCAGTGATTACCAAAAAATATCAACAGCTTGGTTAACACATACCTTTTTCACTTGGTTATTACTGTTACTCAGTTAACCTTACACAATAGTCACCGATGAGTAACTCCTTACTCGGTCTTGCTTATACCGACTATATGACTTTGCTAGCTCAAAACTTATAAACCATAATGCATCTCTATTCATGTGGATTTGGTGTGTTTACATCAAATATAAGGAACTGTATGTAAAATATGATCAATCTGAAATATCAGTCCCATACATAGCTTTTTTAACTTAAGTGGAGGTGTTGAAGTCACCCACTCCAATGGACAAGGTTTCACCGAATGCATTTCTTGACTCACCATTTTCATTAGATTCCTTTCTCCACGTTGTGTTCCTTATTCTCATGATATCTTCAATTGTATTGCTATTATCAAAAAATTGTCCTTCAACTGCTCGATCTCTGCAATCTTTACTTAGGTGACCGACTTTGTGACAATGTAAACATGCCATACCAGTTCTTGTGTAGCTTCGAGATTGTCTAGCACATCTCTTTCTCATGCAGTTAGCTTCTATATGTCCATATCTTCCGCATGTTGTGTAGTTAGCCCATGTGTTATAATCACAAGTGTAACCATTACCTTGTCTCTTCGGTTGATAAGGTGTGTTCCTTTGTTTCAGTGTCCAAACTTGCTTCATCTTTGCTTTAAACTCTTGTGAGGTATTTCCATGCTTGTTGCAAGTATAATAGAGTTTCTCCATGTGTGGTTGGTTAGGAGTCCTATTCAACTTAGATTCACATTCATATGCTTGATGTCCAAACTTGTTGCAATTATAACAATGACCATTGAATTTAGGAGTGATTTTAGGTTTGTACACACTCAAATGGTGCACTTCTCTAAGTCATTATATCCAAGGGAATCCATGAATAGGAAACCTTAGAAATTGACCTAGAGCTCTCTATGCATGGAGTTGCAAGATTATTTGATTGCTCTCAGCTAGAGCTATTAAGCTAATAACCTTGCTAGTCAACCACATAATGAGAGATTCAAATGAAGATAAGGGAAAGAATGCCAATATCCTCAAGAATCACTATGAAATGAAAATGCAAACTAGATTAAGATGAATATGCAAGCTAGAAATGAGAGGTGCAAGCTAAGCTATGGAAATGAAAGATACAAGTGTTACAAATCCTTCCTAATTACACTAGATGAAGTAATCTAAAGCATAAAGGAAATCTAAGCTAATATGAAGCTATGAATGCCATGACAATGAAAGAAATGAAACTATGATAGCATGCAAATGCAAAAGCCAAGAATGCTCCAAATCTTCAAAAGCTCCAAAGTGACCTAGAAAACCTATAGCATAACATTAGCATAAAAAGATTGATATGAAAATGAGGAAGAGAGCTCTTCTTTTATAGGAAATGAGAGGGAATGGACCATGGAGATTAAGAGGCAAAAGATTTAATCAAGGGTGGAGCTTGAAAGAGGAGCAATCCATGTGCACAAATGTCCTCCAATGAGAAAATAAGAGTTGACTTTTGTGTCCATATAAGACAAAAAGTGCTTTTCTTTTTTTATAAAATAAGAATAATGTTTTATTTGTGCAACTTAGGATAAGAGGAAAAGGTGGGAGCTTTTTTATTTATTAAAAGGGGAGGAAATTCCTTTTAAATAAATAAAGACTTAGGATAAAATGGTTAGCCCAAGGAAAATAATCGAAAATGATAAAATAGGAATTGATCAAGGAAATTGATATAATTGATAAAATGCTAATTTTTGAAAATATTGATTCAAGGATTTGATAAATTGTTGAATGGGGGCCCAAAGTCTAGGTGACCATTTTAGGGTGCATACAAGGTTTACCTTATGCTTTACTCCTGCAAACATTTGAAGTATGTCCTAGTTTTGATCCATAGTGATAGCATGTCAGTGTCTTAGGTCTTTGATTCTGATTGTTATTCACTTGTTCAGCTTGATTGGATGATTCTCCTTGCTAGGTGTAGCCTAATCCAGCTTTGCTTCCATATCTTCTATGATTAATCAAAAAATCATCAATCTTTTTAGAAATGTCTTCAGCCTTTTTCCACATCTCATTATGTTGTTGTTGTTAGAAATAGGAAATACTAAGAGGGGGGGTGAATCAGTATTTCACAAACTTTTTCTTTTGCCCACTTATGGATATAACAGATTACTTTAGTGCATACAAAGATTATCAAGCTAATCAACAAACATAGCAGTAAATAGAAAGAACTCATAACACATGATATGTTCTTGAGGAAACCCTAGACAAGGGAAAACCCTGGTGGGGATGGTACCCACAAAGATCACTAATCAAAAGTATCCTATTAGGGATATTGGACCCTATTAGGAGTCAATTTAAAATATATAGTAGATCTGTCCTGGTTAAAGGACTTTAGGCCTTGTTAGAAGCCTTAACCCTATTAGGAGTTAGATTACAAAACCTGATCACTAGCTGAGCTCACTGCCCAAATAGGTAATACAAAAAGTTTTCTAATTATAATATGGTGCTGCTTACAACTTAGCATCAATATCCTTTGCTACTATCACAATATACAACTATCACAAGTTATCTTTTCCCTTTTTTCATATCATTTTTTCTTTCTACCATTACATTTCAAGTATGCCTAATATATGAGTTATTAAAGCTAATAACTTTACATGGTCGGCTTCCAAAATCTTTATCCAAGAGTAAACATCTAGGATTTCATCCCTTCATAATGTTTAGTCATTATTTTGACAAGCAAAAATAATCCCTTAACTCTTTCGATAATACTCTCCAAAACTGTTCTGTCTGCAAAACTATCTTCAGTAATCTTTGAATAACTTCGTTCGTACTGCTCCAAAATTTATGTGCACTAAGATGGGGTATCCTCATACTCTATAGAAGCTTTAGTTAACTACACAAACAAAAATATTGCTCCAGTGGATGTCGCCAACTAAATCTTCATCGGGTGCTCTGTCAGGATCACTATATCCATACTTACACAATTTCTTTCTTCAACTTGCCATACTTGCATTCCAGATTTTGTGCTCTCAATAGAGATCATATGTTTCTATAATGACAACCTCTATGCATCCACATTAGCCAAATTTCCAACAATCTCCCCCTTTGTCATTGGTGGCAACATATGGGAAAATTAGCTAAGTGTGCAAACAAAACTTCAAAAACACTTATACAAAATTGTGGCCAAAAGTTATATAATGTATACAATATCATACTCCATAGAATATCTCCCCCTATGAGTATCCTTCCTCAACATATATACAATTTTTTGCTATCTCTCCCCCTTTGACAACAATGACAAAGATAGGGTGTACAAAAATTTCAAAAAACTTTCTACCTTATTATTAGTTATTGCAAAGCCGGTAGGCTTGCAACACAATCACCAAACTCTAACTTCCAAGATTCAAAATCTTTCTCCCATATCTTCCTAATGGATTCAGCAACATTGAGTATAGTACTCAATCCGTATGCTGCTATCTGACAAGCTTGCAGGGAATTGAAGCTAAACTTCTGAAATGATGTCTTTGCTGAAAGACACTGCTCAATTTGATCTTCAACAATTGATATCTTGATTGAGACATGCTCTCTCAAGATGTTAATCCTGATCAACTTTCTATTCTTCTCCTCTGCTAACATTCTGATTTCATCTTCAACTTCCTTATGTTCTTCTCTATAGAACTTATCTTGACATTAGGGCTCGTCAAGGTGTTTGTCTCAGCTGTAATAGCATCTAACTTCTCTCTGATCTTCTTATCCTCTTCAATAGTTAGGATTTCTGATTTAGTGGATTGTATGTACAAATTCTTTCCTATCTCAAAATGTCTCCTCAAATTCTTTATAGACACATCTAAGCTACCAATATCATTTTAAATATTTACACTTAGAGTTTGTTGCATTTTTGCTTCATAGTCTTCTTGAACTTTTATCTTAGCAATATCCTTCAAGTTGGAAAATTCAGAGTCAAAAGAATTCATTACCATTTTATCTTTCTCAAGTGGATCCGATTCAGATACCTTAGTGTTGATCACACTCTCAAGCTTCTCTATCAAAACTCTAATTTTGCCTTCAAGGTCTTTCACTTTCTTATTCTTTCCAATAATTTTATTCAAAGATGTGATGAACTCAAGTTGATCACCATCTTCAACTTCTCTTCCAAGGTCTTCAAATATTGAGCCAATATGCCTCTTCTTACTGTCAGATGCACTAATGTCTTCAACTGGTATAGAAGGTGCACTAGATGTAGTGGCCTCTATAAAAATTTGTTTACCTTTAGCTGTCTGAACTGCTGGAACTGATTCTGATACAGTTGGTGCTTCCTCTACCTCTGTATTCTTCTCTGATTCTGTGACCTTTTCTTGCTCTCCCAAAGCCAAATTGTCAACAATGTTTCCTAAGCCATGGAATACTGCATCATCTGATTCTAGAGACACTTCGGTGCCTTCAATATCCATTGATTCTTTGTCAATATTGATGTGTGAAGAAGATGGAACTTCTTCAATACCAACTTCCTCTACATGCAGTTCCTCTAATTGCTTTTGCAGAGGGTCTGATTCAACATGCTTTTCTGCAACTATATCTACAAGAACTTGCATTACTTCTTGCTCTGTCTCTTTCTGTACTTCCTCCTTTTTACCTCCCATTATAAGGATTGTTCTTCTCTTAGTCCTCAATAAAGTTCCAAGAGGCTTTAAGAATCTCTTCAAATGATCTTCATCCTTAACTTCACAGAAATGTCTTATTACATGTTCTCTCATCTTCATGTCCTCTTCTTGTGCTCTTTGTTTTCTATTCACAAGTCTGTTGAACAAATCTTCTGGGATCTTACCATGAATAGTGCTAAGTTTCTTATCTGCCACAATCATATGTGTAACCATTGCATTTTCAAAGTTCAATCTGTCAAATGATCCATATAAATCATAGAATTTCTTCAACTTAGTGAAGTCTCCATGCTTCAATATATCTTCATTAACTCTTTCAATTCTTGGTTTCCAAGTTTTCTTCTTGGTTGAAACTACATCATCATCTTTAATTACTGCTACATTTCTAGGTATAGGTGGTACAATCACTTTCTGTCTCTTGTCAGGTCCTGTTGCACTTACTTTTACTCTTTTGCTAGGAATAGGAGAAAAATATTTATCTCCATCTTTTTCAGGTACTTCAACTTTTACCTTTGTTGTAATAGGATCAATAGGATCTACACTAGATGTCTCAGGTGAAATTACAAGATTTTCACTTTGCTTCAAGGCTTCTGCAGTCTTCTTAGCTATGTCAAACTCATGACTTGACATACCAGATTCTTTCAATATTTTCTTCATAGTAGATTCAACTCTCTTACTAGATTGCTTCTTTTCTCTCAAACTTATTGCAGAGTTGAAATTCTCTTCATAGGTTCCAAACCTATTTGCATGACCATCCAACTCACACTTTAACAATCTATTCACATATCCTACTGCTTCTACTTCAGATATTTCATAGCCAAGAGGGTCTATGAATTCCATTATAGGCCCAACTGCTTCAATGTAGGTGAAATCAGTGTCAACCATAAAACAAATGTCGGCTTTATGCTTTTCAACTAAGGATTGAGGAATCCTTGATTTGTTCTTAACAATATTCTGAAAAGTCTTCAATACAAGCTTCACACTGTCATTAACTTTATCAAAAAGGTGCTTCATGTAGACTGAGTTTATTCTTTCCATTGTGTTTACATTGTCACTCCAATCAACTGTGTAAGGAAATCTTCTCAAAATATGGAAAAACATATAGGTTATTAGAGATGAAAACCTAAACTGTGTGTACTTAGCCTTCTTAATCTTTTCTAAGTTCTCAAATAACTGAATTTTCAAAATTTCACCTAGGTCTACTGGTTTCTTCTCAATACACATAAGATAAGCTACATGAATCATTCCTGCAGCCATGTCATCTTCCCTTGAACTACCATAGAATTTAGTTGTTAGGATCTTGCAAAGGTACCTAACATCATCTTGCTTAATCTTACTTATCACAATTCCTCTACCATTATAACTAGATCCAGTGTTGTCTAAAACAATCTTTCTCATGTTCTTTTCATTCGGTGGAATCTCTCCAACTTTAGATAATCCAGTAACTTCATGAATTAGGTCGGCAGTTATATCAATAACTCTATCCTCCATCCAGAATTTCCCATTGTGGATTCTACTTAAAATGATCTTGGTACATTCCTCATCATTGAATTCATACTTCATGGAATATTTGATAATTTCATTGTTCTCTAGGTGCCCATAAGCTGGTTTAACTATCATGTCTTGATTGTACAATTTCCTGTAATCATCACTAAAATCTGCATCTCCCAAAGTTTCAAACTTGCAACCTAAATATCCTTTCACATTCTCAATGTGCAATACTCTGTCTGGTACGGATGATAGTGCTAGACTATTATCAATTTCAATTGGTTCTACTGGTTCTTTCTTAATCTTAGGTCTATTCTTATCCTTAACATTATGAACCATAGAAATATCTATCTTATCAATTGATTAATAATCAATAAATACCTCAACTTTGCAAATCTAGGGTTTCAGTATGATTGTCGCTGCAAACTATTTCCAAACTTCTTCAAATCATCCTCAACTCACTTTGTAATCATGATAACTTCAATTTTGACCTTATAACACTTCACATTAACTCGATTTGACATCGCATTTATTCATTTTGCCGCTAAAACCTCAAAAAGCTGATTCTGCAAACCTGCAACCATAAAACTTTCTGCAACCTCGCAAAACACAATATTTTCTTTTGTGCACTTAACCATAGCATTAGTACAACATAATAAACCTATATCTATCTGTACAAAACTTAACTCATTCAAATTCCTAATCTACACTAATCCTAAGTCCTAAACTACAAAAACTTACATAATTTAAGTACTTAAAGAAGGGTCAGGTAAAGATTCATCCTTACCATTAGTTACATTACCTTCCTGACTACTTTCAGTGCTGACCATACCTCCTTGATCTATGCCTTCATCAAATTTTACTTCATTTTTATTGCTACAGCAACCTTTCTCTTTGTTTCCTGCATTTTCATTCCTTCTTACATTGTTCCTAGGGTTAGGGTTATGATGATAACCTCCATTGTTCATTCTGCAAAATCTTGCTAAGTGTCCAAACTTGTTGCATATCTGACAAATGATTCCATTGTTTCCAAATCTCTGTCCTTGCTGGTTAATTTGTGACCTGCAATTTCTAGCAATGTGTCCTACTTTGTTGCATCTAAAACATACTACCACTTTTCTTTGATTCATTTCTTCAATAGATTTCTTATCTGCATTGTTAGTATTCCCAATCATTCTATCATAATTATTCAAAATTACTTTAGGTCTTCTACATTTGTTAGCTCTATGTCCAAAACTATGACAATTATAACAATGTCCATTAAGAGGTTTAAATTGCTTACCTGTGCAATCTCTCTTCATGTGCCCAATAGTATTACAAGCAAAACATCTACCTTTGAATTCTCTTTGCATTCCTTTAGATGATTCTTCCTATTTTGATTCTCCTTTCTCTCTAGGTGGTTCTTCTTTAGGTGGATCTTTCAATGTGTTCTCATCTAGCTTTATTTCCTCCACACTTTCAGATGTCTTTAGATCTGGCTTCTTACTTTCATGGTTTGTTCTAAACATACTATATCCAAATCCAATCCTATCAAAGAATGGTTCTCCAAAAGAAATTTGTTTTTCAGTCTTATCACTTTTTGAATATAGCCTTTCAAGTTGTTGTCTAGATTGAGTTAATTCACCCTTCACAATTTTATTATACTTCTCAAGTTCCACATACTGCACTTTTACTTTTTCAGATTCAGATGTTTCCTTTTGAAGTCTTGACCTCAGATCTTCATTCTCAATTTTCAATTTTTCATTATCAGATCTCAAATTTCCATCTTTCATACTAAGCTTCAGATTTACTATCTTCAATTCATGCTTAAGGATCTCATTTTCCTTTTTTAATTCATCACAATCCTCAACAAGCATATCAGATTTCTTTTCAGATTTCAGATCTTCGATCTTACCTTTTAATTTGTCAATAGTATTCTTTGCATCTTCATATTTTCTTCTTAAGGAGTTTCTTTCATCAGTAAGCATATCAATTTGTTCAAGAGATTCTTCAAGATTTTTCTGAAGTTGATCCATATCCATAGAGATCTTACTCAAGCTGCTAAGCTTTCCTTGAATGTTCCTTCTCTGAGTAACTGTGCTCTGATACCAATTGTTAGAAATAGGAAATACTAAGAGGGGGGGGTGAATCAGTATTTCAAAAACTTTTTCTTTTGCCCACTTATGGATGTAACAGATTACTTTAGTGCATACAAAGATTATCAAGCTAATCAACAAACATAGCAGTAAATAGAAAGAACTCATAACACATGATATATTCTCGAGGAAACCCTAGCCAAGGGAAAACCCTGGTGGGGATGGTACCCACAAAGATCACTAATCAAAAGTATCCTGTTAGGGATATTGGACCCTATTAGGAGTCAATTTACAATATATAGTAGATTTGTCCTAGTTAAAGGACTTTAGGCCTTGTTAGAAGCCTTAACCCTGTTAGGAGTTAGATTACAAAACCTGATCACTAGCTAAGCTCACTGCCCAAATAGGTAATACAAAAAAAATTTTGATTGTGATATGGTGCTGCTTACAACTTCGCATCAATAGCCTTTGCTGCTATCACAATATACAACTATCGCAAGTTATCTTTTCCCTTTTTTCATATCATTTTTTCTTTCTACCATTACATTTCAAGTATGCCTAATATATGAGTTATTAAAGCTAATAACTTTACATGGTCGGCTTCCAAAATCTTTATCCAAGAGTAAACATCTAGGATGTCTTCCCTTCATAATGTTTAGTCATTATTTTAACAAGCAAAAATAATCCCTTAACTCTTTCGCTAATACTCTCCAAAACTATTATGTCTACAAAACTGTCTTCAATAATCTTTGAATAACTTCATCCGTACTCCTCCAAACTTTATGCGCATTGAGATGGGGTATCCTCATACTCTATAGAAGCTTCATTTAACTGCACAAACAAAAATATTTCTCCAATGGATGTCGCCAACTAAATCTTCATCGGGTGCTCTGTCAGGATCACTGTATCCATACTTACACAATTTCTTTCTTCAACTTGCCATACTTGCATTCCAGATTTTGCGCTCTCAATAGAGATCATATGTTGCCATAATGACAACATCTATACATCCACATTAGCCAAATTTCCAATAGTTGTTGCATCTTCACTTCATTTCTTAGTTTTTCATTCTCTTCCCTAAGTACTCCAATGTCTTCAAGTTTTCTTGAAAACTCTCCATTTACTCAGTTGATCTCCTAGTTTGCAATAATCATCTAATTGGATATTTTGAAGTGATGCTCAGTAAGTCTCAGTATCTTAGTTTCTTTTGCTTGAAGTTGTTCAATCATCTATCTTTGGTCTTCAATTTCTAGATTCCTTTCTTGTTTAGCTTGTCTAGTATTGTTCATCACATCTATCATTCTCACCATCTGTGTCTCTTGACTGATCTATAGGGCTCTCACTTGTTCAGTCAATTGTAAATTTTTCTCAGACAAATTAGAGATTGCACTTTCATAACCATCAAAAATACTTCCTGAACTAGATCCAATATTATCAAATAACTCATCAATCACTTCTTCATGATAGTTAGTCTCATTTTCTAGAATATCCAAGTTCTTTCTCTGAACCAGTAACTTCTTTAATGTATCCTTAGCCTGCTTGTATTGCTCAATAAACATTTGCATCTGAATCTTTTGATTTTCTATGGTTTTGTCCAATTTGTATCTCTCCATGATTAGATCTTTACTCTTCAATGGTTAAACTATCCAATAAGAGATCTGCGCTCTAATAACAATTGTTGGAATGGAGATATAGAGCATTGAGAGGGGAGGGGTGAATCAGTGCCCTCAAAAACTTTTAACTTGAAACTCAATCTACAAATAGTAGTATACTAGTCTACCCAACTAAATCTATTCAGTCAATTAACTTGTAAATGTAAATTGCATGAAAAATAAACAATAATTCAGTCACATAACACAAGTATTTTGGTTACACAGAAACCCTTGTTAGAAGGTAAAAATTGCAGTGGGGATGAGACCCATAAATTCTTCACTACTACAGATAATAAAGTATGCATGTTAGGGCTACAAGTTATGATCACTTCTGGTGATCTTACCTTGTTATGAGTAACAATAAGATCAGCTATATCTACCTTGTTAAGGGATTTCAACAACACTACTTGAGTGTGTACTCAGTTAAGAGATTTACAATAAGACTGTTAAGTCTACTCTGTTAAGAGATTTTTCCAACTATGTTACAATTATTAGAGAATAACATAAATATCTGTAATTGATAACTTATACTTGTCTGAATTAGATCTATGAAACATCAAATGTATATCACCTCAGTGTGTAGATATCTATCCTTTGTATTGCTCAGTAGCCTTGATTGAATATCTCTAAATACTACTCAACCTTGTCTAATAATGGATGTCTTGAAGACAACTACTTTCTTCAAGATCTCCTTCTTGTCCTTCGCAAAAACTTATCAAGACTATCTCACAAAATGTCATGAAATATAAATATATAGCATGTTGCTATGATTTCCTTATGTCACTTAACCTTCATGACCTAATTAGGTTTACATAATCTTAAGAAAATAACCTAAGATCTATAGTACACAAAAATAACCTAGATCTAACAATTACATAGAGATCATCAGCACAATTAATCATTACATCTACAATAAATGATCCTCGATCTTGGTAAAACATTTAATGATTCTGTTGTAACCGTCTACATAGATAAATGTGCCCAAACTTATTACTATGTCATTTCCTAGATTGCTCAGTAAACACTATCAATACTGGTTGGTAAATACACTAGTGCCCGGTGTCCAGTCTACTCTATGTTTACTAACGCCTGGTATTGGTGTACATTGATGCTCGGTAAAACTATGATGGTGCTTGGTTAAAACTATTTCCTTTTACTTCTTGGTACTGCCTTGTGACTACTCGGTATGAAGGCTTAAGTAGTTAATCGACTAGCATATGTAGCTTTTAGTTCTTCCTTTTATTGATTGAATAGCATAGGTAACCAACTAATCATCTTTGATACTAATGACAATCCTTAATGCTCAAATAGAGATAACAATTATAAATTGATTTGTAGGGTTAGAATTGAATTGTTTTCTTTAATGTAATTATAGTTTGTTAGTAATTATTGGATAAATTTATTTTGTGATGAAATTTACAAATTATTTTATTGAATTAAATTCTATTATTTATCCATTTATTTGCCTTGGGTGTGTGGATTTAAGGGAATTAGTATGTTAGCCCAGTAGGACTGTTACTAGAGGCGGGATTAGAAATTATTGATTATGTTTGTTTTCTTTGCATAGTTGAATGAAAATTGATCAAATGAGACCCAACCTTTATGGAGTTTTTTTTATGATGGAATTTTTATCATATGTTCTTATTACCTCTTGGAAATAGTTTGGACATTATGAGATTATGTTGACTTAGAGTCATAATTTGAGATTATTAAACCTAAGGTAGGTTATCTAGGTGTTAGAAGGGAAGTGGCTTACTTTGGAGGTGTCAGAGCCCAGAAATGGCTACCTGGGTATCCTTAGTAGGTTACTTAATCAAGTGATAATATTAAATTAAATGAGGATTAAAATGAGTTAATAAGATAATGATTCCTCGCCCATGCATTGAGTGCTAGTATAGGCTAAGGATGGGAGTGAGAGAAGATGTTTTCCCATCTGATAGTGATGGTGAGTCTGGAATAGTTGGTTTTCCTTGTCTGCATGAGAGGACTACTGATCTGCATAGAGTCACTAGGGGCCGAAGTCCATAGAGGCTATCAGGTGACCTTAGAGTTGACTCATGTGATGACACTTTCCTAATTTCACTCTAGGTTTCCTACATGTGTTGGTTTCCTATGGGATTATTATGTGTACCTTTGACTGATGAGTTTGTACCTTTGAGATAGGAGCTTCTAGGATCCTTTCTTAGTCTACCTAATTGTTGTTGGCACTAAGCATGATTGTCATTAGTGATAACACTTATTCTAAATAGTGCATACTAAGCAGAACAGAGCTTACCGAGTAGAATAGTGCATACCGAGCAAAACAGAGCATACCAAGTAGAACAGTGTATACCGAGCTCGCAAAGTTTCATAATTTTTACCGAGTGCTGCACGGTTAAATAGGAAATTTAGTTTCTACTGAGTAACACTGTATCTATCGAGTCTCCAATATTTACCGAGTTCAAAACTATGACCAAGTGGTTAGTATGGACCGAGCCTCCACTTCTACCGAGTGCATGACGATGCCAAGTAACGCAGTGGATGCCGAGTATCAGAAAGTCACCGAGTTAGTTTGCAGTAACCGAGTAACTATACTTGGGCTGACTCAATAATATTTGTATTTACTTGTTTAAGAGTCAACTTTGTAATTATGTTGTAATTATTTTAGATTGATATATAAACAATGTTTTATATCATATCAAATAAAAAGATAGAGAAGTATGAAAAAGAGAGAAAGGCAGAGATAAGAAAATTACAAAGGGCTACAGTAGTATAAGAAGTAGCAAAGAGCTATCCATCACAGAAGGTGATCAGTACATCAGAGAATCTCAATCAGCAAGTACAGTTGCAAGTAAGAGATCTCCTGTTTCATCCTAACAGGTGAATCAGCTTGAAATCCTTTAACCGGGTAGACTTAACAGTCTTTGTAAAATCTCTTAACCGAGTGCATACTTCATTGTATGTTTGTAAATCCTCTAACAAGGTGGACCTAGCAGTCCTTTTTGCTCCTAACAGGGAAAATCATCAGAAGTGATCATTGTAAGCCTTAACCGGCAAACTTTATACTGAAATATTGAAGTTTTGTGGGTATCATCCCCACCCTAGTTTTACTTTCTACTTGGAAGGTTTCTAGGTCACCAAATCTCTGTGTTCAAAGTGTTATGAATGTTTTATTCTTTTTGTTACTCATGCATGCAGTCAGATTATCAATCTAATATTATTAAGATCTGAATCTGTTAAAAGTTTTGAAGTTACTGATTCACCCCTCCCCTCTCAGTAACCCAGATAGTCTTGAATATTTCCAACAATTGGTATCAGAGTTTTGTGGTTCTGAGGATAAAGTTTGATAGCTTGAGTGAAGATCCAGGATAATGGAGATATTCAAACTTAACAAAGTAATTGAAAATGAAAAGCTAGATCTGGAAATGGCCATAGAAAAATTCAAAGAAGCAAAAGAAAATCTTTCCCAATCCCTAAGAAGAAGGAAGGAACTTGCAAATCAGATGAATGACCATCAATATGTTGAAGAAAATATTGAAGACCTTTTCCCTTCAAGCAACTCAGATGAAGCAAACAATGCTATCAAAGAACTCCTAGAAAAGAATGGATCTCTGCAGGAAGAAGTAAGAAAATTGAAAAGAGAACAGGAAATACACTCAACAAGATTCTGTGAAATCTTGGAACAAAGAAACAAAATGAAAGATGAAATAGATGGAAAGAACAATGAAATCTAGAATAAAACTCTTCAGCTAGAAAACCTTATTGATCAAATGTCCAATGCAAATAAAGAAATCTTGACTCTGAGATCAAAAAATGAAAATATAAGAGAGGAGCTAAGATCTGAAAAGAAAATCAATTTAAGAGTGATGGGTGACCTAGATGCTGAAAGGAAAATCAATGAGAGAATGTTGAAATCTCAAGAAGATATGAATCAGGTGTATGAATGAAACCTTCATAGGCAAAAAGGAAAAGTAGGACTTGGATACAAAGAGGAAGGTGAATCCTCCAAGCAAGGTACTCAAAAGAATTAGAAACCTACTTGTAATCACTGTGGAAAAATAGGTCATGTTTCAAACAAATCTTGGAGTAATGGAAAAGCAAAATTCAATGGAAATTGCTACAATTGCAATCAGCATGGTCATAAAGCAAATGAATGCAAGGAGAAACCAAGATTTAAAGGCAAATGTCACAAATGTAGCAAACAAGGTCATAAGGCATCAGAATGCAGAACAAAAACACCCAATCCAGTGGAACAAATTATTAAAGCAATGTTTGGTTGGGATTACAACACTTGGTGTAGATGTCATTACTGTGGAGAATATGGACACATTGGCATGAATTGTGTAAGGCATCACTTGAGAAAAAGGGATTCTACCATAAGATGTTATAAATGCACTAAACTTGGTCATATAGCAAAAAATTGCATGAATGCTGGTGAAGTTGAAGATAGACAGAAGGAAAAAGCAGATAGCATCAAGAAGCAAATGAGACAATAGTGGATTCCTAAACCTACCGAGCAAACCAGTCCAAATAATGTAGTCACTCATGAAGGGAGTGGCTCTATGAACTCTAACTAGTCTCCAAGAAAGCACTGGAACTGTATCTTCATAGACATATTCCAAAACAGTTCCTGAACTAAAAGGAAGACAATTCCAAATTAGTATGCAAGATACAGTAGGATCACAGGAAGGTCAGTACCAGTTGTCACCGAGAAAAGTTGGGAGTAACCTAACTTCATATGGTTACCGAGTAAGGTCAAAGCAGTATGAATTCCCATGATCACCGAGTTGTAGAGTCTTCATTGAGCAATTAATGCATAGTGGATGATAGTATGTCAAATTCAATACCCTAATTCATACTGAGCATTAATGACAAAGTTTTAACAAAAGCATGAAATCAAGTTCACTATTCACCATGAACTTTAGCATATTGAAAGTAGAAAAGTCTCCTAGTGCAATCAAGCATTTCGAAGCATATTTCAGCAAGATATTCTCTTTCCTCAAAGAATTTACTGTGTTCACCGAGCTACCATGGCACCATCTAGCGCTAAAGTGAAGAAAGGTTCAAAAATGTTAGTTCATGGAGAATGGAAAGCACCAGATTTCAAACTTGTGCCCACAGTTGCCAGAACCCTAGACCCGAGTGGAGCTCAATCTTGAATCCCTCCTAAGGTACTCCTTATTAACGATATTCACAGTCATTTTAAGTGTACAATTCAAGAGCTTGGAACCCTAGAGATAGATACTATTCGTGAGGAACTGTGTGTCGATGGTGTTCTCAAACTGGAGCATCAACATTTGGAAGATAAGGGTTTAGTTCACATCACATACTTGCCTCAGAGCTTTCAGATAAAATGGGTCAGATATATCCTCGGCTAAGTACATGAAGGTAAAATATGGCTTGAGCAACCAGTAGAGATTACGAAGAAGATGATTCACTAAATCACTGGTCTTCCCATGCTCGACAAGGCAAAATCTACAAAAACCCTAGGTCAGTCGGAATTGGAAGAGAAAACCCTAGCCGAGTGGGATGGTAGAGGTATGAAGATAAGCAGCATTACTAATGCAAAATTGAAGTTTGGTATACATATCATAGCTCACAAGATATACAGTTCAAGTCGGCAGAATAGTGTTCCGTGTGAAGCAGTTGACCTAGCGTATAAGATTGTGAAGAATAATCTGTCATTTGACCTAGCAGATTTGTTATTGAAGCAGTTCAACAAAAATATGGAAAGCATTCAAACTTCTAAGAACAATCCATGTAAGTTTGGATCGCTATTAGTTTGTTTATTTTTCTATGTTCAGAAGTTTTTCCCATCTAAAGGCACGGTAGTATGGAGAAAAGATGTGTCGGTTCTTTATCAGATGAATGAATACATTTCAGAAATGGGTGGCAATTTTGAAAGTATAATGGATAACTATTTTGAATCATTTAAAGAGAAAATGAAGAATAGATTTCGGATTCCACAGAAATTGGTGGAAGATTATAAAAATGATATTTGCTTCATGGTGGATTGTGATAATCTGTATATACAGGCAGCAAAACCAAGGATTGTACATGTGAAACCTCTCCCCTATGAGGTAAATATTGATGAAACCAAGAATATTATTGAAGCCCTAATTAATCAACCTGTTAATCCAAAGGCACCATATTTTGGGACATATGAAGAAGCTAAGGAGAGAATTGAGCTTAGTATAAAGCTTGCACAGGCGATTAACAAAGGAAGAAAGAGGATGGCCAAAATACAAGCTAGCACACCTCTAATGTTAACCGAGGGAAAAGGAGAGGATTTTGAAGAAGAAGAGAAAAAGGATGAGGAGGAAGAAGAACATGTACCAGTAAAGAAGAAAGGAAAAGTAATTGTCACCAAGGCACCCAAGCAATCCTCTGCAGTATTTACAAGAAGGAGTGCAAGAGGCAAGGCAGGCAAAGACAGTGAAGAAATAGTATTCAAAAGGCCTCCTCCTTCATTAAAAGAAAAGATCAAGAATTTGAGAGAAGGATCTGGAATTGCAAACTTCAAATCTCTCAAATATGAAATCAGATCTAAGGAAGAGCAGCAAGAAATTGAAGATGTTGTTATTGAGAAAATGGGAAAATGGAAATACTCACCAAAAGAGATAGCTTCTCAAATCCCAAGAATTCTGCTAAGTAAAATTAAGTTGAGATGGTCCAATGCAAGGCACACTGTCAAGGACATCTATGCTCAAACCTTGAGGCAATTGATGCCAAGTTTGAAAAATGCTAAAATTAATAAGGCATTGATAGATAATGAAAATAAGATGACACTCAAATTCAACAATTGTTTGATTTTGATCAAAGATATTGAGTCAGTTGTGAAGAGTGCCACTGCCACATGGAAAAACATCTATAATCTTCACAAACCGAGTACTGAAACTGTGATAATCAAAGATATTGAAGATGACAGTGATGAACAGGAAGAAGATACCGAGGTAGACAAGCAAAGTGATGAGGAAGATAATATTGTTCAGATAGCTGTAGAAGTCATTGCCTCACTTCCTCACTCTCCAGCAAAAGTTGCTACATCTAGCCCGGAGATAACTTCAAGTATGATTGTGACAACTTCCACAGATACATCAAATGTCAAATCATCACTAGCACAACTCAATGTATCATCGACAGAAATGACTACCACCTCTTTTACCGAGTTGCAGTCTCCTCTATCTACTTCAGTACCTACTTCTTTATCAAGTTTTTCAGCAGTAAGTATTTTAGTTTTTTATTCTAAAATTGTGAATACTTCAGTTTTGAGCCCATCAAGTATTCCAATCAGTAGTTTATCATTTTTCACAGCTAGTCCTACAATGTCTACAATAACTTCTACAAAGGCATTAAGTGCAATAACAGTTGATCCTAAGGCTCAATCGAGTACAAGATTTTTGAGTAAGAATGTAGAAGAGGATATAGACTTAGATGAGGAGATAGAGATTCCAAAATTAGACTTTGCAAATCTTTCAGCAGACCAAATGCAAAACATTGGTGAACTCCTCCAAAAGAAAGCAAAGCAGAAGAAACTAAAAGAAGAAAGGGACAAGGAATACAAAATTATTGAGGATGCAAAGGATATTTTGTCAGAAGCATTAGGTATTAAAGTTGATTCCTCTAAACATATTTTGTTACAGTTAGCTGAGGCAGTGAACAAGTTCAATGAGGATTCATCTGCATCAGAAAAGATTCTTGAGAAAGCTGAGAAGAAGTTTGACAATAAAGTGATTGAGCATGTTGCTTAGCATATAGCTATTAATCAGGCAGAATTATCTTCAGTTTTGACAAATATTGAGTCCTCCTATTCCAATGTTACCTCACTTTTTGCTAAGCTATGTAATGTTGTCGAGTTCACTAAGGAAGTCAAGGATAAATTGAATAAGATTGATGAGGATCTGAAGGATAGTGTATAGAAGTTGCAACTTGAACCTAGTTCAAGCTCTGCACATCATATGAAAATCACATTCCTATCAAATAGGCAGTCAGAATTATTAAAAGAGGACACAGAGATCCGGTCAACACTGCTAGATATTCAGAACATGATCCTTCCCATCATGGACATAATGCAAAAGCACATTGTTCACTCAAAAACATTACTCCATGACAATCAATTTTCCATTGCAAATCACATGATTGAACTCTCTGCAGAAGTCCAAATTGCACTCCAAACATGCAAGATTCTGCAAGAGAATTGGGACAGAACTCTGGCACTAATCATGAAGGTACATTCTGATTTTCTTTCACATTTTGAATTCTCCTTGTAAAATAGTTGTATATACACCTTTGGCATTATTGTCAAAAAAGGGGGAGAAAATGTATAGGAAAAAGTGTATAAGATTAAGGTGTGTAATATGAAAGGGGGAGAAAGTACTCTAGATAAGGGAGTCATGAAATGTATAAACAGCAGTTTGACAAAGATAAATTTTGAAAAATCTAAAACAGATTCAGCATGATTCTTTTATATAAGTTTTGGCAATAAGTGTTTTTGTCACTAATGCCAAAGGGGGAGATTGTTGGCATTAAGCATGATTGTCATTAGTGACAACACTTATTCTGAACAGTGCATACTGAGCATAATAGAGCTTACTGAGTAGAACAGTGCATACCGAGAAGAACAATGCATACCGAGCAGAACAGAGCTTACCGAGCAGAATAGTGCATACCGAGTAGAATAGAGCATACCGAGTAGAACAGTGTATACCGAGCTCGCAAAGTTTCACAGTGTTTACCGAGTGCTGCATAGTTAAACAGGAAATTCAGTTTCTACCGAGTAACACTATATCTACTGAGTCTCTAGTATTTACCGAGTTTGAAACTACGACCGAGTGGTTAGTATGGACCGAGCCTCCACTTCTACCGAGTACATGACGATGTCGAGTAACGTAGTGGATGTCAAGTATCAGAAAGTCACCAAGTTAGTTTGCAGTAACCGAGTAACTATACTTGGGCCGACTCAGTAATATTTGTATTTACTTGTTTAAGAGCTGACTTTGTAATTATGTTGTAATTATTTTAGATTGATATATAAACAATGTTTTATATCATATCAAAAAAAAAGATAGAGAAGTATGAAAAAGAGAGAAAGGTAGAGATAAGAAAATTACAAAGGGCTACAGCAGTATAAGAAGCAGCAAAGATCTATCCATCACAAAAGGTGATCAGTACATCAAAGAATCTCAATCAGCAAGTACAGTTGCAAGTAAGAGATCTATTGTTTCATCCTAACAGGGGAATCAGCTTGAAATCCTTTAACCGGGTAGACTTAACAGTCTTTGTAAAATCTCTTAACCGAGTGCATACTTCATTGTATGCTTGTAAATCCTCTAACAAGGTGGACCTAGCAGTCATTTTTTCTCCTAACAGGGTAGATCATCAGAAGTGATCATTGTAAGCCTTAACCGGCAAACTTTATACTGTAGTATTGAAGTTTTGTGGGTATCATCCCCACCCCAGTTTTACTTTCTACTTGGAAGGTTTCTGGGTCACCAAATCTCTGTGTTCAAAGTGTTATGAATGTTTTATTCTTTCTGTTACTCGTGCATGCAGTCAGATTATCAATCTAATATCATTAAGATCTGAATCTGTTAAAAGTTTTGAAGTTACTAATTCACCCCTCCCCTCTCAGTAACCTAGATAGTCTTGAATATTTCCAACAATTGTATGGTATTGTTATCTATATGAGATTTGATGTTATCTCCTCAACATGGTGGGAGTGGAACCATAGGTTTTCACGAGGTTGGGTGGTAGTGATTCTTTTACCATTTGAGACTCTGACGTCTTTGTTCTAGTACTGGAAGATCCTAGTTGTAGTTACTTCATTTCCTATCTTCTTGGAGCTCTATTCTTGATCTTGTACTTCTCTATTTGTACCTTGTAATTTATTGTAGTCACATACCCTATGACATGTGTAGTGGATTTTGATGATTATGATTATTTTATCACTTAGTTGTGATTATGATGTAATATGTAATTTATGGTTGTAATGGTATTTCACATTTTCTACGTCAAGGAACCCTTGAAATGTGTAATCTAATTTGGAGATTATATTTATGTTTATGTTCTTATGGACTTTATGTTTTACTTTCGCTTCTTTATTCATCATTGTTTGTAAACATTTAAGAAAAAACTTATTCTGCAAACTTAGTAACATGTTTTAGGTTAATATCTCCTGGGTTCCCTGGCGGGGGCATTACACGTTAGAGAAATTAGTTAAAATTGCATACATTAAATGTATGAACAAATATACCCTAACATTGTATCTTAATTAATTATACAAAAAAATATTAATAATTTAAAAAACTCCTTAAATTCCTAACACTTAAAACTACCCATCCCATTTTAAAACCCTCTAATTAAAACTAATAATCACAATGTGAATTCTAATTGCTTATAATAATAATTATTGTCTTCAATTTTATTTAAATAACTTTTAATAATAAGACTTGTACAATAAATTAATTTAATTTAAATTTTCATGTTATATGAAAACATTGGGCAAAATGTTTCACTTCTACTTATTAGTACTTGTCAATAGGCTATGTATTATTGTAATGATTTTTGGATTTCCTAATTTAACTAGTGATTAAAATAAGTTGTTTGGACCAATCATAATTTACCATATTTTTAAATTTGTTACAAATTCTATCTTTCTATATTTTAAATGAAATATTTTTAACTTTATAAATTATAAAAATTATTTATTGATCATTTGATTGGCTTAATAGGTTTGAGTCTTATACACAAATTTTTTGAAAAGTAACAATTCTTTTGACACTTTCAAAGCCATCTTTCATTATTCTTGCCTCTTATCACTCAATATTGTTACCAGAATTTTGCTCAATTTTCATAAATTATTGCATATAATATTATATTAAAAATGTTATATATACATTGGCACAATTAGGAATTCTGCAGGGATGGCCCTAGCTTCTCCATCTGCGTTTAGGGCTTTGAAGGCTCCTAAGTGCTTTGGTGAGGCGAGCTGGAACCCACGCAAACAATAGTGCAATGGTGGACTCAGTGCTCATGGTATGCGCAAATCTCGACACAATTGCCCGCTCCCATTTCCAAAAATGAAAGGAGTTATTGGGGGTTTGCCTAGTAATGCCCCTGGCTTGCGTGAGCACATAAATAATGGTGCAATTGTATTTGAGTTGGGTGATGCATCACATCAGGCATGGTAGGGGATGAAGCCACTCATGGTTTTTGGGTTGCAAAGAAATGGACGATAGTCCATGGGTCTCCAATCTATAGCAAAGAAACACACAAACAATGCCCACATTGACATTTTCAAAGGTAATGCAACCCAATGTAATGCCATGATGGGAGGATATGAAGGGTTCTTGACACAAGCATGACGAGATAGAAATCATTTCAATTTCTCCCAAAACTCTAAGTTACAGGGGGTTTATCTTTGCAACCTTCTACTAAAGAGATTATTTTGAATCTAGATGAGGCGGCTAATGGGGAAGTCATTCATAACTTGGAAGTTTTTTCTAAGTTAGGGTCAATAGGAAGGTTTAGGGGCTTTTGGCCCAGTTTACAACAATTGCATACCTAGATATCAAACAACTGGGAACCCATGCTTGAAGGAAATGTGCAGATTTACCCAGCGGCAAAGGGTTTCTTCACAGTAGTTTTTTATTTGACTCGGGACAAAAATAAGATCTTGTGTGATGAGGTCTGGTGTTGGGAGTACAAGAATGCACTTATGCTAAAACCTTGGCATCCAAATTTTTGTCCAACCATGGAGATGTTTGAAAAAATCCCAATCTGGGTAAGGCTTCCAAACTTTCCCTTGCATTTATGGTTTGATAACTGTCTATGTTGAGAATATGTCTCAACCTTGCAGTTTGTTTCAAATAAGTCCAATATTTTTGTTGGTAGTTTTCCACATGTTTATGCATTGGAAAATGGTTAATGAGTTGTCAAAAATGAGTCTTGTCCATAGTAGAATATAGGTGGGTCATTTTTAGAGCCTTGATGACTCATTTTGTGACTTTTATGGGGGTCTAAACTAGAGGACAAAATTATGGACGGGATTACTATTTTAACCTGGTTGTTTTTCCATCTTGGAAATGTAAATGTCAAAAATGGGCAACATGTGTCATGGTGGTTAAGCCCATGGTTTTGTAAAACCACTAGTGGTTTCCAGGTTGTAAAATCACTATAAAAGGAGGGCTTGGGGAGGAGTTTGATAATTGATTTTTTGCAAGACTGGATGCTAGAAAGAGTCTCCCCAAGTTCAAGTTGTGGTGATGTGCTCCTGTAAGAACTTGCATTGCAAGTGTATTGTAATCTTCTTGATTTGATAATACATTGTGCGAGTTTTGGAGGGTGGGGTTTTTCTCCCAAAAGGGTTTCCCCACGGTAATCAATGTGTTATGTGTTCATTGCTATTTTTTTTATGCTTTATTATGTATTTCTTGAGATCTTTGTAATATTTAAGTTGAAATTTGCATAATCATCCTCTCAAGATTAGTGTAGGAAGTGTTTCCGCACACCTTTGCTTCCTTACAGTCTAGAAGCAATTGGAGAATCGTTGGGTAGTTTTATGTTGGTAGATGAGAACTCTTCCAACTTGTTTCATTCTACTTATGCTCATATCCTTGTTGAAATGGATTCCACCTAAGGGTTTCCAACAGAGATAAAAATCAAAGCCTCTATGGGATGTTGGTTGCAGTCCCTAGATTATGAAGGTTTTTCCTTCTGGTGTAGAAATTTTTTTCAGACAGGTTATTTGGCTGCAAACCGCGACAAGGTGAAATCCATGAAGATTGCAACATGGTGGAAAGATGTTGATCTAAAGCATTACATGGTAGGAAAGAAAGGGGAGAAACATAAGAGTTTCTCCCAGGTTGTTATGGGGGAGAAACCCAATAACCCAAGTTCACAGGATGAGCAACCAACGACACAAAATATAGTGTCCTTATTAGTTGGGATGGATAAGGGGCTTCAATTAAATACATGTGTTGCTACTCCAGAAGGAATAGAAAAAGGTAAAACTTTGGGCTCTATTATGGTAGGAACACTTGCAACAGGTGAAGCTCAAGAGTGTTTAGGGGAAGATGATCAGGCACAACTCCCTGACAACACTGATGGCTGGGAGTCAGAGGCAGCTCGAATTGAAGAAGGGTGGCTCACGGTGAAAAGGAAAAAAGATAGAAAGTTGAAGAATGTGTCTTTTGATATGACTCTCTGATCTCATACTAAGGAGAGGAATTTGACGTAGGATTGTGTGATGTACTTTTTAAATCGTTATCTTCTGAATGTTTTGTCTTTGTATTTTCCTTGCCTCTATTTCTCCAAGCCTGGTAGTACCTGTTGTATTACTATCCTTGGTTCGGACCAAGTTTAACCCGACTTCTTTAATAAATAACACCTATTAGCGATAAAAAAAAATGATATATTGAATTGTAATTTAGATTTATAGAATTAAATAATAAATAATGTATTAAATATTTAATATAAAATATGCTTTCATAATATAATAATTTTTTTAAACTATATGCAATAGTTTACATTATAAAAAAATAAAAAATAATTTATATAATACTCAACCAATATATTTAATATAGATTATTAATTCTTATTTTAATTTGATTTTCTTTTTTTTTCAATAAATTAATTTATATAATATTATAGCAAAATAAAGATTATATTTAATATTTAATAATAATTAATTACTATAGTAGAGGCAAAGGCAAGTACTAGAGAAATTCATTGGAATGGATAATTTAACACAATGAATGGGTTGGATGGTTATAATTTTTTAGAGATTGTATAAATCTTAATAATTTGCAATTAGCTCATATAATTTTTTTTTATAGGGGAGAACCTTCTACATAAAAAGTTTCATCAACTATTTTTTTCTATCGCAGGGAAAGTTTGTCGGTATAGTATTCCATGCAACAATAGGCCTTTTCATTTTCAGAGTGATTGGATGCTAGACACTCTCTCGTACAATGTGACATTAGATTTTAGTTTACAAACAATGATATGTAAATAGTTTTGATCAATTTTGTGTTTGTACATCCTTCTATGCAAAAGTTACGGGTATAGCACAATGTCAAATACGATATCAGGAATAAAGTATCATCATACTTATGGGACAAACACAAACACGCAAGCAAAGATTACATTATAGAATTAATAATAAAATTCTAAAAATGGAAAGTGGATTTTAATCAAGCAAAGTATAGTGGTATAATAAGATGTAGAATTTATTAAGGTGAAAATAGAACATACAATAAGAAAATTAGTTCAAAGGAGTAAAGTGAGAGACAGTTTATGGAGTTATTCTTAACATGTTGCATTTGTTTAATCAATTTTATAAAATAAAATAGAGAAAACATATAAGGTTTAAATTGTTTTATAGCGTAATATTTTGAAATTTACAATTTATTTTTTATATTAAGTGGAATGTGTCTACCACAAGATTAAGAGCGGGATAAACCTTAAACTCTAGGTACTATTAATTTAGCTGAAAATGATCATATCGGTGGCTTTCAATAATTTCTAAATCTTAAATTGGAGAACATCCTTCTGCTGCTTCTTGTCATGGCAATGAATCCAATCTATATGGTTTTGGTCAAAATGGAAGTCTCTGTCTCTTGGATTATAGCATCGCCCTAAGTCATATGCATATAGATCATATGTTTTCTTTTGCAATATGTGGGAGGGAATTTATGACAAATCTACCATGTTTGTCAAGTTGAGTCATATGCATTGTATTGACAATTCTACTTATAGGGTTTTGTTGCAGTCATCCTCATGAAGTTGTCTATCTCTTTCTATAAAGCTCTAGGGCAAGCTAAAATATTTGGGTTAGCTCATCATTGCTAGAGGTTTTTTGTATTATTTGGTCAATTATTAAATTCATTCATTTAATTTTTTTAAAAAAATCAACATTCAAATTTCAATTTCTAGGGTTGCCTTGAAAACAATATATGGAGAAGTCATAATTTGGTGGTTTGCCAAGTGTGCTAATTGGTTACAAATGACTTGTTTTGAATGTTCCCATGGTGTGTGGGGGGTTCTACATGTTCTCAATGCCAATGGTGGAGCCTTGAAAATAGTATATGTTTTTGCTTAATTAATAGTATATATGTGTTGTTCCTTGTTTGCAATAAATGATCATTCTATTGTGTCATTGAAACCATGTGGATGGTGGTGTCGGGTATAGGTATGGGGAGCTTGATAAATCAGTTCAGTCCAATAGTGGTGCATTGTAAACCAATACTTTACCAAAGTCGATAAGAGACATTCATTAGCACAGACAGTCTACTTGAAATGATACTTTCCTTTTAAAATGTGTTTTGAGAATAATAAGTCTATCTGGTTTATTTGCCCACAATTCTATAAACATTAGTTTTAAAGAGGGAGCTCTCAAGCTTAGGTTTTATGGGGTAACTTGTTGGTAAGAAAATGATGTAGTGACAACAAGATAAGGATTGTCACATTGTCATAGAAAAACTAAAATAGAGTTGATATATATATTTTATTTGAGAATAAAAAAATGAAAACTATAGTAGTCAATATATAAACATAGATAAAACAAACACATATATAGGTATATTTATATAAATAAAGAAAAAGAGAAAAAAAATTCAAGAAAAGATTTGACATCATTAGATGTAAATATTTATAGAATATCTAGATATAATACATAGATATATGTATACAAAGATCTATATCTTAATTGATATTTTCTAGCGTAAAGCTATCTTAAATTAATATTTGACAATCTATATCTATTTTAGATAAATCCATGGAAAGGATGGGACATTATATCTATCTTAGAGAACTCTATATAAAATAGGCGATGGTCATGGGTACCTAAAGATTTCATAATGACATAATATCTCTAGAAAAGGACAAAACCAAACCAATGATCCAATCCAATTGAAGATGGATGTGATATGATAACACATAAATATTTATATTTAATATTATTTATTTTATTAGAATAAATATACTTTTGAATCAACTCGATACTTCTTTTATATATAATAACATTAGTATCAATCTAAAATGTGTACAAATGATATACTTAACTTTTCTTTTAATAACATCCTTTTTAACAAAAGGACAACAAAACATTACCATACATTTTTTACATTATAATTTTTAAGTGAATACCCTTATATAATAAATATTTGTATGCTTCAAAAGAAACATGCTCCTATAACAATAAACATTGTTCTACACTCTTTTGAAGTGTAAAGATTGAGAATGCCTATAATGCCTACTCCCACATATAAACTTTGAGGGCTTAGGTATGAATTGTTGTTATATATTTCTCTGAATGTTTCTATTAGTAACTTTAAAATATATATTCATAATAATAGAGAAATTTTTAACCTTAATTTTAATATTTTTGTATTATTTATTAATCAAATTGGTACATAAACTTAAACTAGCAAGGTTGTGTACAATTTTAATAACTTTTTTGTTTTTACATTTTTTGGAAAACAAATTATATGACATCAATTTACACAAAATTTGCTTGAATATTATTTTTTGTAAAAGTGATAAGTTTCTACATCAATTTATGGTGATCATGCACTAGAGGTTTCCAAAATAAGCTTTTATGGCCAATAACAAATTAAAAAGAAAAAGAAAATATTCAATTAAAAAAAGAAAAAGTATGCTCATCAATATTTGGTGTCTTGGATATCTTTCCCTATTTAAGGATTTACAAAACTCTTTTATGTAGATCAAAAATAAATATTACTCATTCATTTTTTGTATGCTTGTATGGGGAGTCATCTGCCATGTAACAATCCAACATATAATATCTTTAATTATGAAAAAATAAATATTACTAATAATTACAAGAGATGAATCTCTTCCATTATCATGTTCATACAATTATTCTATACTCCAATCCTTAACATATTACGTAGTATTTGTGTTTGGTCATGCCTAATATAACTCACTATTTAATAATACAAAAATTATACTTAACCTTTAATTTCCTATCATCCTAATAGTTGACATGAACCTATGTCTTGCTAATAGTAGTTCAATGAATTTATATCCATTTAGCAATCATTATAATGCTCACCAAAACAATGATAGATTATTTTTAGAATTTTCCTAAAATAAAAAATATACAAAAAAAATATTTGGTTTGAATTTTCTAAATTTTGCAAAATAATTTAGAATGGAAAACTTTCCATACTCTTCCAATCAAAGTTCTATCATTTATTGTAGGTAGCATCCAGACCACACACCATAACTAGGCTTGATGAGATTCGGGAGTAATGTGATGAATTCTATATCGAACACTATAGAATGTGTTGGTTGGATATTCAACCCCTAATAAAAAAAATAGTACATAAATAATTCTCATACTCGAGATAATAATTCATACGATTCTTAGAATCAAAATATCAAAAAAGATCATATAAATTTGATGAGTGGGGTGTTGGAATTATTCCCAGTTTGTCCATGTATTCAAACTCACTCATGGTTTTCAAGGTAGCAGGATTGATTTGAATAGATTCTTGTATTGTTTTAGTCGAGAAAAGAACTCTTCCATTACCTAATCTATCAAACCCACATGATTTAATAAATATTAGATGTAACTCGATTTCTGGGTGTTTAATTTTTTTTTACCATCAAAGTTGAATCAAATCAAGAGGAGGGAATTGACCTAATGACTCCTCCATTGGCATTATCTTTTAATGAAGCACCAAAGAATGGTCTTGCAAGGTCCCCAACATATTCAAAGAAGTTTTGATCTATGTTTAAAACTTTATAAAATTCATGATAACAAATCTTGTGGTTCTTTTTGGCAACCTTGTAAGCCTTAGATTCTTATTGTGCATGTCCTACACTTAATCTCCCATTCTCAAAGTGAAGATGAACCCAAGTAGAAAACCTAAAATGGATAGCCATTTACCCATCAGAATAGTGATTTCCCTTGGTATAAATAGGAAAGTAGCTAAAATCTTCATTGTAAGAACTTGAAATATAGGAGATTAAGTAGGATGAATATGTACCCGTCAAAAAGGTACCTGAAATTGTAATCACCTATGAGAAACTTTCCTGGTCCATTTCTTAGGTAGGTACCATTTTGTGAATAGGAGGAGATTAACTCTACAATTATACGCAATTTGTATACTTTAATTGAATGCAATCTAAAATCTTTTATTTTTTAACACAATTAAAAAAATAGAACAAATCATAGCAGGAATAGAATAGAGAGAAACAAAGGCATAGACAAGGTCATACATCAATAAAATCTTGCTACAATCCAAATTCTTCAAATAATTCTGAAATAATAATAGAATGAAAGACATATTGTGAGAAGAAAATTAAAAAATTAACATGTCAATATCATATCAATCAGAATGAGGTAATTCTGTATACATGATTACCTACATGCATGGCTTTATTGCTTAAATGAACACAACATAGCAACTTGAGTAGAGGTTAATGGTGTTAGCTTTCTAAGTTATGGTGGGTTTTCAATCTATAATTCACATTATCAGGTATTAATTTAAATTTTTTTTAAAAGTAGTTTCAACTATCATTTTTGTCCTAGCTTCTCTAATCCCTTGTCTCCAAGCTTAGGCTTAGAAAATAAGTATGGTCATTTGGATTACCTTACATAAATAAATTAAATAGTTGTTTCTATTTTATTTTTACAAAAAATATTTAATCTTTTATTAACATCAAAAGATTATATTATATAATTTACGTAAAGACGTTTTCTTAGAGTAAATAGAATAAATTATTAAATAAAGGAAAAAAAATATAAAAGTAAGAGTCAAGTGCACATAATGTCAAGTAGTTGGTGTGATTCTAATAGGATAATATTGATCATAACACTTTTCCTAGACAATTCTAGGAACAATATCCTCAATAGACTACCAACCAGTGAGAGCTCTTTCATCTTTAGAAGTATATTTGGCTATGTTTAGACTATGGAGATGGATATTAGTGTGAATATAGATCTTTAGCTATCTAGTTATTTATTAGCTATATCTCCACTATAGGTCTCTTCACACTTAAGTTTACTTAGGGGCTTTTTCACTTTATCCCACATTAATTGTATTTTTAGTTAAAATAACACAAATGAACCACTAAGAGGGTGGGGAAGATGCATTGAATCAATGGACTTAATATTTTTACTTATAAAATCTATGCCACTTAAACTAGAATGAATGGACAATAGTCACAAAGAAATGATAACAATTCAAGCACACATACAAAACTCACAAAGTATCCACATAACATCACATATACAAGGAAAATCCACGGTGGGAAAAAACCTTGGTGAGAATACTTACTAGAGTTTACTACTCTAATCTAGCCTCACAATGTTAAACAAGTTGATTACAACATTTATGGACACCTGTCCAAAGGAAAACCAACCCCTAAATCAAAGAGAATCAACTTTTGTATTTATGGACGCCTATCTAAAGGAGCACCAACTCTTGATCAAAGCATCCACTCTAATTAAAAGAGTACAATGAAATTTTTTAATACAATATAAGTACTTTTTTACAAAATATGTTTTGCAACCCTCTACTCTCAACTGAACTTCAACTTGTCATCACACTCATAGTCCTTGTTGCTACATAAAATTGTTTTGTTACTGCCCTTGCAACTATAGGAATGCCTTTGCTTTATGCACTTGCTACTACAGAAAATCCTTCTACTTATTATTACCTTACATACATTATTCATACAATCTTCTATCCTATATTTGTTATTTTTCACTTCATAATGTGATACAATGAATACTTTATTTTCTTTCTCTTCTATGCTACTATAGAAACATTAAACATAAATTCAATCTCTCACTCTTCTTGTATATTCATATGTACCCTCCTAAAAAGTAAGAACTTAATTTATGCCTATTTTGGGACCATTTTGAGTGTACTTTAGTGTGTTTCTCATGGTAGAACCTCATATTACACTTAAATTCATACTTAATTTGAAAATAGGTCCTCTGCCTTCTTTAAAATTGAGGTTGGCTCTAACTTCTATGCATGATTTCCCATTTTTCATCCATTCACATCATGCATTTTCCACCTAGGTCCTATGCATTCATTTTTAGATTTTGGGATTTGCCCTTATTTCCTGACAGACTATAGATTTCACCACCCCTTTGTGGCACACTCCCCTAAATCCTAGACAAAATTTGAAAAAAAAATGTTGAGACTAAGTCAACTAAGTCAGCCTTGTCCTATACTAGGTCGACTAAGTCGATCTTGTCCTAGGGCATTGTGACTTAGTTGGCTTCATGCCCAATGTGGGGTTTTTTTCCTAGACCTTTAATTGAGGCTAGCTATGTGAGATCTGAGCCCCAAAATGTGTATAAAAGGAGGCATCTTTCTCTCATTTTCATATTCACAATTTACATACACACACATGCAAGCTATCATTGTGCATTCAAGCCCATCAAGCATTTAAACACAAGGAGGCCATCTCTTCAAGATTTCAAGTCTCCATGCATGCAAGGCATTTCATTCCATATATCTAGAGCTTCTTTCCCCATTAGAGGCCAAGCAAAGGAGTTTGATATCAAAGAAGGAGATTTGCATTCAATCACCAAGTCTTCTTATTCTATTTCTTCCTCAATTCAACATTGTGACGAATTACAACATCTACTACATGAGGTTTTGTCTTACATGATTTCCTTTTGGTTTTTGTATTGAGTAAAAAGCTATTGCATCAACATTCATAATCACTTACTTAGAAACAATTGCATCTACATGGTATGATATATTCCATAGTTTAGATCTAATCTCTACTACATGGAAAATTTCTCTCAATTACATTTATTTCTTTTCAAGGTTGATTCCTATACAGGGGCTTGACCAAGGCAAGCCCCTAATTTACACAACCTTTTTCCCTTCTTTTCTATGTACAAGAATAGGTTGCAAAGTTTTAGATCTAGATTTGGGAATATCAATCACAATTGTAGAGCCCCTGAGAGTTTTATCAGTTTTGGAGTTAACTTGGACTAGGTTGACTTTTTTGACATTGTCCTGGACTAGGCTGACCAAACCAACATTATCCTTTGGACTTGAGATTTTCACAGAGAGAAGTTATAGGCATCAAAGTTCTATATCTAGAATCTTACCTGATTCCGACAACTCTACAACAATAAAAATTAGATCTGAAGGTTAATCCCCTTTTTGTTTTCAAGGTGAGTTCATCCCTCCTATTTCATTCTTGTACTTTCTTTCATAGATTAGTTTTGCATATCATTTACAACCCCCTTACACTTAAGGAATCCAAAACCCAACATTGTGTGGATCACGAATTAGCACCCTTACTCTTTGGTTGTTTTAATCGAATTCACTTTGTTGGAGGACTTATATTCTAATGTATGTAGGAACTTGGTGAGTGATCTACCTGTTAGCATTGCTTACCATTTTCTCTATTACATCATATACTCAATCTCCTCTCCCCTTTTGATATAAATTTTTCTATGCCCTACCTTCTCTCTACTTCAGTCACATATCTTAGCCCTCTTCATTTGTGTGCTACTGCATAATCATTACTCTTATTATTTTTTAATTTTCTGCACACTAAATTTTTTCTACTTCACATATGTATACATACACAAATTTGCACTGCTACTCTTCTTTCAAATACATATAAACATGCTCTACACAACCTTCCCTCCAAGATAGATTGATTTTGAATTGCATTGGGTAAGAGTATGCATACTTATGAGTCTTCTTTTTCTTCTTTGTTTCTGATTTTTATTATTTTTCTGTGTCCTAGGTAACGTCTTTCTTGTCCTAGGTTGAAAGTCTTTTTGCCATCAATTTTTAGAAAAAAATCTTTCTTGAGCCACTCACTGAATTTTATCTTTCATGTTGAAGGAAAAGATTCCCTTTGTTTGTGAGTCAATTTTGTAGGCCGATCATTGAATTTTCCTTCCATTGATTGTTAAAGAACTTTTCCTATTTGAAAAAGGCTACTTTTTTATATATCTTTACCCTAATTCACATTTTTCTTTTCCTGGGTCGAAATTTTTTATGTCGTTCATATTCAAAAATTTGTGTTTATTTCTTTCTTTGGTTGGTATCTTCTTCAATCTGTAGATCAATTCATTAAGTAGTTCATTCTCCACACCTCAATTCAATTTCCAACCGCCTTCATTTAAAGCTTCTTTGTCCTAGCTCGTCAAAACTCTACAATCAAATTTTAAATAACCATTCAACTTGTCATATTTTGCAAACATGAATATTGGCACCATGTTTTTGAAGGATGCATATTCACATGTAATCTCCAGCTCAAAGTACCTTCCTAGTCAATGTGATAATCCACCTTTTGTATGTTGTCCATGAGCTCACTTCCGATTTTTGAGACTTCGATCAACTCAAATTACCAATTTTTATTACAAACAAAAAACACTTCCCTCTTTAAACTCACGACCTTGAAATATTCAAAAGAGGATTTTAAATTTTATCTATAGTCGTTACACGAAATGTTGTTTATCATTTTCCTTTTTAATAAAAATAGTTCACTTCTTATTATTGATAAAATGAAATTCTTATAGCCGATTTTTCCTTTCCTTGTTACCAGTGAATCTTTCATGTAGTTGACTTCTTTTTACCTGTAGCAGCACAGACAAAGTTAAAATATATCCTTTCTAACCACTTGGTTTCAAATTCTAATATTTTATTTGCACCATAATTTCAAGAAAATGTGTACTATTGATAAGTAAAGTATTTCTCATCCATTTGATTCATATATGTAGATGATATAAAAGTCTCATTACCTCAAAAGCTTTCATGCATCATGACAACATATAATATAAGAAATGTCAAAATAAACCTTTTCATGATTTGCTAAACATGTCATGAATATTCTAGAGCTATTATGTTCTACATCTAACTCCCCCTTGACTTAGTTGACATCAATGACAATTCAATACCAACAATCTCTCCCTTTAGAATTCATGACAACTACCTACTCACATCTTCTCACCCTTTAATGTTTCAACAATGATAAAAGGGCATGTCAATCACACTATATTTCTTTAACTGCAAGTAGATGTGTCAAACAAATCTTCTTGAAACTACTCTTCATCATAGGGAGCATTAAATCTGCACACTTCTAGTCATATGATGATAATAAAGTAAATATAATGACTGCAACAATATCTAAACCAAATTATCATATGTACTTCATATCTACATTCGTATAATAAGGAATATAAATTGTAACTAAATGCAGATCAAAAAATTTCACAATATCTTCTATACCCTCCATAGTATACTTTACATATACAAGATGCATGGTATGATGTCACATAGTAAACATATCTCAGCAAATGAGATTGACATAGTATCCCCCTAAGTATGTCAAACCATGACCATCATCTCTCATAAACTGGAATAAGTTTAGGTGTACATGATATAACTAATATACTCCCTCTAAACTAGTGACCTCTATATGCATTTAAGTGTTGAAAGAGAAAGGGACAACTACCAACTTTAGTCTTAGATATTCGAATGTGTCTTTAGGCAATGGTTTTGTAAAAATATATGTTACTTTCTCACCATTTCTTACATATTCAAGTTTGACTTATTTTTCAGCTACATTTTCCCTCAAAAATGATTTTTAATGGCTATAGGATTGGTTCTTGAGTGCATGATAGGGTTCATTGAGATATTGATTTCACTCTAGAGTTGTCACACATAATGAAAATAGGGTCTGAATAATCTACCTAAATGTCCTTGAGAGTTTTCTACATCCAAAGAACATGGGTTCAACTTGAGGCAACAACTATGTACTTAGCTACAATTATAGATAGTGATATAGATTATTGTTTCTTGTTGTGCTAGGGGACCAATCTTCCAACAAGAAAGAAATCTCCACCACTTGTTCTCTTCCTATCATCCAAACATACAACTCAATCTCCATGTGTGAAGGCTTATAAGATAAAGTTATCATTCTTTGGATGCCATAAGCCTTAATCTAAAGTACCTTGTAGATATATAAAAATTCTTCTAACAACATTTACAAGAGATTGCTTTGGGGTAGCTTGAAATCTAGCTACCATGTACACTACTTGTACAGTATCAATCCTATAAGAAGTTAGATAAAAGAGAATTCTAATCATGGATTTATACAAGGTCTGATCAACATGAGGTGACTCATTATGTTTTCTTAACTTACAATCAGTCACCATGGGTGTACTAATAGGCTTATAATCATTCATTTGAAACCTTTTTCCATGTCTTTTGCATATACTTAGTTTGAGATATAAATATTCCTTTATCTAGTTGGGTATTTGCATACCAAAAAAGTATGAAAGCTCTCCTAACATTGACATCTTGAATTTTGATTGCATTTGGTCAGCAAACTCTTTGCAAAAATCTTATTTATTCCCAGCAAGGATAATGTCATCTACATAAAACAAAAGTATTATATGATTGTCTTCATATTTGATGTACAAGTTCTTGTCCACATATCCCTTATTGAAGCCTTGTTGTTGTAGATACTTGTCAAGTCTGGAGTACCATGCTCTAGGTGCTTGTTTTAAGCCATAGAATGCCTTCATTAACCTGCACACAAAAACTTCATTCTCATACAACCAAAATCCTACAGGCTTCTTAATATATACTTCTTCCTCAAGGTTTCCATTTTGGAATGCCAACTTTTCATCCATTTGGTAAACTTTGTATTGTTTATAGATTGAGAATGCTAGAAACATTCTTACTACTTCAAGTCTTGTAACTAGGGAAAATATTTCTTCAAAATCTATGCCCTCTGCCTGTGAGTAACCCTTGCATACCAGTCTTGACTTGTTTATAATCACTTTGTTATCTTTATTTACTTTGTTCTTGTAGACCCATTTAGTGCCAATGACATTTTTATCAATTGCTCTTGGGAGCGAATCCCAAGTTTTTCTCTTCTCTGGGTGAATCCACAATAGTGGGTTACACTTTTTCGGAGGAAGGAAAATGTCCCGAAAAGCGCAATTGACTAAAAAATCCCTTCATACTTTTGATAGAAAGTAACCCATACTTTCTATCGTAAGTAACTAACTTCCGATCAAAAGTACGGAAAATCTGTACTTTTGATTAGAAATAACTTTCGATCGAAAGTTCTTACCTTACTTCCAATCGAAAGTAAGAAGGAACTTTCGATTGAAAGTTCTTAGCATGTGACTTTGATCGAAAGTCAATAATTACATTTTTTCAGTTGGGTTTTTAACCCGCCGAAAGTGACTTTCACTGTCACTGTCACTTTCTGTGGGATTGAAAGTTTTTGCTTGGCTTCCAATTCATCAACTATCACTTTCAAGTTTTTTAATATTCATTTTTCATTATTTAAAGTTTTGGATATATATATTTAGTATATATACATGTATATATATACATGTACATATATATATATACATGTACATATATATATATATATATATATATATATATATATATATATATATATATATATATATATATATATATATATATATATATATATATATATATATATATATATATATATATATATATGCATGTATATATGTATATATGCATGTATATATATGCATATATATATGTGTGTATATGGTGCAAGAGCACCCTTCTAAGGGCTCCCACCATCATCAGCTTTGTTGTGATGAACTACCTAATGAGGGCTTGTAATTAGAATAAGAGCCTTGAGTTCATTTGGTGTGTGTAGGGTCTAGTTGGGATCCTAGGGTCATAGTTTGGTCTCTCTTATTAACTGTACAGTGCTTCAGAGAATGATGTCATCCTGAAGTCACTTCATCATAGGATAGGTCAAAGTCTTAAAATAGGGGTTTTGGATGTTTTAGCACGTGTGCTTTGTTCTAGACCTTAGAATGGTCTTAGGAAGTGGTAAGAGCAAAAGTTGCTCGAGCAAGAAAAAGTTGCTAGCAACTTTTCCCAATTTGGGTCTAAACCTTACCCAAGTGGCTATAAGCCCTAACCAGGTGGAAACCCGAAGAAAAAGACTATTTATGATTGGAAAAACCCTAATCCAAGGGTTGCAGGTCATTGTGTATGGCTCTGAGTTTGTGTAACCAGACTGTGACTGTAAATGGTGTGCCAGTCAATGCTAATGGCATGATTTGGATGAATTAATGGATATCACATGAGATATTTGGAATTTTATATTTGAATTAGTGTATTTCCTTTCAATTTTGTGTGTTTAGAGTAGTTTCTCTGTTCATTTGTGTGTGTTCTTGTTTTAATTTTGATTTCACCAGTCCTTTGTCCAGTTTGAAGAGGCATGTAGATAAGGGCCTATAACTCCTATCCCCACCGTGGAAACACCATGGGACCTTGTGACATGGTAGTATAGACCCTATGTTGTACATATATGCAAGAAGGGCCTTGGAATGTGAGTGCTAGCAATTTTTTGACCAAGCCCTAGGCAAGACTAGTTAGTGCCCGGCTAGGTGAAGTCAGTGGTGGAGAAGCTCTAGAGGACAAGGGAGAAAGCTTCAAGAAAAACCCTTTGGAGGAGTTCAAGAGGGATGGGTGACCACTCATTGGCATGAAGGAGACATTCCCACCAATCCATTTGAGGTGTTTATTCAACCAAGCTAACTTTGTGGCTCAGTTACGCCTAAAAAGCCCTAAAAACCCTCATTTCTGGTTGAGGGGTTGTACGGACAGTTGAAGACCTAAAACCCTAAAAATCATTGAGGTTTTGGAATTTTAATAGAGGTCTCTATGGAAGAGTATCCATGATTGTGTGAAGGAAGTGGGTCAAAAGTCCTAGAAACCTGGAGAGGAGGCCTAATTGGGGCTATTTCCTAGTAGCCTTATTTTGGGAAGAAAGTGTGAAATCAGGTAAGAAGAAAACTTCACCAATACCCTGGAGTCACTTTGTTGAATGTAAAAACACCTTGTAAGTCATCTCTACCCTTGTTAGAGCCTGAGGAGGTGAATAAGCCAATTAACCCTTATTGTTCTTGTGTGTGAGTGATTTACACCTTCATGAAATTACAAGATTAACTAAGAACAACAAGAATTAGAGCAAAATAATCTAACAAATGCACAATTAATCTATCAACATCTCATGGATCTCTAAAATAAAGTGGTAAATGAGGCTCTCAGCTATGATCCTCACTAGTGACACTCTAAAGATGAGAATTAAGCTATATGATATGCAAATTTAGATCTAATTATCAAATTCTAGCTCTATTTGATAAGAAAATCTCTAAAATGATCAACAATTTAAGCTAAATATCAATGAAAATGCTAAGTGAGTGGTGTGGATGCAAATTGCAAGAGCTTTGCTGCAATTCAAAGATATGGAGTGGATGATTAATGCCTCAAAATGCCTTCTATTTATAAGATTTTCCCAAGGGTAGGGGGTAGAGTGAGATAACCATGGTTATGCTTGGGTAAGGTCAATTGGCTTTGCTTTGTCCCTAAATTGGGAGACAAACATTTAAATGGTTTCAAAAGGCTGGACCATTTCAACAAAAGTGAGTGATTTGTGTCCATTTTGTCTCCTTTTTCCTTTGTTGAGGGAAATTCATATTTATTAATTAATTAAAGTAATTAAATTTAGCCATGAAGGGTAAGATGTTCATTTTGATTTTTGCTTTCAACAACTATGTCATTAATTGAATTTAATCAATTTCTTAGTGTTTTTCCCCTTTTCAAGCCTTATTTAATTATTTAATCATTTAATTGAATTTTTCTTTGATTTGAATTGCCTCTGTTCCATTTATGCTATTTTTCATGCTATTTTGATGACTTGATGCACCTTTTGATTGATTTAAGCCTTTGCCAATTTTCCATGTCTACAAATGCCCCTCTTTGAGTCGATGTGCGAAGAACACCGATTCAAAGATTCCCTTAGTATGATGATCTGATTCAGGTCCTTGGTTCTGATATGCCTCTGATCGTTCTGATTGATGTACTTGCTGATGATGATGATGTGCCTCTGATGATGGTGCTGATATGATTCTAATGCCTCTGATATGATATGGGTCCTGATTTGATGATAGGTCCTGGGTTCACTGATAAAGGTCCTGGGTTAATTGATAAAGGTCCTGGGTTGATTGATTGTTGATATGCTGATAGATTTGATATGAAACTGATATGCCATTGATTTGCCTCCTGATATGAAACTTGATATGATACTGCTATGATATGATATGATATGATATGATACGATATGCCCCACTGATAAATGTTTTTGATGTGATGCCAATTTGATACTCTGATGCCCCCTCAGAAATAAAACATATTGAATCCTTGATTTAAGAGATTTTTAAGTAGTTGGAATATGTTTTGATTTCTGATACCGTTTGAAAGAAATAATCAAGTTTGATTCATGCCCCGATTAATGAAAATGTCCTATGATAGGTTCAAAGTGCATTTTTTTTAAGTGTTTATGAGAACCAATTTCACCTTAAATAGGGTAAAACCCCTCATTTTACTATTCATTTGCACCGTTCCTTCTTGAGATTTGAGCTCTGATTTTAGCCTTTTTGAGACGATGGTGGTCCCACATCGCGAGCATCGGTTTGAGAGAGTGCGCCGGTTCAGTCGGAGAGCGACCAATGGTCCTCCGGTATGTCATTCAAATTTTTCGCATGTCTTTAAAGTTGCATTTATGACCTTATTTAATGCTTTTAAAAATTTTAATTCTGCGTTCGTGAAAAGAAATGTCGCCTCCATGCATTTTAATATCGCCTAAAAATTTTAAATGTCGCCTTCAGTAAATTTGATGTCGCCTCCCTTAGGTATTTTCACGCATTTAGAAAATCTTGTGTCGCCTAAGGATAATTTAATGTCGCTTAGGTTTTAATCATTTTTATCAGGTGTCGCGTGATAATAAGATGTCACCTACGGAAAATCTTATACCGCCTCCGTGAAATTAAGTCACGCGGATGAATAAAATCACGCTTTTGAACAAAGAAATGTCGCCTCTGGTAAAAGAAATGACGCCAGAAAGAAAAGTCGCGTAAGGAAAAATTTGTTTATTTCAAACTTTTCTAAGACGTCTGATCGCTCGATTGCGTCAACTTGATTGATATCGATCACGTCAATGAATTCAATCGAATGTTTAGTTAGGGTATTCCCTTTGTTTGATTTCAACAATGAATTAGGACATAGGTAACTATAATATCGAAGAATAAGGTTAATCAATCTTCATCACGAATGATAGATCATGGATCTAAATGTCCATTCATTTTATGCTCAAATGCTTAGAGACATAAAACTAGGATCATCCTTCCTCAATGCTTAGAGTTAGGATTGGTAAGTCTGATAGGTATATCTAAATTGATGACCATGATTGATTGTTTGATTTTCGGATAGTAAGTTACTCATGTGATTCCCTTGTTTTGATTAAACAGGAGGATGTCCCTGTGCTGTACCTTCGGACTGTACCACACTGGGTGATGGAGCTTAGGACCCAGTTGACTGACGCCGAGAGGCGAGTGATTAGGCGCTGCGGTTTACTATGCGTACTAGAGCTTCCTCGGTTCCAGATGAACCGAGGTTTGATTACTACTGTCACAGAGCGTTGGCACTCTGAGACAAACACATTTTGGCTACCACAGGGCGAGATGACTATTACACCAGAGGATGTTTACAGATTGCTACGGATCCCGACTCATGGAGAGATAGTATATTATGATGCAGTCTATGACGGGACCTATTGTCGACGAGTATTCGGAGATCCGTCTATTGGTGATGATTGTATCTTATGGCCTCAGTTTGCCTCATTTCCTGTTTTACCAGCCTTATTAGGTGCTATCATTGGTGGTGTTTTATTACCTGATCGGCGAGGTCGCGGATTTTCAGTGGGATGGGGCAGGATTATCGAGGATTTGCTACATCATCCTCGACGCTTTGACTGGGGATCTTGTGTGCTGGCACAGCTTTATCATGATCTGCATGAGGTGGTGTACAGGAGATCAGCCTCATTATCTGCTGGGATTCATATTTTACAGTTGTGGATATGGGAGCACTTACCAATCAGTCGTCCTATATCAGATCGAGATCGTCCTCTAGGATATCCTTTTGCATGGCAGTATACTGGTATGGTGACACAGCATCACTTGGGTCACTTGGAGTATTGGCGACGGCAGATTGATGACATGGATGAGGTCTATTGGAGACCATATGTTGAGGTCGAAGATTGGAGAGAGGATAGCTTGGAGTTATCATATATGTTTGCTCCTTGATGGATGATCGGCAGGATCGACTCTGTTCTGGAGAGATTCTTGGCAGGGAGAGTACTACGACAGTTTGGGCGGATTCAGCCTATGCCTCAGGGATCTGCAGTATATGCTCATTCTAGTGCAGAGCGTGCTACTTGGGGTCACATGCCTTCATATGATGACGCTATAGAGCAGATATCATTACTGGGTTATATGGATTGGGACATGAGGTTACACATCAGAGATGCCGGAGTCACACAGGAGTATCTAGCTTGGTTGATGGATCATCCGATGCCTTGCTTTACAGACCCTGCAGAGCCAGTACCTGGGCGAGATGATGATGGTGATGATGTTGGTGGTGGGAGGAGACGCAGAGGTAGACCCCGAGGTAGGGCAGTGATTAGGCTCAGAGGATGAGCGAGAGATGCACAGGTACAGGCACCTCCTCCTCCTCCTCGTCCTGCAGTAGCACAGAGACAGAGGATAGATCGTCAGGATCATGTGAGGGCTGCTAGACAGGATCCAGGTACAGGACAGGATACGAGAGCAGGATTACAGCAGGCTACTGTGGATGGTCAGGATACAGGTGCACAGCAGATGCCAGCAGCTTTTTCCCGTGATCGGGGAAAAGCTCCCATAGATACAGGTGATCCTCAGAGTACCTATGAGGTTGGAGAGAGTTCTAGTACTACCCAGCTACGAGCAGATGTGGGAGCATTACGGACAGAGGTGTCATAGATGTCGTCTATGATTCAGCAGTTGGTATCGGGTTTGGCTCCCTTGGTTCCTCTCCTTGTTGCTATGGTTGGTCAGACACCTCCTCAGCAGCCTCCATCACAGCCTCCTCCACAGCCTCCTCCCAGTGGTGACGAGAGATGAGCTATGAGTGCTCTTATTAATCATTTATGTACTGATGCTGAGATACTTGATATTGTACCATAGTCTTGTGACCTTCGTGTCACCTTTCCAGTTGTATTTTGACACTTATTTGACATTGATGCCCCTGTTGATGGGCGATTATAGAGTTGAGTTTTATGACATCATTGTTATACTTGATATATTGAGTTATGAGTAGACGTGTGATATGAGAACATTTATGATCTTTCCTGCTTTTACTTGATGATATATGAGATTTCCTTTAGATGCTGCTATATGTGTTTATCTAATGCATTTGTTTTTGGATGGATATTGGCTATGGATGCAACGTATCTTATGTATGATATAGATAGATGGATGCATTTCTTCTTCATGTATGGATGCAGTTTTGATATGTTATTTCTCATGTATGCAATCTGTATGTATGCAATCTGTATGCAAATGTAAATGATTATTTCCTTCTTTTCTTTGATAATATCTATGTAATGATTAATGATATGGAATGAATGCAAAAAGTATAATCTCATATATTTTTATTTTTGTAGAAAAGATGATGTTGAAATGATGTTGTCCTTATTGATTTAACCCTGTTAATGATGTCATGTACCCCCTTTTTGATGCGAAAATAAAACCCTTGGGAAAAAAAATGCACATGCAATTAATCTAACATGAGAATGCATTTAACCTTTTTATGAATGCAGCTAAGTGTCACTAGCTTTTAACAAATAAATGCCTTGAGGATATATTTTCATCATTGAGCACTTGGGACCGGAAAGTCGATACAATCACCACTGCCCACTGACATGATGATATGAATATCGCTTTTTATTTACTACTCATATGGTAACCTCCGTTTTGCTTTCCCATCGGTCTCATCGATACGACTATCACTGATTTCAAAAAAAATCATGAGAGTACGAATACCGATTTTGTCGGATTCTATGTTGCAAGTGGATTTTGTCATTTAGATATGAAGAATCTAAATATCCAAGGTATCCGGTTGCGTAAACAAACAAAGGTTAACTCATTGTTTTATAAGATAATCCTCGATGGTTCTTTGATGACCATGTCTTTAGATGAATTCTCATAAGGCAATGAATTTTCCTCCAAACAGTCACTTCATAGTCAAGAAAAATATCATGTCTCCATCATTGCCAATCTAGTCGAAACATCATTGATGAGCTAAAAAGACTTGATACAAATTGAATGAATGTAAGTAAACAGATTTTTAACCAACTTTTCAAAAGAATCTATCTAAGTGTTTTGCATTGTTTTCTGATTTTCAACAAAATATATTTCCAAGTGTTTGATCATGACATGATTTTTGATTTTTAATCCTGAATAATAAGTCAATTTAAGCTTCAAGGATTTTGTTGTGGTAGTCAACTTTTTTCGTTATCAATCAAAGGTTTACAAAAATCTGATCTCTCTTCTGAAAATGTTAATCCCTTTCTGCTTGTGACTGAATGTTGTTCATATGAATCCTTTTGAGGTACCCACTTTCCAATCCATTTATGCTGCCCCCAAGTATTTGATGTATCAATTTTGACAACTTTAGGCAATGCAAAGGATGGTGCTACAAACTGTTATTATGACTATGTACAAATGACGGATGCAATGAAGGTTTAGACAAATGGGATGATGAGATGCATTATATACACATGTGGCTAGGAAGGAAATGACTTAAGGGAACCAAAAGCGCTTGTTACCAAGTTTTCACTTTTGGGTATTCTCTTTTTTTTTTTTTTTTGCTACCAAGGCGCCTATTTGCTAGGTTTTCACCAAGGCACTTTTTCTCCTTTTTTCATTTTTTTTTTTTTTTTTTTTTTTTTTCATTATCACCTTGGCGCCTATTTGCTAGGTTTTCACCAAGAGATAGTTTTTCAAATGTTTTTGCTTTCTTCAGGCTCAATTTTCCACTGTTTTTTTATCTTTCTTCTTTTCCAATGTTTTTGGATTTTCCATTTTCAAATGTTTTTGGTATTTTCCATTTTCAATTATGTACAATAATTATGATGCTCTCTCATCTGATACTCTTTATACTCTTTCATCTGTTTTAGGTGTAGAATCTCTTCAAATGAATGCTATTTATGGGTTCTTCACCATTACAATCTGATAACTTATATGTTCCAGTTCCAAAGGATGATGCTATCACAAATGGGCCTATCCAATTAGCTTCCCACTTTCCTTTCTTTTCCCTTTCAACTTGATTTTTGGGATTTTCTCTTAGTACCAAGTCTCCTACTTGAAAAGTTCTTGGTTTGATGTGTTTGTTGTAATTGTATGCAATCCTGTTTTGATAACCTTTTAAATGCTCATAAGCTTGAGTCTGATGTTCCTCTAACAATTCCAATTGTTGTAGTCTGGCAATCCTATAATCCTCATCAGTGATCAATCCTCTTAATGAAACCCGTAGAGATGGAATTTCAACTTCTAATGGTAGAACTGCTTCGGTTCCATAGACTAAAGAGAATGGGGTGGCTCCTGTAGGTGTTCTGATACTAGTTCTGTAAGCCCATAGTGCGGGATTTATTTGCACGTGCCAATCTCTTCCTGATTTGTTAACTGATCTTTTTAATATTTTGAGGATATTTTTGTTTGTTGCCTCAGCTTGTCCATTGCCTTGTGGATAATAAATGGATGATGAATGATGTGTAATGTGAAATGTCATGCAAAGTTCATCAATATCCTGATTTTTGAATTGTTTCCCATTATCCGTGATAATGGCATGTGGAATACCATAGCGGCAAATTATGTGGTTCAAAATGAACATTGAAATTTGTTTGCCGGTTGCTGTTGTTAATGGAACTGCTTCCACCCATTTGGTAAAGTATTCTGTTGTTGTGATGATATACTTGTGTCCGTTTGAAGATGGAGGATATATGATTCCAATCAAGTCAAAACCCCATTGATAAAAAGGCCATGGTGTAATGAATGGGTGTAATTCTTGAGCCGGTGCATGTATCATATTACCATGATATTGACATTTGCTGCATGTCTTCACAAATTGACAAGCATCCTTTTCTAATGTTGTCCAAAAGTACCCTAGACGAAGGATTTTCTTAGCTAGATTAAAACCGCTTGAGTGTGACCCGCAAATGCCTTCGTGGACCTCGCGTAAAGCTAACTTAGACTCTTCTTCCTCTAGACATCTAAGTAACGTCCCATCAAGACCCTTACGATACAATGTGTCTGAAAGGATTAGGTAACGGGCGGCTTGGCGTATGAAGTTACGTTTTTGGGCACGAGTTTGGTCTATGGGGAGTACTTGGTCTTTAAGGTAAGTATAGATGGGTCCATACCAAGGAGAGTCATATCCATGTAAAAGAGCAACAATTTGGGTGTCAGGAAGGTTAAATGCCGGTTTTACCAACTCTTCCACCAAGAACTCATACTTCTCATTTTGATCTGGTTTTTGTAACAATGAAGCCAAGGTAGCCATGGCATCTACTGCTCTATTCTTTTCTCTTGGAATCTGTTCAAATGTGATCAAAGCAAAGTACTTCTTCCATCCATCAATCAAGGTTTTATATTTCATCAATGTTATGTCCTTGGTATTGTATTCATTATTAACCTGATTGATTATGAGTTGGGAATCTCCATACACTTGTAATTCTGCAATACTCCATTCTAAAGCCATTTTGATGCTAATGACTAATGCCTCATATTCCGCTATATTATTGGTGCATGGAAATAAGAGTTTATAAGACTTTGGAATGGTGTATCCTTGAGGAGTAACCAATAATATACCTGCTCCAGAACCTCCTTGTGTGTAAGATCCATCAAAATATAACTTCCATGTCTTTGCTTCTATGTTGACAATTTCTGCATCTGGAAATTCAATTTGCATAGTTTGTGTAGACTCCATTGGGTTATCTGCTAAGTGATCTGCTATCACTTGTCCTTTAATTGCTCTTCTATCAACATATTCAATGTCAAATTCACTTAGGATCATGACCCATTTTGCTATTCTACCTGTTAAGGCAGTTTTACTTAGTAAGTATTTGAGAGGATCAATCTTGGCAATTAATTTGATCTTATGCATCAACATATAATGTCTTAGTTTTTGAGATGCAAAAACCACTGCTAGACATGCTCTTTCCATGAATGAATAATTGAGTTCATATTTTATTAAGGTTCTACTAAGATAGTAGATTTCCCTTTCTTTTCCTTGCTCATCTTCTTGTGCCAACAATATGCCTAGAGACCTTTCTGTGGCTGATATGTATAACAACAGTTCTTTACCTTTGATAGGTGACATAAGAATAGGTGGGTTTATCAAATAAGTCTTCAAAGTAGCAAAGGCCTTATCACATTCTTCATCCCACATAAATGTAGTGTCCTTGTGTAACAATCTGGTGAAGGAGTGACACTTTTCTGCTAATTGAGAGATAAATCTCCTTATTGATTGAATCTTTCCTTGTAGTGACCTCATTTGGCTAATATTTCTTGGAATCTCCATTTCTAGAATTGCTTGTACTTTTTCAGGATCAACTTCAATGCCTTTTGCTGACACTATATAACCCAATAACTTGCCGGATTGGACACCAAAGGCACACTTCTTTGGGTTTAGTCTAACTTTGAATTGTTCTAACCGAATGAATATTTTTCTTAGGATTTGTAAATGCTCTTCTCTATTGTGGGATTTTGCTAGAATGTCATCCACATAATCTTCTAAAAAAGTATGCATCATGTCATGGAAAATAGTTGTCATGGCCCTTTGATATGTAGCTCCAGCATTTTTTAAACCGAAGGGCATAACATTCCAACAAAAGGTACCCCAAGGGCAAGTAAATGCTGTCTTTTCTTGGTCTTCGGGAGCAATCTTGATTTGGTTTTAGCCACTAAATCCATCCATTAATGAGTACATTGCGTGACCTGCTGTCAAATCCACTATGGTATCAATGCTTGGCAATGGGAAGTCATCTTTGGGACATGCAAGGTTTAAATCTCTGAAATCCGTACACACACAGATAGATTTATCATGCTTAGTAACTGGCACAATGTTAGAGATCCAATTAGCATATGCTATTGTTCTTATGAATCCCACCTTTAACAATTTTTCCAATTCTGCCTTGACTAGAAGAGCCACATGTGGGTGCATTTTCCTTAGTTTTTGCTTTACAGGTTTAACTTCGGGTCTAACATTCAGATGATGCATTATGAAATCAGGATCCAATCCAGGCATATCGGCATATGACCATGCAAAATTTACTTGTTGTTCTTGGAAGAATTTGATAAAGTCCTCTCTTTCAATAGATGTAAGTGATGCAGCCAAGTGTACAACCTTTGGCTCTAGTTCCGTGCCAATGTTAACTTTTTCTGTTGGTTCTATAAGAATAGATGACCGTTCTTCTTCATGTTCAGGCAAAGTATCCAATCTCTCTTCTAATGGTGCCACAGTTGGGTTTTCACGAAAAGAAATGTCTTTTATTTTCATTGTTTTTGGTTCTAATGGTGCCACAGTTGGGTTTTCACCAATAGAACTTTTCATTTTTTTATTTTTTTTTTATTTTTTCTTTTTTTTGACTAAGAGATTGGACCCTTGCTGTTGTCATCATGTCCGTATTGAGTTCGTTGGTGAAAGAGGGTTCAACCGCATTGAGGTATTGGTTTGTGGCTTGGTCATTTGGGAAGTAAAGTAAGTCATGTGGTTCAGTTTGATCCCAATCAATGAGGTCTGGATGTATCAAAATTAAGGAATTATCGGGTAAGGTATCATCAATAGGATTTATGGACATGACTTCGTTTGAGGGTTCATACATTGTATCGTTTAGGTCTATGATGTGCGCTTCCTCAAGATGATCCATGGAAGCAGGGTCAAAGTCCCCTTCGCTTGAATCCTCGTCGACCTCTACGGGAAACAATGTGGGAAAAGCCACAAGCAGGTTAAAACTAACATTTGAATTTCCCTCCTCTAAAGGTGTCCAAAATGTTTCTATCCATGCTCCACTACTAGATGCTTGTTCTATATTAGGCCTTTGAATAGAAGATTCTTCATTAATTGGACCATCTTGTTTTGGGATTTTTGCATAAGTATGTATAGCACTGACTTCTTTATCTTGACATGACTCATCTGATAAAGTATCCCATTCATAATCTCTAGAATCATCACTATCTCCTTCGGATTCTAATGCATTTATTTGAGGATGAAAATCATGCATTGGACTTGAACTTTCTCCCTTATGTTGAAAACCTACTCCGGATTTTTCATGACTTGCCCTCCAAATAGGTTCAATAGGTTCTAATAATCCTCTATTTCTTTGGCCTAGGGGTCCTCTTCCTTTGTATCCCATCTTTTGCATAATATCAAATCCTTTCCCATATTGTTCTGTTTGTATATTAACATGCTGAATTCTTTCCATGGGAGTGTCTAGGGTACCATCCTCATCATGATAAAGCCATTGGAGGACATCATCCTCTTCCTTATCCCATGTTGCTTTGCTATCTTCCCTCACGAAATAAGAATTATACTTATGTGGAAGATGTTCTTTTGAGGGTTTTCCATGTGATTTAGGAGACATGGGCATGTCAAATAGAGAAACTGAATATTCTCCTACCCCTTTTGAACTAATCTTGCATTGTTTGTCAAATTTGTTCATCATCTCACTCATGTATTGGTAATGATCTACTTTAGCTTGTTCTTTTTCCTCTTTAGTAGGTTTGTAGATCACTGTTTCCAATTTAGGTGCCACACATGGACTTTCCATCACATTTGGACCCTCGTAGCTCACTTTTTCCTTGCCCTTAGTTGATGTAGTTGAGCTAGCTTGAAGAGGATTTTGTGCATCTTCATTGGTGATTCTTGGAACAACTCCTTCACGATTATGTGGAATGTATAATTCATGCAAGGGTTTGAGTGCATTACAATATTGAAATGGATTTGAGTCTCCTCCAATTGTGATTTCTTCACCCATGTATGGGAACTTGATGCATTGGTGGTATGTGGAGGGGACAGCTTGCATCTCATGAATCCAAGGTCTTCCCAATAAAATGTTATAGGTTAATTTCATGTCCAACACTTGACATTTGGTTTCCTTCTTAACTGGTCCCACTTGGATGGGCAACACAATCATGCCTTTAGAAGCTCTTTCAGCCTCATCATAAGCTTTTATGGTGATTTTCTTTGTAGGGTCAATGTAAGACTCGGATAAACCTAAGGATTTTACAAGACTCAATGTGCATATGTTAAGGCCAGCCCCTCCATCAATAAGGGCTCTTTTGACTCTATGCCTTTCGATCAAAACCTCTATATGTAATGGCAAATTTTGAGGATGAGTTATAGACATGTCATCTTGATCTGAAAATGAAAGACAATGAGGAGCCACAAGATGTCCTACCATATTTTGAAACTTTTCTTCCCCTAAGGTAGTAGAAACATGTGTCTCTTCCAAAGCTTTTTCCAAAATCTCTTTATGATTTGGTGACAACTTCAATAACTCTAAGATTGAGATTTGTGCTGGAGTACGTTGCAATTGGTCTACCAAACTATAAGGTCTTGCTGCTGTAGGAGATTGTTTGACCACAATGTTGGATGGTGGGATATTGGTGTTTTGAGGGACTATCCCTTGTAAAGTCATTCTAGAATTCTGCCCTCTTGTAATGACATTTGTTGCTTCCTTTTGAGGCTGTTCATTAATGATGATAGCATTAACAATATGATCATATGATGGCGCAAAGTTGAGATTATTGGCGCTTTGTTTCTTGCCATTTGATGACTCACCTTTATCATGTTTGTAAAAAGGTTGTTTGAAGGCCGTATGATCTTCATTATTTTGGGGTCCATCAACAGTGATTATGTTATTATCTATCAAGTCTTGCACCACATTCTTTAATTATAAACATTCATTTGTAGGGTGCCCCCGAATCCTATGATATTCACAATGATGCTTAGCATCCCACCAACCCGGCTTGTGGTCTGGTTCATAAGGTTTAATAGCGGGTAATGCAATAACATTGTTAGCTATGAGAGCCTTTAATGCAGTTTCAAGTGATTCTCCCAAGGGTGTAAAGTGTCTTGCAGGAGTGGGTTTCAAATACTTATCATACTTGCTGTTTTGATCCTTGTTTCCTTGATTATTCTTATTGGCATTGTTGTTATTGTTGGAAGGTGCATTATATGCTTGATTAGCATTATTCACTTGATTTGGTGTCTTTGTAAGGGCAAATGGAATCACCTTCAAGTTGCTGGATTCCACTACACCATCATTAACAATACCTTTGTTGTTATTCTTTGCAGCATAACGGCTATTGTTGTTGTACCAACTTTTATTTGGATTATTGTTATTGTTGGTATTGGTGTTGTTGGAGTTAGAGTTATTCTTATTTTCCTTGTGCAATTTCAACTCTCCACTCTTAATCAACACTTCTTCCGTTGTAATTTCGTTATCAATTAGATCTTGAAAGGTTTTGGGACATTGCATCCTTAGTCTATAATTCAGCTCGCTTCTTAAACCGTTAATAAAGATATCCATTTTTTCTTTCTCCGGTACACTTCTTGGATATCTAGCAAATGCAGTCCTCCATCTTTGCAAGAATGTGAGAAAGGCTTCTCCATCTTGTTGCTTCGTGTTACATAACGTTATCATGGTGACCTCATGTTTGATGTTATAAGAGTAATGAGTCACGAATTTAGATGCTAACTCTTCAAAGGATTTTATGCCGGATGGTAGTTTTGAAAACTAATCCATGGCTGTTCCTCCCAAGCTTCTTGGGAATAGTCTCATTAAATAGGTTGATTCATGCATGAATTCAAGACTCAATGCACAAAACCCCCGAAGATGATCATGTGGGTCAGATGTTCCTTCATATCTCTCATATTTAGGAAATGTTACATTAATGGGAAAAGGCACCATGACCAAACTCTTATCAAATGGAAAAGGACATAATGTTTCAATAGAGAAAGGCTTAGGAGCCCCATTTTGTTTCAAATTGTCAATTTCCATTTGTAATGCCTTGAATTGTTTCCTCATTGCTTCCATAGGGTCTTCTATTTCCTTGGGCTTTAATTGTTCTATGTCAAAATCTTTAGGTAGCTTTACCCCCGTTTGTATTAAGTCCATGAAGTGTTTTTCTTTATCCATAAGCATGGTCTTTTTCATTAGTTCTATGAAATAAGGACATTGTCTTGCCTCTAATGCTCTTTCAATCATGGCTTCTTCTGCAGTTGGGGGTAAATTTGTATTATGAGGAGGAAATAAGTTGTTGCCTTGTGAATTTGCCTCTTGAGAATTAGGATCTCTTCCTCCATTATTAGAATTTCCTTGATTGTTGTTAAGATCCATACCTCCATTCATGTTGTTCCCTTGGTTGTTATTAGGATCTATGCCCCCATTCATGTTGTTCCCTTGGTTAGTGGGATCGATATTTCCTAGGGTACCACTAAACATGTTGTTAATGTCCTTTGCCTTAGTGGGATTTTCAGTCACTCGTGAAGTAATGAAAGTGTTCTTTGGAAATGGGAGCTCTTCTCCGTTGTAGGTCCCGTCTGTTTGTAATGCTTTCCTTATAGAGAGTGACCTTGTAATAATAGGCATGAACAAACTTTAAGGGTATGTTGACTTTCTTCTCTTGATAAGCTATTTTTGGAATAAGGTAAAAGTTTTTGATCAATTTTAAAAGGTTTAAAATTTTAATGGTGTTTTGATCAATAACTTTGGAATATCTTGTTTGAAAATAAAAACAATCTCAACACACACATCAATTGGGTACCATATCCCTAGAATGCTCTAATGTGTATATTTTTGAACGTTTTCACAGGTTTAACACAAGAATAGCTTCCACACAATCTACCTAGCACATAATTGGTTCGTAAACATGGCTCTAATAGGTAGTTTTGCTATTTTACCGTTATGTAGTAAGTTTTCCGTTCAAAAGAGATCTTAGCTTTTCATCCCCCAACTATGTTAAGGGGCTTCCCACACGCACAAAAGCACGATTTTGCGCAATCCGTTAGGACTACTAGAGGAAGTTCGAAAGAGCTAAAATCCTTTTGTCGTGTACCCCATTAAGGATACCCGCGTTTCATTTTATAGTGGGTCAGATTCTCGCGGCAAAAGCAAGTGTATCCCACTTTGGGCTGTCCCTCTCACCGGCCCTTCTAAGGCAATCTCGGGAGGCGAGCCCACTAAGTTTTAAACATATTCATTGAAAAGCATGAAAAATGGATTTGGTAGAGCAAGTTTGGGAATTTGATTCACTCAAAGAGTGAAGAGCATATCCCTATTGCTTTTCCCTTATCCCAAACACTCACAATCAAATTTGGTTCTTTTTCAACCCCGTGACAAAGGGGTTCTTAGAATTGAAGTGTTTATTTTTTTCTTTTATGATTAAACTATGTTTTTGAACTTTGAAAATGCCACAATTTAAGGGAAGTGCAAGCTTGATGAGAAAAATACCTCAAACGATGCTAGCAAAGGCTAGGTGCATTTTTAAGTAGTAGATTTTTCGTTTTCTCTCCAAATCCTTCTCTTACCTTGGAAAAATGTTCCCTCCACCAACAAGTTAGTCAGCACAATACAAACAAAGTGAGGGGAAACCAAAATCAAAGCTAAAAATGATATAATTGATTATGCTTTTGATTCTTTTTTTACCAAAATACTTGCAAAATTCTTACAAATTTAAAGACTAAATTCCCAATTCAATGAGACATATTTTCGTTTGTAAGCATCTACAACAGCAATGTATTTGGCATGTAATTCTACTTCTTTCTCTAAATTATTGTTGAGAACAAAAGTAGAATGTACCCGGTTTTCTTTCCTTATCCTCTTAGAGATCAATTTCTCCTCTAAGTTGTATCTTCTCTCTGGTTTTTGCACTTTCTTATGACAGACCATGCTCCTGAGACAAAAAAAAATGACAGTAAAGTTAGCATACAGTCCTTATTTTGACAAAATAGTGAAAATACTGTCAGGCGACATTCTCCAGACTACAGGCGAGATCAAATTTAATGAAGACGTGACTACTTTAACCGCGAGAGTCACCAAAAGGGGCTCAAGCGAGATCAAAATAGTCAAGTGCGATATTAAATTTAGCATACGTGTGAAATCTTTATTACAGGCGACAACAGCAATTACTCTAATAGAAAATAGATGCTATACCAGGCGACATTTCTTCTGTTAAAGGCGATATCTAATTTAACAAAGACGTAATTACTTTAACCGCGAGCGTCACCAAAAGGGGCTCAAGCGAGATTAAAGTAATTATGTGCGATATCAAATTAAATGAACGCGTGAATTATTTATCAAAAGCGATAAACTAACTCAGATAAGCGACATCTTATTAAATGAAAGCGACATTTAAAATAATAAGAGCGACAAATCAAAAGCAAAATGCAGTGAACTCCTTTTACACCAGGCGTGAACTAATTTGTCGGCCGCGGCTTTTAATTCTTTGTAGGCGACATCCAAATAGCCAAAGGCATCAGATCTTTGTGCGTCAGGCAATAATCTAATGTCCGCAGGCGTGATTTCTTTATCCAGAAGCGTGATTCTGCTGGTAAGAAGCGTGAGCGTTCAGACTACAGGCGACATCTGAATTACCGCGAGCGACATCTCTTTACTGTAGGCGTGATTTCTTTACTGGTAGGCGTGATTTCTTTCCTGTAACCTGCAAACAGTGAGCAAAATCATGCAATTCTAGCCTAAATTTGCAAATAACATGGAAATTTTGATAAATTTGAGGCCTAGAGCCCCATGGTGGGCGCCATTTGTGTGTGAGTGATTTACACCTTCATGAAATTACAAGATTAACTAAGAACAACAAGAATTAGAGCAAAATAATCTAACAAATGCACAATTAATCTATCAACATCTCATGGATCTCTAAAATAAAGTGGTAAATGAGGCTCTCAGCTATGATCCTCACTAGTGACACTCTAAAGATGAGAATTAAGCTATATGATATACAAATTTAGATCTAATTATCAAATTCTAGCTCTATTTGATAAGAAAATCTCTAAAATGATCAACAATTTAAGCTAAATATCAATGAAAATGCTAAGTGAGTGGTGTGGATGCAAATTGCAAGAGCTTTGCTGCAATTCAAAGATATGGAGTGGATGATTAATGCCTCAAAATGCCTTCTATTTATAAGATTTTCCCAAGGGTAGGGGGTAGAGTGAGATAACCATGGTTATGCTTGGGTAAGGTCAATTGGCTTTGCTTTGTCCCTAAATTGGGAGACAAACATTTAAATGGTTTCAAAAGGCTGGACCATTTCAACAAAAGTGAGTGATTTGTGTCCATTTTGTCTCCTTTTTCCTTTGTTGAGGGAAATTCATATTTATTAATTAATTAAAGTAATTAAATTTAGCCATGAAGGGTAAGATGTTCATTTTGATTTTTGCTTTCAACAACTATGTCATTAATTGAATTTAATCAATTTCTTAGTGTTTTTCCCCTTTTCAAGCCTTATTTAATTATTTAATCATTTAATTGAATTTTTCTTTGATTTGAATTGCCTCTGTTCCATTTATGCTATTTTTCATGCTATTTTGATGACTTGATGCACCTTTTGATTGATTTAAGCCTTTGCCAATTTTCCATGTCTACAGTTCTATGTAAGGGAGTGAAGCTAGAAAGTGCAAAAGAAAGCTAAGTGGAAGGAGAGTTCATTATTGATGGATAGATTGGGCTAGGTCAAGGGATCCTATTGAGAAGAGGAGTCCTAGAGACCATAGGGTGTAAGTAGAGCACACTAGTGATCCAAGACAAGAATCGGGGAGCATAGACTAAGCTAGACTATCCCAATCTCCCCATCATATTGGTATCAGAGCCAAATTAGGCTTGGGAAGTGGATAGTTGGAGAGTGAATGTTTCAACCTCTGGAGGAATAAGTCAGGTCATCTTAGAAGAAGAATATGGTGACTAATGTAGAGCTAGCCAAGAAGGTAGAAGATCAGGAGGAAGCCAATAGACTCCTGTAAGAAAAATTGTATTAGATGGAACAACTCTTGGATGATGTACAAGAAAAAGCAGATAAAGTGAATGATAGAATGGAAGAACAAGATGCTAAAGAGAAAGAGAAGACTATAGATGATGAGGTGCCTACACCTGATCCTCCTACTCAAGATGAGTAGTTCTTGAAGGCACTAAAGGCCATCACTAGCAAGGCACTTGAGGGTGTTCCACTTCTTACTGGCAAAATGGACATAGAACTCATTGTGCAATGGATAGAGGGTATGGAGAATCACTTTGAATGTGAAGAGATCTCTAAGGAACAAAAGGTCAAAGTGGCCAAATCAAGGTTAAGAGGCCAAGCTCTAACTTGATGGAATTATCTCCAAGAAGAAAGGGAGAAAGAGGGAAAGAACCCTATTGCTAATTGGAAAGCTATGGTAAACAAAGTAAGGGAAGCATACCTGCTAGCAGATTATGAGATCCAATAGCATAGAAAAAGATTGAATCTCAAACAAAAAGAAATGGATGTAGCCACCTATATCGAAGAGTTTCACAAGTTGAGCCTAAGATCCAAAGTGAAAGAGGAGGAAACTATCAAGGTGGCAAGGTATTTAAGTGGACTAAGATGGAGTATAGCAGAGGAGATGAACTTGTTTACTCCTACCACAGTCCTTGGGTGTTAGCATATGGCACAAAAGCTAGAAGATAAGCAAAGAAAGAAGCAAGAACCTAACTCTAAGAACAGAGGCAGAGGTAGAGACTCTAGAGGGGGTCAAAGAGGAGGTTCTAGTGGTAGAGGAGGTGACTCTATAAGTCAAGGAGAGAGTAGACTCCTACAACAAGTTGCAAAGACCAATACAAGAGGCACTTTCAATAAAGGAAGAGGCTCTTAGGGTAACAAAGGAAGAGGTGTAGGAAGAAGTAGTTCCTACTTTGCCACAATGAAGTGTTATCAATGTGGACAGCTTGGACACCTTGCCTATAGGTGTCTTGATAATCCTACTAGCTCTAGCAATGAAAAGAGGGTAGCCTATGCCCAAGAAGATGGTACTAGTCCATGTACCAATGAGGTAAGCAAACTAGAATCAGAGATGGGGGAGAACTTGATGTTTAGGAGAGTGCTCATAAGGAAACCTACCCAAGGAGAACCCAAGCAAAGGAGGGCTCTTTTTAGAGTCAGATGCAAGATTCAAGGCAAAGTTTACAAGGTGATAGTTGATTCATGATCAACTAACAATATCATCTCGGATGAAGTAGCAAAGAAGCTAAAACTTGTAAAGATTCCCCATACAAACCCCTATAAGGTGACTTGGTTGAATCAAGAGTAGAGTGTGTTAGTGAATGAGAAGACATGGGTGGAGCTTACTATTGGAGGATATAAGGATAGGGTTATCTGTGATGTCCTACCCATGGATGCATGCCATCTCCTATTGGGAAGACCTTGGCAATTTGATAGAAAAGTGATCTATGATGGAGAAGAGAACTCCATTTCTTTCAAGAAGGATGGCAAGACATTCAAGATTCAATCTTTGACAGAGAGTAATGAAGGAGCCTCAAGGACACCTAGTGTGTTTCTTAGCAGTGGGAAGGAATTCCTACACTCGTTGCATGATGTTGAAATAGTGGGATGTGCCATTATGGTCAAACCAAAAGAAGAGGAACATAAGTTGCAAGCAAAGACACCTATAGAGGTGAAGCAAATGTTAGAGGAGTTCAAGGACATTGTGAGTGATGGAGCACCTACAACACTTCCTCCAAGAAGGGCTATAAGTCATCAAATAGACTTTGTACCTGGTGCATCTCTGCCTAACAAGGCTGCATACAAGCTTACCCCTGATCAAAAAAAAGAAGTGGCAAGGCAAGTGCAAGAGTTACTGGATCAAGGACTGATCAAGAAAAGCATTAGCCAATGTGTATTTCTGGTGGTGTTGGCCTCAAATAAAGGAGGAAAATGGAGGCTTTTCACTGACTTGAGGGCCATCAACAAGATCACCATCAGGTATAGATTCCCCATTCCAAGAATAGAAGACTTGATGGAATTTTTAGGAGGTGCTATGTATTTTTCTAAGTTAGATCTTAAAAGTGGTTATCACCAAATAAGGATTAAGGAGGGTGATGAGTGGAAGACTACTTTTAAGACCACAGATGGGTTGTATGAATGGCTTGTGATGCCATTTGGGCTTACCAATGCCCCAAGCATCTTCATGAGGTTGATGAATGACAACTTCACTGGCAGATTTGTGGTGGTGTACCTAGTTGACATACTCATCTATAGCAAAACCAAAGTAGAGTACCTTGAGCACTTAAGGTTAGTCTTGAAGAGGCTACATGAGGAACAATTGGCTATCAACCTAGAGAAATGTGAGTTCATGCAACAAGAACTAGTCTACTTGGGATTTGTGGTGTTCAAGGGTACTTTGAAGATGGAACCAAGCAAGGTGGAGGCAATCTTGAATTGGCCTACCCCTAAAACAAGGACTGAAGTTAGAAGTTTCCATGGTTTGGCAGAATTCTATAGGAAATTTGTGAGAAATTTCATTGGCATATGTGCACCAGTGTTTGAAACCATCAAGGGAGGACTTAAGACTAAGTTCAATTGGATTGAGGAAGCTAACAAAGCATTCCAAACATTGAAGCAAGAGGTAGCTACCAAACCTATTCTACTCCTACCTACCTTTGATAAGTTATTTACAGTAGAGTGTGATGTAAGTGGTATTGTAGTAGGGGGTGTATTGAGTCAAGAGGGAAGGCCTGTGGCATTTTTCAGTGAGAAACTCAATGAAGCAAAGAAGAGGTATTTAGCCTATGATCTAGAGTTATATGCATTAGTGCAATCCCTCAAAAATTGGAGACATTACCGCCTGCCTAAAGAATTTGTGGTGTTCATAGATAATCAGGCCTTGAGCTATATTAATACTCAAGAGAAACTTAGCAATAGACACTTGAAGTGGATGGAGTATCTTCAATCCTTCACCTTCACTATCAAGCACAAGAAGGGGTAGCTCAATAAGGTGGCAGATGTCTTAAGTAGGAAGCTCTTGACTATCTAAGAAGTCCAATTGCAGAGCATTGGAATAGAAAGTTTTAAGGACCTTTATGAGGAGGATGAAGAATTCTCCAAATCCTATAAGGTGTGCCAAGAGTTTGAGAACCACTTCCATGGTGAGTATGCAGACTACACCCTTCAAAGTGGACTTTTGTTGAAGGGCAATCAGCTATGTGTGCCTAGGGGATCCATGAGGGAAAATTTGATCCAAGAGAAGCATAATGGAAGCCTAAGTGGACATTTTGGCATAAACAAAACTATGGAGCTAGTACAAAGATACTATTTTTTCCCTAAGTTGGCAAGGGATGTGAGAAGGTATGTGGAACAATGTGGTGTGTGCCAAAGAGCTAAAGGAGGTTCAAGCAATGCAGGGCTTTATCAACCCTTACCAATTCCAAATAGGCCTTGGGAGTGTGTGAGCATGGACTTTGTGGTTGGACTCCATAAAACAAAAACATGTATCGATAGCATCTATGTTGTAGTAGATAGGTTCTCTAAGATGAGTCATTTCATTCCATGTAGAACTACTCATGATGCAAGCTACATAGCACATCTCTTCTTCAAAAAGACTATAAGGATTCATGGACTCCCATTGAGCATTGTGTCAGATAGGGATAGCAAGTTCATGGGTCATTTTTGGCAAACCTTATGGAAAAGGTTGGGAACTAACCTCTCATTCAGTTTATCTTACCATCCACAAACTGATGGTCAAACTGAAGTTATAAACAGGGTGTTGGGCAATTTTCTAAGGTGTTTGACCAAGAAGTATGGGCAGACTTGGGATCTAGTCATTCCACAAGCAGAGTATGCCTATAATGATAGTTTGAATAGGACCATAGGAAGGAGTCATTTTGAGGTTGTGTATGGAAGAAACCCTAGAGGAGTGTGTGAACTAAGAGACCTTGGTTCAATGGAGATGAAGAGTGGCCAAGCAAAGGACTTTACTCAAACTATTAAGGAGGTCCAAGAATAGGTCAAGAAGGCTATCCTAGAGTCCACTCAAAAGATAAAGACTAAGTTAGATGAAAGGAGAAAATAAGTTTAGTTCAAGGTAGGGGACTATGTGATGGTTCATCTAAGCAAAGCACGGATGCAAAAAGGCATGCCTACTAAGCTACGAATGAGAAGAGTAGGGCCTTGTAAAATTCCGGCCAAATATGGTGAAAATGCATACAAGGTGGACTTGCCATTAGATTTGGCTATCTCACCAGTGTTTAATATTGCTGACTTGGTCTTGTTCAAAGGAGATATAGCCAAGGGAAGTGAAGACCAAGAAAGAGTGTTGTAGGATATAGACAGCAATGCCATGCCAAAGAGGAAGCAGCCCATAGCAAAATAGGTCTTGGAATCTAGGGTGAAGAAGTCTACTAGGCATCAAGTGTATATGGAACACTTAATCAAATGGGTAGGTCAACCTGAGTCTGAAGCCACTTGGGTAGAGGAAAGCCAGTTCAAGAAACTAGGCATAGACCTATCCCTTCTTGACCGCAAAGTGCCTTAGTTTGTGTTGAGGGGGAGTATGGTGCAAGAGCACCCTTCTAAGAGCTCCCACCATCATCAATTTTATTGTGATAAACTACCTAATGAAGGCTTGTAATTAGAATAAGAGCCTTGAGCTCATTTGGTGTGTGTAGGGTCTAGTTGGGATCCTAGGGTCATAGTTTGGTCTCTCTTATTGACTGTACAGTGACTCAGAGAATGATGTCATCCTGAAGTCACTTCATCATAAGATAGGTCAAAGTCTTAAAATAGGGGTTTTGGATGTTTTAGCACATTTTTTCTTTGTTCTAGACCTTAGAATGGTCTTAGGAAGTGGTAAGAGCAAAAGTTTCTCGAGCAAGAAAAAGTTGCTCAAAAATTTGCTAGCAAATTTTCCCAATTTGGGTCTAAACCTTACCCAAGAAGCTATAAGCTCTAACTAGGCTCAAACCCCGAGAAAAGGACTTTATGATTTGAAAAACCCTAATCCAAGGTTTGGAGGTCATTGTGTACGGCTCTGAGTTTGTGTAACCAGACTGTGATTGTAAATGGTGTGCCAGTCAATGCTAATGGCATGATTTGGATGAATTAATGGATAGCACATGAGATCTTTGGCATTGTATATTTGAATTAGTGTATTTCCTTTCAAGTATGTGTGTTTAGAGTAGTTTATCTATTCATTTGTCTGTGTTCTTGTTTTAATTTTGATTTCACCAGTCCTTTGTCCAGTTTGAAGAGGCATGTAGATAAGGGCCTATAACTCCTATCCCCGCCATGGAAACACCATGGGACCTTGGGCTATGGTAGAAAAAATCCTATGCTATACATATAGGCAAGCAGGGCCCTAGAATGTGAGTGCTAGCAATTGTTTGACCAAGCCCTAAGCGAGACTGGTCAGTGCCCGGCTAGGTGAGGTCAGTGGTGGAGAAGCTCTAGAGGATAAGGGAGAAAGCTTTAAGACAAAACCTTTGGAGGAGTTCAAGAGGGATGGGTGAAGACTCATTGGTTTGAAGGAGAGATTCCTACCAATCTATTTGAGGTGTTTATTCAACCAAGCTAACTCTGTGACTCAGTTAGGCCTAAAAAGCCCTAGAAACCCTCATTTCTGGTTGAGGGGTTGTACGGATAGTTGAAGACCTAAAACCCTAAAAATCCTTGAGGGTTGGGAATTTTAATATAGGTCTCTATGGAAGAGTAGCCATGATTGTGTGAAGGAAGTGGATCAAAAGTCCTAGAAACCCAAAGAGGAGGACTAATTGGGGCTCTTTCCTAGTAGCCCTATTTTGGGAAGAAAGTGTGAAATCGGATAAAAAGAAAAATTCACCAATACCCTAGAGTCACTTTGTTGAATGTAAAAACACCTTGGAAGTCATCTCTACCCTTTTCAAAGCCTGAGGAGGTGAGTAAGCCAAGTAACCCTTGTTGGTCTATGTAAGGGAGTGAAGCTAGAAAGTGCAAAAGAAAGCTAAGTGGAAGGAGAGTTCATTATTGGTGGATAGATTGGGCTAGGTCAAGGGATCCTATTGAGAAGAGGAGTCCTAGAGACCATAGGGTGTGAGTAGACCACACTAGTGATCCAAGACAAGGATCAGGGAGCATAGACTAAGCTAGTCTATCCCAATCTCCCCATCAGTACATACATACATACATACATACATACATACATACATACATATATATATATATATATATATATATATATATATATATATGTATGTATGTATGTATGTATGTATGTATGTATGTATGTATGTATGTATGTATGTATGTACGTGTGTGTGTGTATATGTATATGTATGTATGTATATATATATATATATATATATATATATATATATATATATATATATATATATATATATATATATATATATATATATATATATATATATATATATATGTATGTATGTATGTATGTATGTATGTATATATATATCTATATATATATATATATATATATATATATATATATGTATGTATGTATGTATATATGTATGTATACATATATATGCATATATATATGTGCATATGTGTGTATATATACATGTATATATGTGTACATGATATATTACATGTGTATATATATATGTATATATGTGTGTACATATATACATACATACATATGTGTGTATATATATGTACACACACACGCACGCACACACACATATATGTGTGTGTGTACACATATAGACACACGTATATATACATGTATATATATATATGTACATGTACATATGTGTACATGTTTATATACGTGCGCGCACACACACACACACAGATATATATATATATATATATATATATATATATATATATATATATATATATATATATATATATATATCTATATATATATATATACACAGATGTATATATATGTATGTTTGTACATATATATATATACATGTGTATGTATACATATCACATGTGTACATGTATACATGTACATATATATATATTTATACACATACATGTGTATATATATATGACATGTATACATACATATGTACATACATATATACATGTGTGTGTGTGTGTGCATATATATGTATATGTCATATATGTGTGTGTGTGTGTGTACATGGTCCATATGTGTATATATGTGTGTGTGTGTGTGTGTGTGTGTGTGTGTACACATACATGTACATATGTACATGTCATGTGTATGTTATGGTACACATATATATACATGTACATTATATATATATATATATATATATATGACATGTATACATATATATACGTACATACACATGTACATATGTATGACATGTATACATGTCATATATATACATATATATATTTGTCACATGTATATGTACATATATACATGACATATATATATATATATATTTGTCACATGTATATGTACATATATACATGACATATATATATATATATATATATATATATATGTCATGTATATATATATATATATATACATACATATATACATGTGACATATATATATATATATATATATATATGACATGTTTGTACATGTCATACAAATACATACATGTTTATGCACATATGTATATGTACATGTTATAAATATACATGTGTATATATATGCATGTGTATGTATATATGTACATACACATATGTGTACATGTGTATATATATGCATGTATACATATGTGTACATGTGTATATATATATGCACATACACATATATGTACATGTGTATGTATATATGCACGTACACATATGTGTACATGTATATATGCACATGTACACATGTGTGTGTACACATGTACAGTACATGTTTATTTACATTTAAATATAATTTATGTAATTGATTTTACTTTAAAATAATATAGCGAAATGTGCATACTTTAATTTTATTTTCAATTAAATTAGGAAAGCATATATATGTAGACTTCATTTGACAGTAATTAAAATCTTTCAGGCATACATATTCTATCTATCAAACATATTATTGCTCATCACACATGGGAGATGCACTGATTCCTCCTGCAGAACTATTTGCACACACTAATAGAGAAATTGAGCGATTGCAAGAATCCATAAATAATCCGTCTAGCTCTAGTGTCTATAAGAGCACATGTCAATCCATCCTTACTAGCTTGATTAGCATTAGGGATGACATTCATGGTACCACTCCCTATGCCCCAAATGTTATAGAGGCCATACTTGAGAGGAAGAGACAAGAGGTTTGCTCTGGTCTTTCTCTTAAGGAGGTACAGGCTTTAGTGCCTAAAGTGACTCTGAAAAGGGAAGATTTCCCATCTTATGCAAATTTAAATTATGTGAAGGGGAATCAGGTTACCAGGTGTCAGGATTCTGCTATATCAGCATTGATATACCCACGATTTCTATCTTCCCATGGTCGTTATCTGAATAATGACTAGATTCCATTGTACTTTGCATAGCAAATTTTTGTTGAGGTACGTTTAGAGAGGATTGTTAATACACTAATTTTTCATCACATCTAGGATAGGGGCATGGCAGACTTGCTGATAGAGATGCTTTTCATCGAGCTGATCGACAAAGGCCAGTACACAGGGTCATTGTTGGTCAGAGGGAACTTGTTATAGCTCTTTCATTGGGTCATGTTGCAGATGATGTTATTCATAGCTCCTAGCTTCAACTTGCGATTGATAGTGTGGGGGACATTGCAACAGCTGTTGCATCCATATCTAGTGATTAGGTTGGTCAGTACTTGATATCTCGACAACACTCCAGATTATCAGGTGGAGCACCCTATAGAAGGACCACACATGACATATATAGTGTAGCAGGCATCCCTTCACTTTCTATCCTAGATGGAATTACATGAGAGATGACATGTGTCACATTGACTAGTTTGGCTGAGGATCTATTGGATGCATATGCATTTATAGCAGCAGAGAATGATATACCCATATCAGATGTTAGATCTCATGTGAATACTATCAGATACACTCAACCACATCCTTCTCACCTAGATCATGGCCATAGTGGCAGTGCTTGTGAGGATCCACCTACTGACCACTCTATTGTTGTACAAGGAGAGGCACAGTGTATATACCCTTCAGTCAGTGCAAGGCACCAGTTCTCTGATGTGGGCCTTGGCGATGTTGAGTTCAGCATGACCACTACGGGTTATCTATATTTTTTGACACATGATGATACGACTTCCATGCCATCTCATTTGGTTAGTCCATTGCATTCATCATTAGAGAGGCATGTGCGGTCTACTCATGTTGCAGATGCAGAGTTGAGCTTGGACTAGACGCAGCAAAATCTTGATACCTTGGTTGATAGGATTGAGGCTAGGGAGTTTGAGTACAATCAATTTCCACCACCTACACAAGTATAAATCAAACTATATATATATATATATATATATTTATTTATTTATTTATTTATTTATTTAATGTTACAATTTAACTTATTTATTTTCAAATTTTCAATCAATTTTTATATATATGTACATGTATATATATGATATCTTTTTTGTCTACCAGGATATGCCTCTTGTTACTCCTTTTAGCACTGATCATGTACGTTGTCGAGACTCACTTGATGATGACATCAGTATTGGATAGGTGAGTTTTTAATTTATTATCTGTGTGTACACACTTTATAACATGTTTTCTTATACAATATTTTATCAAACTTAAGATGTGTACAATTTTTATATATTAATTTATATATCTCTTTCTTTGTAGGGATCTGCACATCCTTCACATCATGATAGTCACTCTGGATCTGACCGCTTAGTGAGGAGTTGTCATGATGAGTCCTAGGAACTTTCATATTTGATCTAGACATATTTCATATTACATATATATTTACATGTTTTTGATGAACTATATTTCATTTCTAGACTCTACAGTTGATTGATATGTTTGATGTTATATTTCATTTCTAGACCCTTTTGATAGAATGTTTGACACATGATTGATCCATATGTTTCATATTAACAGTACTTGATCTACACATGATTAATGTTTCCTGCATGTTATATATATATACTTTCACTTTAGATACGTGTGCATGTGTGATGAACTTGTATACATGTTTGATTCTTCATGAGTTCATGTGATTTCAATACAAGTAAATTTAATTTGTGTTTTTTAATTTATAAATGTAAATTTCCAATACTTTCAATAGATTACATACATGTGTTTAATTTAAATTTAGATGTGTACATGTTGGATTATATATGAATTTTATGTTTTAAATTTATATGTACATGTGTTTGATTCAACACATGAATGATGTTTGATTGTACATGTTTATGAAAGTTATGAATGATGTAAATTTGACACATGTGAGCTATATAATTGAGACCTAGATGTTTGATTGAATCTTACTTATATTTAAATGTAAATTTGATAATAGTTCTGCACGTACTTTTAATTTAATGTTGTTGTACTTCAAGTAGATTTTACATATAAAATATGCACGTCCTAATGTAACATGCAAATTCAATGTACACACATTCATATTCCAAAGTTAGAGTACTTCATATTCAGGTAGATAATTAATATATATCATATCCACTTGTAAGACATTTTTTAGATCTATATTATAAATTTTTAATTTAATTCAAGCTCCATTCACTATGGGCACCAGTAGGAAAGAATGAAGCTAAGAAAACCTCTAGTCTCGCCCGTGACAAATTTAGTACAAATCATATTTCATGGGTGATTTAGCCCACATCAAGTGGTTTATCTCTCTCTTGAATAACATTTAAGAATACTCTCATGGTCTTCAGTATCAAGTCTCCACTTACGAATGCCATGTCCTGTCATAGGAAGAAGAGATAGGACAGTGGCAATTACAAGATAGCTATACTGATAAACCTTATTGTTAGGTTGATAATCAACAAAATGAATCTCATGTTTAAGTATTTTGATTTGTTTCAAATATGTTCCTTGCACAACAAATGAACCTGCACGGACAAGTTCAACAAAGTTAAATATATATATAGATGTGAAATTAACCATATAAACAAACATAAGAAAATTGGAAGTTGGACCTCACTCAAGTTTAATACAGGCTATGAAACTTAAATATAGTACTAGAACCTATGGGAAACATAATTTCGTCACTTGTTTCATTCTTTGTTAGCTTCATCCTCTCCTTGCAATAACATAATACATAGTAACTAACACCTTCCACATTTCTAGGCTCTGCTACTACTACAAAAATATGTCATGCATTTAAATCAAACTTTTAATTTGAGGTTTGTAAATATAAATTAAACAAACTTTATTTATGAATTGAGTTAATGAATCATTTTTAAACATGTACATAAACACACATGTACCAATTTTGATCAAACCTAAAATATGGTCATAATCTGTAGAAATCAATGCACCATCATGCTCTCCCTTTCCATGTCCACTCTCAAAGAAACTCCAAATATGTGGTATCTTTTAGTATCGATGATATCTACATAGTGTGTAAAATGGCCTTGCTAATTTAAATTGTGTTGCATATCCATCTGACCAAACAAAATGCTTTTCAATTTTGATGCCTTTGTTTTCCAAATTTCCAAAAAATGTCTTAAAGCAATGCTCAACAAAATGTATGTCATACTCTTTATCATCACTAATGTAAAAGTGATATTCTTTCTTTATGACTCGTGCTTGATATGTACTTTCAACACCATCCAAACCTAATTGTGCATGTTGATAAGACATATGTACCATGATAGTGACCTGCTCTATATAGTAGTATTCTGCTTGAATCTATTTTTGAGAAACAAAGGAGTAGTTCTCTGCAAAATCAACAACTGATAAAATTGTTCCAATTGGAAAAGTTTCTTTTTGTATTTGGAACTGTTATGCCTACTATTTAGCAAAAAAAATGACGTATGTATGGTTGAATCAATTTACAAAAATTCTCCATAAATGTTGCAACAAGTATCTCGTCTTCTACATATTCCAACCTTGTTGATTCTTTTCTGACTTTTGTTTCAAACTTTATGTACTTGTATCTCTTACATTTTATCATATTAGGACTTGATATGACCTATTAAGTCTAATTAGGTCTTAATTGGTCTAATTAAGTCTAATCAAGTCCTAATAGGTTCATATTATGTCTAATTAGGTCTTAATAGGTCATATTAGGTCCTAATAGGTCCTAATTAGGTCATATTAGGTCCTATATGGTCCTATTTGGTCCTAATTAGTCTAATTAGGTCATAATTAGTCTAAATAGGTCATATTAGGTCTTAATTGGTCTTAATTAGTCTAGAATTAAGTCATATTGAGTCTAATTAGTGTAGAATTAGGTCTAGAATTGATGAAGGGTGCTCCCCTTAATACCACAAACACATAACAAAAATAGAGAAACAACAACAATAATATGCAAGAACAGAAAATTGGCTTCTTATTATCTCCACAAATGTGGAATTACAAACTTTTAGAATTACAATATGCAAAGCCACATGGGCATTCCCTTACAATATTCTGTAGGACAAAGCCTCGAATCAATACCCAGATCTACTACCCAGAACTATTCTGAACTGCCTAAGACAATAATACAGCCTTCCTTATATAGGCAATTTTCCACCGCCTGGGAAGGTTCCAGAATTTTAGTCAATAAGGCCGACCAAACTTAGAATTATTTTATTTTACATTTTATTACATCATAGTCGGCTCAAGATAACCTTTGAAACCCGAACAAAAATTTTGAAGAAAATTATTTTTCGCCATTTCAGGTGGCCCAACTTTCGAAGACCATAAGTCATCACCAGTTGACCCGATCGGCTATTATAACCCCATTTCAGAAATGCCACGAAGTGCTCTACAGGCTTGACCTGCATAAGCGCCCATCACCCAAATTTGTGACCTCATCCGGGGCCTCTAAAGCCTTCAAAACTGAGTTCAAAGTTTCTGTACCCTGCTGCCAATACCAAAAATCTTCCAATATCTTCCAATATACACTTGATCTGGCAATGAAATTTTACTGGCAGACTTATATGACCAAAATGAACCTCCACGAAAGAAATCAGATCATTCTGAGCACATACAAAAATTACCAAAAATAGTAACTTTCCATAAATAGCAGCTCTGCACAAAATAGCCCTTATTGGATATAAAAACAGAATTTTTTTTTTTTTGGGTGATGCAAGATTGCTCTTACACCCAGGATGCTCCTGCATCAAGAATTAGGTCCTAATTGGTCCTAATTGGGTCTAATTGGTCCTAATTGGTCCTAATTAGTCTATAATTAAGTCTAATTAGATCCTAATTGGTTTAATTGAGTCTAATTAGGTCCTAATTGGTCCTAATTGGTCCTCATTGGTCCTAATTGGGTCTAATTGGTCCTAATAGGTTTAATTAGTCTAGAATTAAGTCTAATTAGGGCCTAATTAGTCTAACTGAGTCTAATTAGGTCATAATAGGTCATATTAGGTCTTAATAGGTTCATATTATGTCTAATTAGGTCCTAATAGGTCCTAATTAGGTCATATTAGGTCATATTTGGTCCTAATTAGTCTAATTAGGTCCTAATTAGTCTAAATAGGTCATAATTGGTCTTAATTAGTCTATAATTAAGTCATATTGGGTTTAATTGGTCTAGAATTAGGTCTTAATTGGTCCTAATTGGTCCTAATTGGTTTTGATTGGTCTAATTGGCCATAATTGGTCCTGATTGGTCTAATTGGTCTTAATTGGGTCTAATTGGTCCTAATTGGTCTTAATTAGTCTAGAATTAAGTCTAATTAAGTCCTAATTGGTCCTAATTGGGTCTAATTAGTCCTAATAGGTCTCATTAGTCTCGAATTAAGTCTAAATAGGTCTTAATTGGTCTAATTGAGTATAATTAGGTCATATTAGGTCATATTAGGTCCTATTTGGTCCTAATTAATCTAATTAGATCCTAATTAGTCTAAATAGGTCCTAATTGGTCCTAATTAGTCTAAATAGGTCCTAATTGGTCCTAATTAGTCTAGAATTAAGTCATATTAGGTCTAATTGGTCTAGAATTGGGTCTAATTAGTCGTATTGGGTCTAATTGGTCCTAATTGGTCCTAATTGGTATTAATTGGGTCTAATTGGTCCCAATTGGTCTAGAATTGGGTCTAATTCGTCCTAATTGGTCTTAATTGGTCTTCATTGGTCCTAATTGGTCTAATTGGTCCTAATTGGTCCTAATTGGGTCAAATTGGTCTTGATTAGGTCTAATTGGTTCTAATTAATCTTAATTAGTCTAGAATTAAGTCTGATTAGGTCCTAATTGGTCTAATTGAGTCTAATTAGGTCCAAATTGATCTTAATTGATCCCCATTGGTCCTGATTGGGTCTCATTGGTCCTCATTGGTCCTAATTGGGTCTAATTGATCCTAATTGGGTCTAATTGGTCCTAATTGGTCTAGATTTGGGTCTAATTGGTCCTAATTGGGTCTAATTGGTCCTAACTGGTCTAGAATTGGGTCTAATTGGTCCTAATTGGTCCTAATTGGTCCTCATTGGTCCTAATTGGTCTAACTGGTCCTAATTGGTCCTAATTGGGTCTAATTAGTCCTAATTGGGTCTAATTGGTCTTAATTAGTCTAGAATTAAATCTAATTAGGTCCTAATTAGTCTAATTGAGTCTAATTAGGTCCTAATTGGGTCTAATTGGTCCTCATTGGTCCTAATTGGGTCTAATTGGTCCTTATTGGTCCTAATTGGGTCTAATTGGTCCTAATAGGTCTAATTAGTCTAGATTTAAGTCTAATTAGGTCCTAATTGGTCTAATTGAGTTTAATTAGGTCTTAATTGGTCTAATTGAGTCTAATTAGGTCCTAATAGGTCATATTAGGTCCTAATAGGTTCATATGATGTCTAATTAGGTCCTAATAGGTCATATTAGGTGCTAATAGGTCCTAATTAGGTCATATTAGGTCCTAATTAGTCCTATTTGGTCCTAATTAGTCTAATTAGGTCCTAATTAGTTTAAATATGTCATATTAGGTCCTAATTGGTCCTAATTAGTCTAGAATTAAGTCTAATTAGGTCCTAGTTTGTCTAATTGAGTCGAATTAGGTCCTAATTGGTCTTAATTAGTCTAGAATTAAGTCTAATTAGGTCCTAGTTTGTCTAATTGAGTCGAATTAGGTCCTAATTGGTCCTAATTGGGTCTAATTGGGTCTAATTAGTCCTCACTGGTCCTAATTGGTCCTCTTGGTCCTAATTAGGTCTAATTAGGTCCTCGTAGGTCTAACTAGTCTAGAATTAAGTCTAATTAGGTCCTAATTGGTCTAATTGAGTCTAATTAAGTCCTAATAGGTTCATATTATGTCTAATTAGGTCCTAATAGGTCATATTAGGTCCTCATGGGTTCATATTATGTCTAATTAGATCCTAATTGGTCTAATTAAGTCTAATTGGGTCCTAATAGGTCATAATAGGTTCATATTATGTCTATTTAGGTCCTAATTGGTCTAATTAAGTCTAACTAGGTCCTAATAGGTCATAATAGGTTTATATTATGTCCTAATTGGTCCTAATAGGTATTATATGTGTGTGTAAAAATTGTACCTGATCTGTAGACACAACACTTCAGTAAAACATTAGAGGTTAGCAAAAAATTGAAATCGTGCAATGAATTGAAAGCTAAACTAACCAGGCGATTTACTGCCTTCTAATAGGTGCGAGATTGATGTTCTCAGATTGTAATCGAGATCAGTGACCTTGATGACACCTAAATGAAGGATTTGAATGCAAAAGATGGATATGGAATGAATGCAAAGTAATCTATTTTTTTTATATTTTCTATGCAATGATATGAAAAATGAATCTATATGAATGTAAAAACCAAATTGATCTCACACTAGCCTTGATTTGCAATAAGCTTTGATTCTCCAGATAGCAATTCTTCAGCGTGATTATGCAATTCTTGTGGATGCGTGGATGATTTGTGAAGAGCTGAGGCCTTGATTTATAGAAATCCAAGGCTTTGGAGGTGCATGAAAGAAAGCCATAAATCACTCAGATTAACTCAGCTTGATTTTTGAGTTATCTAAAAATAAAGATAATTTAATTCATAAAAACATGCAAATCGGAGTTTAACTCAAATTAGAAGTTTAGATCAACTTTAAAACTAAAAAATGATGTTGAGTTCCAAAAAGTCAATAACTTGCATTGATTTTCTGATTTGGAGTTTAACTGCTCTTTGATTGTGCACACGGATAATTAGGAATTAATAAATAAATAAAGTGATTTATTTTCAACTTTACTAATTTTTGAAATAAAACAATTGATTTATGGGTTAATCAATCATTTAATCAAACTTTTATTCAAAAATAATATCATTAAATATTGACAACTTGTTTTAATTAATTAAATAAGAATTTAATCAATTAATGATAGGAATTTTGATTTATTGTCAAATTTGAATAATAATACTTAGGAATAAATTAAATTAAATTCAACTTAATAATTAAGTGGCAAAATTAAATCTAATTAATTAAATATTCAAATATTCAATTAATCAAACTTTAGGATAAATAGGATTTATCACCAAATAATCATTAAATTAAAGATAATTAGGATAAATAGGAATATTACTAAGAATATTCCCCGATGCAGAATTTGAGATAATCAATTAGGATTCGATGATGTGCCGATGTGCCTTAAGTTAGGACTTTGATGTCGATTTCGTTCGATGTGTTGATATAGAAGATTAATGAACCTATAGCCCATTCTTGGGGTATTACGTGTTGCCCCTCTTTGAATTACTGTGCGAAGTGCAGTGGTTCAAAGATAGTCTGTGTTTGATAAAGATATGAAACTGATTCAAAAGATATGATGATTGAAAGATTTGAAGATATTAGGTCTTGAATGACCAAAGATAATGTTCACTATAGCAGCGATGAACTGATGATTACGAAAGAGTGCCAAAATGCCTGATTCTAAACTTTGAGATTGCGAAGAAGTGAGTGACCGATTCCAAACTTGATTTTCTTACAAGAACCATGTAGGTATCACATCTGAACCCTTCAGTTACCGAAGAACCAAGGAAATAACACAATTGAACCGATAGTCGCAAAAACTGATACAATTTACAAGATTAGGAGAATACTAGATTGATATGGATCTTGATGAATCTGATATGCCCCGAGCGATGATTGATTTGCCCTAAGCGATGAGGTCTTTTTGATGAATTAGCAACTAGACATGGTTGTTGTCTTGATTACTGAGGAAAGATATGATTTTAGATAAAGATATGATTACAGACTTTGAATGATATGCAATACCATGCCCCCTTCGGGATTAAAATTGAAATCTGACAAGAAAAGTCAGTGTTGAATAGTTCAGAAGCATGTTAATTGATTTGAAAAATGGTTATACATGTCTAGAAACACATTCCACATCATTTGGAGGTCTAGAAGACCAAGGTTGACTAGGTTTGACCATGAGCTGACCATGGTTAAAATTTTAATAGTTTGATATAAGATAATCAGTTAAGTTGAATACTGGATTTCTGTGATGATGGAAGGTCGATTATGCAAGCAGTAGACAATATGAATGATCTCAGATTTTGATTTTGATCCTGAAAAAGGATTCTACTTGCTATTTCATTGGATGGAACCTTCGTGTGAGATTCAACTCTTGTTAGATTTGAAGATGCGATTTGAAGAATCATTTAAGCATTGAAGTTCATTGAGCCATTGTGAGATCATGCAAAGATGAAAAATGAAATGCAGAATGAAAAGCAACCTAAGACCTAGGACCTACTCACTGATCATATGTCGATTTGTTATCATCATTGAACTTTTAGGTAACCGGATAAATCAATACAATGCCCACTAGTTATGAAACCATAGACATATGAATATCGATTTGTATGCGCAAGAATCAATAAAACACCCACTGGTCAACAACTATGGATATATGAATATTGATTTTGTTTTTGGAATGTCGGATTAGATATAAGCACCAAGGCACAAGCGCCAGGATGACCTGAATATCATGTCCATTTTGATATAGCAATTTGTATAAGCATCAAAACATAAACATCCTGATGACCTGAATACACCTTGCATGACAAACACATCAAATAGTCAAGAGATCATTCTAAATCCAATGTGAATTACCTATAGTGACCCTTTATCATTCACCTCCTTAGGCAAGATTGTGTTTCACAGTAGGAGAAATAACTCACTCAAAAAGACAATAGTTAGATCAAACTTCCTTGAATTTTCTGGGTATCAATGGTCGAGGTACGCATGGCCATCCAATTCGAGATAGAGGCTCTTACAGTCGGACACCATTTCAATCCAAAATTTCCAAAGTTGTTAGATTTTCACATACAAGCAGAAGATAAAGAAAAGATTATGCCCCCAGTCATCACTCTCTAAATCCTATAAAGGACATCATCGAAGAGCTCAAAGAGACACAATATGAAAAAATATCAATGCAAAACGGTAAGCATACAAGGAGATAAAAGCATGTAAAAAGCATAGATTGTTTTCAATTTGATGTTTGATGTTTGATTGCATTGTTGTAGATGCAAAATCCTTTCTGGAGACAAGACTAACTGACTGACTCACATGAAACCTCAAAGGACTCTGATTGGATATGATACGTCTAAGATATACTGGAGACCATAGGATTTGACATTGATTGCCCCCAAGTTTTAACATTGATAGGATACAAACGCTTGAGGTGATTGGCGTACAAACCACTTATTGAAAACTAGAAATGCATAAACAAACTGGGAGATATATACAAACTAAAGCAAGACTGAAAGCTAGGAAAGACCAAGATTGCATTGATAGATGGAGCATTTTGAAATAAGTGGCACCCGTTTGCCGAGTTTTCACCATCTTGGCAGAGATTCTATTTTTGCTACCAAGACGTCTGTTTCCAGGTTTTCACCAAGGCACTTTTTCTTTTTCTTTTTCTCATTTTTTTGTATTTTTCATTTTTTTCAATCTTTTTGTACTTTTGATATTTTTTATTTTTTTCGTGAATCATCAAGGCGCCTATTGCTAGGTTTTCACCAAGATGTTCATTTTTTTCAGGACTTTTTCTGATTTTTAAGATTTTTTTCAGGACATTTTACCATGGACTGAATGCCTTAGGCATAGAATTTCTTTAGATGGAGAATGTTGATTGGTTCTCAGAGCTGTTCTCCTTCAGTCATTGAGAGTTGATAGGCACCAGAGCCAAAAGTAGCAGTGATAACAAAGGGACCTAGCCAGTTGGGTTCAAACTTCCCCTTGCATTCTCGATGTGATTGATTTTTAGGATTTTCTCTCAAGACTAGATCACCAACCTAAAATTCTCTGTGTCTGACTTTCTTGTTGTAACCTCTAGACATTCTCTTCTGATATACTCTGAGATGATCATACGTTGCTTGTCTACGCTCATCTAGTAGTTCAAGTTCTTGCAACCTAGACACTCTGTAGTCATCATGAGTTACTAGACCATGCATTTTGATTTTGAGTGATGGGATTTCAACCTCAATAGGCAGTACCACTTTAGACCCATAAACTAAAGTGAAAGGTGTAGCCCCAGTAAGCATTCTGATACTTGTTCTGATACTGGTTTTGATATTGGTTCTGATACTTGTTCTGATACTAGTTCTAATACTTGTTCTGATACTTGGTATACTTGATATCATCTTTTTCCATTGCAAACTCCCAAGAAAGATCATATCATGTAGTCCCAATGTCTAGCAAGGTGGAGAATAAGAGGGATTGGCAAGCTGGTGGAAGAGATGGAAGACAAGAGAATGAAGGAGAATGAAGGGGAGAAATCCTCAAGGGAAAACTCCTCAAGAATACCCAAGCTAGGGAAAAATTGTCATGTAAAGAACATTTGGACAAGCAATGAAAGGCTAGCACAGGATAAGTCACAAAAGCGTAATGTCAAAGAAGGAAAGGATGTAGTCCAAAAGAGTAGACATGTCAAGAGGCTTCATAGCACTGTGTTTTACTCTTTCTTTCTTTTTTTATTAGATCAAGACCAAAGGGGAAATGATAGAGAAAGACTAGAATGAATGGAGGAAAATAAATATGAAGGCTAAATAGGAAGGGAATGAAAACAAGATCATCGTAAGATAGCTCACAAAATAGCCAAATGTTCGTATATAGATCAACATTGTCAAGATCAAAAAGAGAAGATGAAATATGTAGAAGAACTACGCATGATGCCTGATTGCCAGGTTTTCATCATGGTACTTATCTAAGGAACCACAAGGGAGTGGTTTTCACCATAGGATGAATTTATTTCTCTTTACTTTTGCTACCAAGGTGTCTATTTCCAAGTTTCCACCAAGGCACATTTTCAATTTTTTTTAATTGTTTTTTATTTTTTGGAAGAAGGCAAGCTCTTTAGATAATGCTCCTTGAAAGGATAAAACATGATATGCCAAGGATTCAAAATGATATGCTCAAAGATGCTAATAAGGAAAGGGAGATGGAAGAGAAAAATGGAGGATAAGGTTTTATGTAAAGCGAGTGAGGTCTGAACATAGGAGGAATAGGAAAATGAGGAAAAAGGATAGAAGGTAGAAGGATAATGAATGGAAGGATTGTGAAAGGGTAGATGGAAAGGAAGGCAAGATCAACATCAACACACACCTTGAAGGGTGGCGAGAGGATGGAGGAAACATGAATGAAAGAATATGTGAAGGAATATGGTGAATGGATAGCAAAGGTTGTGGTTTAGGCACATGGAATTGAAGAATGTTTTTGGGAAAAGATGAAGTGGAAGTCTTTGGAAGCTTGAATGTCAACTTTACTTTTTGCTCAACACCGGACTCTTTCAAGAGAGACTTTGGAATCCATATAGCCATAGGCTTTTTATTTCTTTTTTATGATTTAGAGAGAATATCTTCAATGATAGATTTTGGAACCCATACTTGTCTTGTAGTTTTTTTCTTAGATATCTTTTTTGACTTTTTGCCTCCATGTCGATTAGAGCAAACATGGTGATCTTTTTTTTTTATGGATTCTTATATTGCTTCTTTTTCTTGTATTGAACATTCAAGTTACTTCCAATAGACTTGGGACTTGTGGAAGAAGAAGGAGGATATGACTAGTTTAGATGGGTGGGTGGATGAAAAGGATTCAAGGGTGTGCATCTATGTTGATCTTGAGGAAATATGAGAGATGGAGGGATGTAAGGACCCAAGATGGATGGTGAATTAGGAGAGTTAGGAGGGGAAAGTGAAGGGACATAAGGACCCAAGATGGAAGGAAAATGTGAAGCCCTTAGTAGTGGTGGAAGAGGTCCAAGGATTGATGTGGAAGATGCAAAAGGATAATCAATAAGTTCATCAGGATCTATATGACAACCAAGGATATCAGCATCTTTAGAGGGAGCATTAGGATTTTCAATAGAATCTTGGACATCTTGAATATGAGCACCTTCTTTGATAGGATTGTTCAAAGCTTGCAAAGACTTAGGAAGAGTAGAAAGTGGAAGCAAACATGGAGTGGTAGAATAAGAAGATGGAAGACTTTGATCTTGACAAGGATCTTTGGATAGCATAAGCGCATAATTTTTCTCTTGATTTTCAACAGGCTTAACATTGGAAGTAACAACACCATTTTGACCAACCTTAATGGAAGTATCAGCTTTGGAAAGCGCAAGTGTAGTAAGGTTATTTTGATTGTCAATAAGCTCAATAGTGTAAGTAGTAGCTTGATCTTGCTTAGGAGAAGACTTAAGACATGGTGGAATGCATGAAAAAAGGTGTGTAGGATCAAAAGAACCATGGAACAGATAAGAGACATCATGAAAAAGAGTGGATAACATGGAAGGTTCTTGATCTTGATCTTTCTTTATGTTCTTTTCTTTATCATTTCTAGAGTCCTCTTGACATGGAGCCACTTTTAAGGACAAGGAAGCATGTTGGGATGGTATGGAAGACTTTGGCAGATATGGTGAAGGACTAGCTAAAGTGGGCATTATAGCATATAAAGGCTGAGGCTCTTTAGGTTTAGCACCATTGAAAGTATTTGTAGCTAGGTGAAGGTTAGCTTGAGTTTCTTTAAGAGGTAGCCCTGGAGGATAACTATAGGGAACCGTATGAAAAGTATCAGGGCTTGTGTTGGATGAAGGTTTTGTGAGAGATTTGAAAGACTCGGAAGCTTTAGGAAATGTATGGGTATTGGAGGAAGTAGGGGATGGAAGGGAACCATCACAAGACAAAGGTTTAACATTAACATGATCTTTCTTGAGAAGATAATCTTTATTTTTAGCAAGAGAGTCCTTAGGAGAAGGATTCTTATAATATTGATGCTTCAAGCTAGCATGATGCATTTTATAGTCCTCAGCAGTAGTAGATGGATCATAATCAAGGCATTGTTCACAAAAATCATCAAAGTCTTTTTCAAAATCAAAATCATATGGATCACCACCACGATCTATCCAATGTGACATCCCATTTCCAGTAAGCAAGAACACATGACAAGGAGGACTCTTAGGAACAGAGGTGTCATAGGTATCATTATATTATCCATCATCATAGTCATCATAGTCTCCAAATATGGAAGTGTCACTCTCCATGGAAGAGGTATCATAAGGATTATCACATTGCTCAAATTCTATCCGGGGGCATGGTGACATGTACAAGTCTTTATCAAATGGAAAATGACATAGAGCTTCCATGGAGAACTCTTTAGGTTCCTTTTCTTTCTCAAGTTTGTTAAGTTTAACTTGCATAGCTTGCATCTACTTCATCATAGCTATGATTAGAATTTCTTCCTCATGTGTACTGATTCTTTGAGACATGTGTATTGATTCTCAATGGCTACTGCTATGTTCCTAACATAGTGATTTGTTCGACAGATTCTGGAACTAGGCTGAAAAAGCTAAGTATTTGGCAATTCTAAACATTTTCTGACAACTTTCAAAAAATTCCCAAATGACACTCTGCAAACTCGTACGACAGTGGGTATGCTATGAAACGACAGTTGAAAAACTCATACGACAATTGAAAAACTTGCACGACAGTGGATATGATATGAAACGATAGTTGAAAAGCTCGTATGACAATTGCTAGCAGGATTTGACTTTTTTAATTGGACTGGCATAAAGACTCGTACGACACTGGGTTCTTTACCATATGATAGTTGGGCAGGGATGAAATGACATTTGACAAAAACTCGTATGACTTTCTAACCTCCTGAGATGACTTTTGACTCTAGAAAAGAATTTTACTTCAGATTTTGCAAATTTTGAGTTTTCAGATTCGAATTGTTTGCAAATTTTCATGTCCAGATTTGAGGATTGTAACAAATTAGTCTATTTTCAATAACCAGATAGATAAACAAGCACGCAAAATAGCAAGCAAGTGATTTCAAGCATGTCTAAAAATAATGAACAAGGGAAAAAGCAACCTTGTGCATGAACAATCAAGTGACTGATTCATTATAAACCTCAGAAGTGCTAATTGTGTATGTTCCAAAATGTTTTGCAATAATGCACATATACCCTAGAAAATGAAAATTTGGCCTCACTAGGGTTTTTAGTAATGGTTTGACTCTGCAACTTTTATGATCCAAAGGGGTGAACTCCAATCCTAGTGCACCAGGGTTTTGACACAGTCTGAGAACTTAATCTTCAGGAGCTGCTAGGGAGATCTGACAACCCAACAATGAACCACACCTATGGAGATTTCTTCCACAAGGACATTTATATAGTGTCTATCACTACCATGGCAAAAATGGCTATTACCACTTAAGGTTCTGTCAACACAATTTTCCATGTGAAGGGAGTGTCTGCTATAGTTAACCCTCTCTAAAGGTGACTCACAATAGTATACCACAAGGGGACTTGGCTCCAGATCCAAGGGTTTGATGCCTTTTCACTTTTAACCTAGACAAAGTAGGTAGATAAATCTGACACGCTAAGACAAAGATTATCTCACCAAGGTCTATGATATCAACCCCACGTGATCTATCAACCCCTCCGGAGAGAGAATGTATCAATCAATAAGGGAAGATGCACGGACTAAGTATCCTCCCTACCTACAAGGATTCCATCATCAAGAAGGATTTCACTGGGAATCCAATCTCTCAAAAACCACAAACAGTGTTCATAGGGCCTAATTACTATGTGAGTACAGATATATTCCGGAAAGCAAATCTATCCCAAAAATATTCAAAATCACAAGGTGGTACACTTAAGGCCTAAAGCAAATATGAGGTGAGTCCATAAAGCAGAGCAATTAACCCCTCACACAAACTAGAAATGAGTCCACAACTTAGAAAACAAGTGAGTTCCAAAAAGCACAAAAGGGTTGCCAGGTGGAACACTTAACGCTTCTTTCCTGTTGACCCCTCCCCTTTAATGTGGCGCTGACCTTGCAACCACAGGGTGGAATGAGGGGCCGACAGATTAGCGAGTCCAATAACCCAAGATAGCAATCTAGATCAATCACAAGTATCTAAGACTGCTAAATAAATACCTAAGGTGTCACAACCTAGTATCAATTATGCAAGTGTGTAAAATAAAAGCATGAAAAGAAGCACTCAAGCTAGACACATGAGAGATTTATTTTAAGTCCAAATCGAAATGTTATTAGATGAAGGAGAATACCTAGGATCCTCGCAATGCGCTTAGTAGATTTTACCTGATTTTTAGCAATTCTTGCACTTTTCCCAATCAAAACCAGCAGAAATCAATCAGAAATAGTAAATTTCAATTGTTAGGGTTAGCTGTCAGTCAAAATTTGAAAATCAAATCTAACAAACTGCCTGCAAAAATGAAATGACAATTGAAATTTGGTACTGAAACTCGTACGACAGTGGGTATGCTCCCAGACGACAGTCCAAAAACTCATACGACACTGGGTATGCTATCATATGATAGTTGAGCTCCCAAACGACAGTGGGTTCTGTCTGAAACAACACTCGATCTGATAGAATGTTGTACGATGGTGGGTGCAAACCGAAATGGCTTTTGTCAAAAACTCGTACGACAGTGATACGGACAACAAATAAAAATCATAATTTTGCACAGAAACTGAGGAGAAAAAGATAGAAATTGATAGAATTGAATTGGAAACCCATTTCAGGGCCCCACGGTGGGCACCAGAAATGTGTGTGAAAATTGTACCTGATCTGTAGATACGACACTTCAGTAAAACATTAGAGGTTAGCAAAAAATTGAAATCATGCAATGAATTGAAAGCTAAACTAACCAGGCGATTTACTGCCTTCTAATAGGTGCGAGATTGATGTTCTCAGATTGTAATCGAGATCAGTGACCTTGACGACACCTAAATGAAGGATTTGAATGCAAAAGATGGATATGGAATGAATGCAAAGTAATCAATTTTTTTGATATTTTCTATGCAATGATATGAAAAATGAATCTAAATGAATGTAAAAACCAAATTGATCTCACAATAGCCTTGATTTGCAATAAGCTTTGATCCTCCAGATAGCAATTCTTCAGCGTGATTATGCAATTCTTGTGGATGCGTGGATGATTTGTGAAGAATTGAGGCCTTGATTTATAGAAATCCAGGGCTTTGGAGGTGCATGAAAGAAAGCCATAAATCACTCAGATTAACTTAGCTTGATTTTTGAGTTATCTGAAAATAAAGATAATTTAATTCACAAAAACATGCAAATCAGAGTTTAACTCAAATTAGAAGTTTAGATCAACTTTAAAACTAAAAAATGATGTTGAGTTCCAAAAAGTCAATAACTTGCATTGATTTTCTGATTTGGAGTTTAACTGCTCTTTGATTGTGCACATGGATAATTATGAATTAATAAATAAATAAAGTGATTTATATTCAACTTAACTGATTTTTGAAATAAAACAATTGATTTATGGGTTAATCAATCATTTAATCAAACTTTTATTCAAAAATAATATCATTAAATATTGACAACTTGTTTTAATTAATTAAATAAGAATTTAATCAATTAATGATAGGAATTTTGATTTATTGTCAAATTTGAATAATAATACTTAGGAATAAATTAAATTAAATTCAACTTAATAATTAAGTGGCAAAATTAAATCTAATTAATTAAATATTCAAAATATTCAATTAATCAAACTTTAGGATAAATAGGATTTATCACCAAATAATCATTAAATTAAAGATAATTAGGATAAATAGCAATATTACTAGGAATATTCCCCGATGCAGAATTTGAGATAATCAATTAGGATTCGATGATGTGTCGATGTGCCTTAGGTTAGGACTTTGATGTTGATTTCATTCAATGTGTTGATATAGAAGATTAATGAACCTATAGCCCATTTTTGGGGTATTACATTATATAGGTTCATATTAGGTCCTAATTGGTCCTAATTGGTCTAATTAGTCTAGAATTAAGTCTAATTAGGTCCTAATTGGTCTAATTGGTCTAGAATTAAGTCTAATTAGGTCCTAATTGGTCCTAATTGGTCCTAATAGGTCTAATTGGGTCCTAATAGGTCCTAATTGGTCTAGAATTGAGTCTAATTAGGTCCTAATTGGTCCTAATATGTCTAATTGGGTCTAATTGGGTCATAATAGGTCCTAATTGGTCTAGAATTGAGTCTAATTAGGTCCTAATTTATCTAATTAAGTTAAATTAGGTCTTAATTGGTCTAATTAAGTCTAATTAGGTATAAAGAGGTCCTAATTAGTCGTAATTGGTCGTAATTGGTCTAGAATTAAGTCTAGAATTAGGTCCTAATTGAGTCTAATTAGGTCCTAATTGGTCTAATTGGTCTAGAATTAAGTTTAATTAAGTCCTAATTGGTCTAATTAGTCTATAATTAAGTCTAATTAGGTCCTAATTGGTCTAATTGGTCCTAATTGGTGCTGATTGGTCCTAGTTGGTCCTAACAGGTCTAATTGGGTCCTAATAGGTCCTAATTGGTCTAGAATTGAGTCTAATTAGGTCCTAATTGGTCTAATTAGTCCTAATTGGTCTAATTAGTCCTAATTGGTCCTAATAAGTCTAATTGGGTCTAATTGGGTCCTAATAGGTCCTAATTGGTCTAGAATTGAGTCTAATTAGGTCCTAATTGAGTCTAATTAAGTCAAATTAGGTCTTAATTGGTCTAATTAAGTCTAATTAGGTATATAAATAGGTCCTAATTGGTCATAATTCATCATAATAGGTCCTAATTGGTCTAGAATTAAGTCTAATTAGGTCCTAATTGGTCTAACTGGTCTAGAATTAAGTCTAATTAGGTCCTAATTGGTCTAATTGGACTTAATAGGTCTAATTGGGTCTAATTGGGTCATAATAGGTCCTAATTGGTCTATAATTGAGTCAAATTAGGTCTAATTGGTCCTAGTTAGGTATACCTGGTCCTAATAGGTCTAGTTAGACCTCTAATTGGTCCTAATAGGTCCTAATTGCTAATAATTAATCTTATTAGGTCTAATTAGCTTTAAAATTAGGTATTACAATATCACATTTACATGATGAACATTAAGACAAGTCCTGACCATCAACTTAAACTATCTAGAGAGAGATAACTTAGACATACCTTGTTTCCTACAATAATATCTTTTTCATGATTCTTCATGTAGTCTTTCTTCGGCCTTTTCTAAATAATGTCGTGTACTCTTATTTAGCCTTCTCTTTTTATTTCCCATCACAACTTACAAAAAAATTTTGTGCCAAAATGTCTTCCTTCTCCTAAATGCGAATTATTTTATAGCTTTTGGATTAATGAAATGAGAAAAATATACATTTATTTATATGTAATCATTAATAACTTGAAATGACACCAAATAGGCCGACCTAGGTTTTGACCAAAAGTCAAATTTGATTTTCTATCGAAAGTCACTTAGTGATGGTTAAAAATTGCATTAAACTTGAAAGTACTTTCTATTGAAAGTACCTAGTTTAGGCCATGTTTGCAAGCTATGAAAATTTTTTGAGAATTTCATGGCTTCGGGCCTCAAGTGCGGTGATCAAATGGAAGAATAAGAAGACATCCTTTTGCATACAACAAGTACTCAAAACTAGCTTTCTAATGATTATATATTCAACTATTTTTTAATTTATTATGTGTATGGTTTTTGATGTTAATAGAATGTAGGTTTTTTATTAAATATAAACCTCTGAGTTTGACGTTCAATGAAAAATAGTAAAAAAGGGACTTTTTTTTTTGAAAAATAACAGTGCCCTCTGTCTTTGAGTCTACTTTCTATCAATCTTTTTTTTTTTGAAATTTGATAAATACACAACAAGTTATAAGCTATGTAGTTAAGGTATGTCAAAATTATGGTTTAGTCAACTTCAAATCTTAATAAAAAATGCAATAATCGTGATAATGTCATCAAACCAATTGCATGCCCTCTGTATGGATCTTATGAAATTAAATTTGAAAGAATCACATTCATATCTATTTTACAAAAAAAGTTATGCTCTATGAAAATAATGTTACTATTTGAAAATGATGTTTTCAGCACCATACCAGTTTTTGTGGGAGAAAGAAAAAAGTATTCAAATAAATTCATACATACACACACACACACATATATATATCTACATATATATATATATATATATATATATATATATATATATATATATATATATATATATATATATATATATATATATATGTATGTATGTATATGTATATGTATATGTATATATGTATGTATATATATATATGTATATATATATATGTATATGTATATATGTATATGTATATGTATATGTGTATCTGTATATGTGTATGTGTATATGTATATATATATGTGTATATATATATGTATGTATATATATATATGTATATGTATATGTATATATATATATATATATATATATATATATATATGTATATGTGTATATGTATATATATATATGTGTGTGTATATGTATATATGTATATGTATATATATTTATATATATATATATATATATGTATATATATATGTATATGTATATATACATATACATATACATATACATATACATACATACATACATACATACATACACACACACACACACACACATATATATATATATATATATATATATATATATATATTTCTAGAATCTATACAGAAAATCTTAAAAGACTCTAATTTACTTCATCCCCTGATTTCAAATGATTCAACAACAATATGTATCTGAATCTGAAAAAAAAAATTCAAAATGTAGAGTTCAGTGTCTATTTAGGCAAAAAATTGTAACCCACTATTGTGGGTTCACCCCTCTATCTATTGTAACTCTTCTTGTATTACCTTTACCCAATCAACACTTTTGTTGGACTCATTTTAGTTATTTAGTTCCATTTTAGTCAAGAGACAAAGGTTGACTTGTTCACTGTTTGTATAATTATTTATTCTTATTTGTACACCTTCATATTTTTTGCCTATACTATGATCTTCGGGATGATACTTTTGCACATACTTGCTTGGGGGTTTCTTTGTGACTTCTTCTATTTCAAATTGTTCCTCCTCTTCATGGCATGACTCTTTAATATGATTTTCTACACTTGGAATTGACCTTTGCATATCTTCACCAATTCGAATATTAACACTCTCAACAATCTTCTTGAGATACTTGTCATAGCACTTGTATGCCTTACTATGTGTTGAGTATCCCAACAAGATTCCCTCATCACATGTTATCCTAGTCATGTCACTGCATTCACAACCTCATCAATTCTTTGCAATCAATCAACTATTTTCTATTCCTCTCTTATTTTAAATCCTTCAAATATATTTCTAAGACTTTGCAAATTTGCTTCTTTAACTTTAACATCAACTTCATAGACTCTTTGCAGCTTATTCCAAGTTTCTTTTGTATAATTTTCAATGCATAAACTTGACAAATTCACTATTAGTTAGTCCACTAAGAATTGATTGCTTGGTCTTAGCATTATGAATACTCCTTCTAAGCATTTGGATCAGTTGGAGGTGTGGAGGGGACATGTAACCATTCTTGATTTTCATCCATACATCACAACCTAATGAAGACAAATAACTTTTCATTCTTCTCCTCCAAAAGGCATAATTAGTACCATCAAACATAGGGACTTTCACACAATAAGACTCTTAGCTATCCATGTATTCATAAACTAAGATATACCCTAGTTGGAGAAAGCTAATTGTACACACAAAATAGTGCACTTCTATGAATCATTACAATCAAGAACACTCAAGAATAAGGTCTCAAAAATCGATCCATAGCTCCCTAGGCATGGAGTGCAAGGGTGTTTAAGAATGCTTTCAGCTAGAGCTATTAAGCCAATAACCTTGCTAGTAAATCATGCAATGGGAGATTCAAATGAAGACAAGGGAAAAAATGTCAATATCCTCAAGAATCAAATGAAATGCAATGCAAGCTAGATTAAGATGAATATGCAAGCTAAACTATGGAAATGAAAGAACAAGTATTACAAAGCCTCCTAGTTAAGCTAGATGAATTAATCTAAAGCATAAAGGAAACTAAGCTAAGTATGAAGCTATGAATGCCATGATAATGCAAGAAATGAAACTATGATAACATGTAGATGCAAAAGCCAAGAATGCTCCAAATCTTCAAAAAGCTCCAAAGTGACCTAGAAAATCTGCAGCCACATTAGCATAAAAAGATTGGGGATCTAGAATGAACAAGAGAGCTCTCCTTTTATAAGAAATGAGAAGGAATGGACCATGGAGATTAAGAGGCAAAATATTTAATCAACAGTGGAGCATCAAAGAGGAGCAATCCATGTGCACAAGTATCCTCCAATGAGAAAATAAGAGTTGACTTTTGTGCCCATATGAGACAAAAAGTACTTTTTGCCTTTTTATAAAATAAGAATAATGCTTTATTTGTGAAACTTAGGATAAGAGGAAAAGTGGGGGTTTTTTATTCATTAAAAGGGGGGGGAATTCATTTTAATAAATAAAGACTTAGGAATAAGATGGTTAGCCCATAGAATATAATCGAATAAATGACAGAACTAGGATTTGATCAAGAATAAGCAATTGATGATTTTAGCAAAAATGCTAGCAAGGGGCTAATAGTCTAGATGACCATTTTTTAGGTGTATACATTTGCCCCTCTTTGACTAATGTGAGATCAATTTTGGATCACATGCAGTCAAAGAATAGATTAGCCAAGAAAGCAAACAATAGCGATCTGACTCCAAAGTATGAAGTGCAGAGAGATAGAAAATCCTGTGTGGTCAGCCTGATAGCAGTAGTATTGAACACTTAGGAAAAAGATGGACAGTATCAAAACTCAAGATAAGAACTAACATGTCAAGCACAAAGATAGATCGATCAGATAAAATGGAAAGGTCAAGCATATGCTCTAGAGAATAGCTAATGGAAATAGATGTGTCTGCCCCCTTGGGATCGAAAGAGAAATTAGGTAGAGGGAATGCAGAAGCAAGAGCAACATGATCAAATCACTAGAAATCATAATCAAAGATGCAAGATAATAGAATAACCATCAAGCAGTGAAGATATGCCCCAGTCAAAACCTCAGAGAGAGATGAATGAAATGAATGAAAGACTAGAAGGGTGAGAGAGATGGGGGTGAAGATGGAAAGGATCCCCAGCGAAGGTTGAAGGATCAAGCCTCAAAAAGGTTAGCCAATTGTGCAGAAGAAGGAGAAATGTTGAAAAGCTATTGTGATTATCAGGATGAATGCAGATTTCAATTTCGATCCCAGAATGAAGAGAAAATGATGTGATATGAAAGACAAGAAGTGAAAGACATGATTGAGAAGAAGCGAAAGGTGAGTGCAATTGACCAACAGGTCCACAAAAGATGAAAGGAGAGCTCTCTCCATATGCAAGATGAAAAACTAACCAACATGAACCTAAAAATGCAAGCTACTATGAAAAGTGGTTTACTTGCAAGGTCACAAAGCTATTAGACTCTAATATTCATCATCAAGCGTTATTGGTAGCGTCGCAAGATCATACAATACACACTAGCATAACTATGTGGATCTAAATATGATCCATATTAGATAAAAATGTGGAAATCCCACCTAGGCATCAAAGACATGTAGGTCAAGATGACTAGTGCAGTGAGATTACCTAAGTTTTCTATGGCAAGATTATACTCGCATCGAGACACAAGGAAAGTCAAGATGACTATAAGTATGCACTTGTGAAAACAATCAAGGATGATACCTTGTAAGTCCTTAGTGTCAAGTGGATCAAGCACGAATGCTAATGATAGAAAGAATGAACAAGATATACCCACAAGCAGAAAAAGAAATAAAACATGTTCTTATGCCCCAGTCTTCTAGCTCAGCATCATTGAAAACTATTAGGGATAGAACACTCGGAAAAGAAATCATCATAGATAGCACACAAAGAAATAAAGTCAAACAAGTCTCAGTGAGACAAATGTTTAAGTGTGTGTGTGTAGGTCATAGAGTCAAACTTTGAGTATCGCATCTGCCAGTCAAAAATATTGCATCATTCTGGACTGCGAGTAGGATATTTGATAAGTGTTAAGAAACACTCGACGCTAGGGAAGTGTTGAAAAACATCGTATTGGGGTGGTGTTGAAAAACACCATTGGAACCAAGAGGCCCAAGAAACCCCGATGCACAAAGAGACCCAAGATGAGCTAGAACAACGTATGCCCCCCAGACTAAGACTAGAGTCAATTCTGAGCTAGGAGAGGCAAAGCGAAAAGTGGAGTGAAGGAGTGCCATGCAAGACTGATAGACATAGGTGCAAGGGTCTCAAGTAGCGCCTGTTTCTAGTTTTTCACCACTTGATAGATTTTTTTAGGACTTTTTTTAAATTTTTTTGTATTTTTGCCACCAAGGTGCCTGTTTCCAGGTTTTCACCAAGGCACTTTTTCTCTTTTTTTTTGAATTTTTTTATTTTTTGAATTTTTTTGAATTTTTTCATTTTTTTATTTTTTTGGTGAGACATCAAAGCACCTATTCCTAGGTTTTCACTAGGATGCTCATTTTTTTAGGACATTATATGCTTTTTAGGATTTTTTTCAGCATAATATATGAATTTTTTGGAATTTTTCAAGATCAATAAGAATATGTACAAAGAGCTCAAGAACCTTAGGCATAGAACTTCTGCAAATGTAGAACATTGATAGGCATGGTAAGCTCTGCTTCCTCTAATGTAGATAGCTGATAGGCCCCAGGCCTAAATGCTGCTACTATGATAATACAAGGCCCTAACCAATAGGAACCAGCACTAAGCAATATCTGAGCTAGCACGAGATCTTCAAAGTGTGATCCACATATACCATCATGGACTTCAGCTAGCACTTTGTCTAACTCCTCTATTTCTAGATACTTAAGGAGAGTTCCATCTAGACCCTTCCTATACAGGTCACCAGAGATGAGGGTAAAGTGTGAGGTATGGTGAAGGAGTTGGTACGGTGGATTTTGAGGGATAACGTGATCTAGGAGATAGGAAAAGATGGTGGCATTGTAGGAATTGTGAGCAGGATAGCATAATTCTTCCACCAGGAACTTGAAGTGAGATTTATGCTTTTTCAATTGTAACATGGATACCGAAGTAACCAAGGCATTAGTAGCTTTGATCGGAGCTCTACGAATGTGCTGAAATATGATAGATGTGAAATAATTCTTGAAAAAGTTCACCATTTTTTTGTAAAGAATCAGCTTGTCATCTTTTATTTGATAATCATCATTTTTTAGAAGGTCTTTATTTTTACTTTTTTTAGGTTCAAATACCACCACAATGTGGTTTTTTCCATCCAACCATTGCTCTTTTCTTTTGATTTGATGATTGAGATACTTGATTTCTGATTCAGTCTATTTTGTTGCTGGCTCACTGGTGGAAGAAGTAACAGGTTCAATGGCATGTTGATCCTGGGTGGGCCAATCTATGAGATCTAATTTTGTGAGATGAAATGAAGTGACTGGTTCAATAGCATTTATGCAAGGGATGTCATCTCTGGTGACAAGAGAGGTCGAGCCTATAGGGTAAGCTCTGAAAATGTTAAGATCTAGACTTGTCATAGAAGGACCAGCGTGGTCCACGAAAGCAATACATGGATTAAACTCATCAGACCCTACATGAGACTCATCAACTATGTCGGGTTGGTCACCATAAGTATGAACCACATCCACTTCCATATCCACTGTGGAAGATCCGTAGGAGAGAGTATCCCATTCATATTCATTTGAATCTATTGTTATGCTTCAAATGGGATGCTTGCACCAAGAAGGTTTAGGACCTTTAGAAGCAGAGGCTTTAGTGTCATTATGTGTGAGATCTCCTCTCTTCATTAACCACAAAATATTCCTACATTGCCAGCTTCTAGGTGTAGCATCTTTAGCTGTGTCCTCAGCAAGTATGTGTTCTTCTCCCCAAAGGAGTGAAGTAGAAGCAAGATCATCTCCTATTGGAGCCATAGTGTGCAGTGGTGACTCATCTATATCTATGTCTAAATCACTAATCATGGGAGCATTTCTAGAACATTTAGGGAGGTCATCATCGGCACCATATCCTAGACCTATTATAATCTTAGAGGGTCAACCATTAGTATGACTCAAAGGCTCGACTAGAGCATGTCCATTATCATTTATAGGTCCTTGACCTTGATAGCCCATTTTCTGCAAAAATTTATAGCCTTTACCATAGCACTTAGGAGAAATAGGAGTAGCAATAGTGGTATTGTCTTCTTCATCTCTATAGATGCATTCTCTAACAGCTTTTTCTTCTCTTTCTACCTCTAGGGGTATGGACACTTGAACAAAATTACCAAAAATTGTCATGGTAGAAGTAGAAGGCTTCATCTTATCAGAAGGTCTCCCATATGATCTAGGAGAAGTAGGCATAGTAGCAAGGGAATCCAGCATGTATTCACCCATACTAATAAGGGTGCTCCCCTTAATACCACAAACACATAACAGAAATAGAGAAACAACAACAACAATATGCAAGAACAGAAAATTGGCTTCTTATTATCTCCACAAATGTGGAATTACAAACTTTTAGAATTACAATATGCAAAGCCACATGGGCATTCCCTTACAATATCCTATAGGAAAAAGCCTCGAATCAATACCCAGATCTACTACCCAGAACTGCCCTAGACAACACTACGGGCCTTCTTTATCTAGGCATTTTCCACCGCCCGAGAAGGTTTCATAAATTTAGCCCTTAGGGCCGACCAAACTTAGAATTATTTTATTTTTCAATTTATTACATCAGAGTCAGCTCAAAATAACTTTTGAAACCCGAATAGAAATTTTGAAGGAAAATTTTTTTTTGCCATTTTAGGTGAGCCGACTTCCAGAGACCATAAGTCATCACCAGTTGACCCGATTGACTATTATAACCCCATTTCAGAAAGGCCACAAAGCGCTCTACAGGATTGACTCATGCAAGCACCTATCACCCAAGTTTTCAACCTCATCCAGAGCCTCTAAAGCCTTCAAAATTGAGTTCAAAGTTTTTGTACCCTGCTGCCAATACCGAAAATCTTCAATATCTTCAAAACTAGACCTGATCTAGCCATGAAACTTTACCGACAGGCCGATATGACTGAGATGAACCTCCACATGTAAAATTAGAACATTCCAAGATTTATGACCAACTTACTAAAAAATAGCAAGTTTCCATAAATAGAAACTCTGCACAAGATAGCCCTTATTGAATACAAAAACATAAATATTTTTGGGTGATGCAAGATTGCTCTTACACCCAGGATGCTCCTACATCACATACCAAGGCTCATCATCTTAAATGTTTTCTCAATAACAACCAGGGACACAGTAGGATCATTAGAAGGTTTGTCATGAGGAACAAACATTTTAGCAGCAACAAGAGCATTAATAGCAATAGAATGATCCCCTGGAATAACAATTTCAGCTCCGTTATGTGGGAATTTGACACACTGATGGTATGTAGAAGGCACAGTTTGCATGTCATGGATCCAACGATGACCGAAAAGGATGTTATAAGAAAGTGGGATGTCCAATACTTGGAACATAATATCTTTCATGGCAGGGCCCACTCGAATAGGTAGCGTGACAAGACCTTTGGAAGATCTTTCAACTTCATCATATGCTTTTATAGTAATTTTCTGTTTAGGATCTACAACAAATTATGATAAACCCAACTGTTGCACAACATTGAAAGAAACAATATTTAACCCAACACCATTGTCTATCAGGATTCAGCGGACTCGGGTATTGTAGACCATAACTTCAATATGTAAGGCAAGATTGTGAGGGTGACTAATAGATACGTCATCTTCTACAGAAAAGGATAGCTAATGAGGTGATGAGATGTGGTTGACCATAGTTTGGAACCTATCTAGGTCAATTTCATTAGGGACATTAGTTGTACGAAGAGCTTTTTCAAGGATCTCCTTGTGCAAAGGGGATAGCTCAAGAAACTCAAAAATAGATATCTGTGCGGGTGTCCGTTGCAATTGGTGTAAAAGATCATAGCTAGATAAGACTGAAGGAGCCGTTGGTTTGGAAGAAGAGGTTTGCTTAGGATCAGGTGTAGTTTTAAGGACCAGTTTAGCTTGCCCCCTAGTAATAGCATTCAGTGCCTCACTTCAAGAAGATGAACTACCATGTGTTTACAAGACCAACTTTGGCATACCATGATTGGTTTTATTATCATCTTGAGGTCTCATAATAAGAACACTCTCAACGGGCTCCACCATGTTGATCACAGGCAAATCAAAAGTATATGTATAGTTGATCTTAGCATCATGATTCTTCTTATGTGCTTGGGAGGTTTCACCTTTGTCATACTTAGGTAGAGGATCTTTGAAAGCTATGTTATCAAAATTTTTAACTAAGCTATCTATGAGAATTGTGCCTCCCTCAATGAGATCTTGTATAGCATCTTTAAGTATGAAACAATTGTCAGTCTTGTGTCCCTTGTTTCTATGATAGTGGCAGTAATGATCCTCTCTCCACCAATCAGGCTTAACTGGCAGATCATAGGGATGAGTTTTCTCAGGAAGTGTAAGATAATTATTTTCAACCAAAGTCTTAAGAATCACATCATATGGTTCAGCCAATGGGGTATAGACCCATCATCGGAATTGCTTTTTTGGCTTATCTGCATTCTGAGGCTTAGGAGCATTTTGAGTGTTGGCAGCTTCTTGTAGTTTTGCTATGTAGATAGCATTAGAAAGGTTGAAAGTAGGCTCTTTAGCTTTAGGGACATCTACAACCCCATCATTAACAACATACTTGTTTCTATTCCAAGGTTTGTTCTTATCCTTGCCATTGCCTCTAGTATCTTTATTAATAACAATATCTCCCTTTCTTATGGCCACATCCTCAATCTGATATGCGCTTTCAACCATGTCATTGAAAGAGGAGAATAGTTGTTTCCTTAGGTCATAATACAGTTCTGGCACAAGAGTGTTGACAAAAATGTCAATCTTTTCTCTCTCGGGTAGTTAACGAGGATACCAAGAATATAATGACCTCCAACATTGCAAATAAGTAGCAAATAACTCTCCTTGTTTTTACCTTAGAGCACTTAGATCTATCATAGTGATAGGTTGTTGAATGTTGTAGGAATAGTGTTGTGTGAAGCGCATAGCTTACTCATCAAAAGTCTTCAAAGGAGGTGTCAACTTTGCAAACCATTCTAAAGCTTGTCCTCTTAAACTTCGAGGGAATAATCATAGCAAAAATGTGTCTTCATGAAGGAAGTCCATGCTAAGAGCATAAAAGTGATGCACATGGTCATGGGGATCACCATTTCCATCATACTTGTCATACTTGGGAACCTGAATATCCCTAGGAAGTGGGACCATGTATAGACTTTTAGAAGAGCACAAATTGATTCTACAAAAGAGACCTTTGGAGGCTCTCTTTCTATTGCCATTTGGGTAAGGTGTTGATTTTTCTAACGTAATTCTTCTTGAAGGACTTCCAATTAAGTTGGTACTCGTTGTTGGACAATTTTTCTAACATCATAGTCGGGAGGAAGGTTGTATCCTCTAGAAGTCATATATTGGAAATATTGGTCTCCATTGTGCTCTAAAAGCTTAAGCATCTTTCATTGGGAGTCCTCATCTTGTTCAAATGCAATAAGATCCTCACTAGAAATATCATCAACAGCCTCTTCCTCATGATGAGAGGGAGGTGGTCTAGGAGATGAAGAAGGTACAACAAAAGTTCATCTCGGAGGAGAACTTGGTGGCGTGTTGTTACCATTGTTTCCATTAGCATCAAAAAGTGGTCTATGCTCATAACCACTAGTCTCAGGTTGCTCATAGGACATCCCTCTTGAAGTCATGCGCCTAGTAGCTTCCATTAGGCTTTTACTATATTCTCTATCCAAGAGTGCTTGTTTATCTCTTTGCTCAAAGTGGTCTTGCATATGACAATATCTCTCTTGTTCATTCATAGTAAGTGAGACAATGTCTGTGTTTTTGGGGGTTTTGAACGCGGAAAAGAGGAAGCCTCCTTTGTACCATGGGGTAGCCTTAGAATCCTTAGATTGGTCAGAACTAGAATTATCATTGTGAGTGGGCGCTTGTGAGCGTCTAGTTGGAGAAGGTAATTGAGTGTAATTGAATGGAGGATGATTCTCCTGCTCAAATTGAGACTAAGTTGTAACCAGCATGAAAAAGAATTGTTGGTTGACTAATAGAATGAGACAAAGTTTCTTAGATATTGAGATAAGCAAAAGATAATAAAGATCACTTGTCAAAATAGAACAATAGAGATGGCTCATCAAAGGTGCTCAAGCACTTACAGCAATCAATTGACTTAAGCTAAGAGATGAGCAAGAAGCTCGATTAGCAAGTAGCTATAGTGGTAACCGTAATATGACAAGTGATCAAGAGTAGCATTTGTTAGGCTCAAACCCAATAGTTTTAGCTCATTTTTTTCAGTCTAGAACAAATCTAAGCATGTAGACAATAAGTCATCTTTAGATAAGAACAGAAAAAGACACTCTACGACTGGTTAAAACTCAAGTTTAACAACTCCATATTGCAATAGCAACAGGACAATAAAATGACTCAGGGCGACAGTTACCAGGCAGACAGGGCGACACTTTAAGACCAAGTGACACTTCGCGCTACATAGGACGATAATTTCCAGACTATCGATGCGACACTTTCTAGGCAAGTGGGGCGACAGGTGTTCAGGGATGAAATGTCACGTGATATTTCTCAGAACAGGGTGCGACATTGTTCTAGGGTCGTACGACTCTTTGACCAGTGAACATAAAAAACTCAATTTTTGAAGCAATTGATCAATGTTTCAGTTTGGTAAGGTCGATTTCACAGTTCAAAATACAGTAACAGTAGATAATGGACAAGTTTGCAAATAGTAGGTGATCAAACATGTCATAGAACACTTGCACAAGGGCAAAAGCAACCTTGCCAAGACAAGCAATTGTGATATCAAAACTGAAAATCTATGAGCATTACCGAGATGTTTGAGTATGCAAGAACATTTACATAGGTAAAGCACAATGAGGACACTTCAAGCACTTACTATCCTAAAAAGATAAGGCTCAATACTTAGCAATGTGGACCATAACTTGATGCTCCATTGCCTCACACAAAGTGGTTGCCCACAATAGATATTGGCATTGTCATGGAAGTGCCAAAGACACAACCAAAGGAACACATATGGTGAGTAATCTTGGGGTGATCCGGGTTATTCCACTTGGATCAATCCTTGTACCAAGAAGCTAAGCAGAAAAATAGGGTGGCCTCTAGCTATGGTTCTTAGTAAGGGCTTCCATTTGTAGTACCCCTCTTGCTCCTCAAAAAGGACTGGGACCTCGCAGCCTCAAGAGTACCTTAAGCATTCTTACTCAATGCTTTCCTCATGGTCACAATCCCACAAGTTACTCACATCAAGCAAAGACAAGCACTACGTCTACCAAAGTTTTGTGTCCTCGATAGCCTTGAGATTATAGTGGGTTGGAATAGCTCAGTATTAGCTTGTCCCCACTTGGTTCATTCCTCTTAATTGCTCAAGAGTAGGCCCGCTAAAGGATTCTAATGCTAAACAAAGAGTAGATCAATTTTTGAGGTTCAAGGTTTTTGGGTCACCACAAGGGTGAAGAGCATACTCCCCTATCTCAAAAATTTCTCCCAAACACACCAAGCAAAGATTCAATTACCCCCTTGATTTCAAAATCCCAAGATGGGTCAAGATTTTTGTTTCACCACAAGGGTGAAGAGCATACTCTCTTACCACCTCAAAATTCCTACAACAAGGTATTAAGTGCCTATGAAATGAAACAACTAGTATATGTTGCACTCAATAAAGAAAGCAATTAAACAAGCACTTGATTTGGTTTTTATGCTTAGGGCAGCCCTGCAAAAACCATTAGTATCCCTCTTTGACATGCATTCTTTTGGAAAAATGTTTCAAGCAATGAGAGCACCTACAAGCACAACTTGTTAGCTCCACAATGGTTAACACATAAAAAATCAGATAATCTGCAAGTAAAATAACTCATCAAATAGAAAAATTTGAAAATGAACCCAACATGGTTAGATCAAGCTCGAAAAGAGCTTTCCAATGATATATCACACTTAAACTTTTGATACCATTTGTGAAAATTTCTAAAAAATAGGTGCCAGTTTTCCAGAGTAGCACGGATTCTGAAAATGCTGAAATTTTCAAAAAGATAGCAAAAAACCCAAAACTACTCACTGTCAGGCACAAGTGATAGTATAGTCACCAAAAAGGTCACACGACACTATACAGTATACTGGGGTGACATTATCTTTTTGTGTGACACTTCTTTGTACATGTAGGTGACAAAATGTTCTTAACAGTGCGAAATTATCCACCAAACAATGTGACACTTTTAACTGGTAAAGTGTCGCGCCGCTATATAAGAAACTGCCGCATGACACTAGTGAAAAATGTCGTACGATACTCTCAGACTGAAAATAAGCTTAAAAATGATGAAAAATTTGACAGAAATGCAGAAAATAAAGGACAAAACACTAATGTTCTGCCCCACGGTGGGCGCCAAAGAATGTACACACAGAATAGTGCACTTTTATGAATCATTACAATCAAGAACACTCAAGAATGAGGTCTCAAAAATTGATCCATAGCTCCCTAGGCATGGAGTGCAAGGGTTTTTAAGAATTCTCTCAGCTAGAACTATTAAGTCAATAACCTTGCTAGTAAACCATGCAATGGGAGATTCAAATGAAGACAAGGGCAAGAATGTCAATATCCTCAAGAATCAAATGAAATGCAATGCAAGATATATTAAGATGAATATGCAAGCTAAACTATGGAAATGAAAGAACATGTATTACAAAGCCTCCTAGTTAAGCTAGATGAATTAATCTAAAGCATAAAGGAAACTAAGCTAAGTATGAAGCTATGAATGCCATGATAATGCAAGAAATGAAACTATGATAACATGTAGATGCAAAATCCAAGATTGCTCCAAATCTTCAAAAAGCTCCAAAGTGACCTAGAAAACCTGCAGCATAACATTAGCATAAAAAGATTGGGGATCTAGAATGAACAAGAGAGCTCTCCTTTTATAAGAAATGAGAAGGAATGGACCATGGAGATTAAGAGGAAAAAGATTTAATCAATGGTGGAGCATCAAAGAGGAGCAATCCATGTGCACAAGTATCCTCCAATGAGAAAATAAGAGTTGACTTTTGTGCCCATATGAGACAAAAAGTATTTTTTCCCTTTTTATAAAATAAGAATAATGCTTTATTTGTGCAACTTAGAATAAGAGGAAAAGTGGGGGCTTTTTATTTATTAAAAGGGGAGGGATTCATTTTAATAAATAAAGACTTAGGAATAAGATGGTTAGCCCATAGAATATAATCGAATAAATGACAGAACTAGGATTTGATCAAGAATAAGCAATTGATGATTTTAGCAAAAATGCTAGCAAGGGGCTAATAGTCTAGATGACCATTTTTTAGGTGTATACACTAATCAATGTGGAATCTAAGGCTCTGATACCAATTGAAAGAACACAAACAAAACACTAAGAGGGGGGGATTAGTGTACTTAAAATTTTTACTTCTAAACTCTATGCCACTTAAACTATAATGAATGAAAAATAGTCACCAAGAAATGATAGCGATTCAAGAACACATACAACACTCACAAAGCATCCACATAACATCACATTTATGAGGAAAACCCAAGCTAGGAAATAGCTACTAGATTTTACTGCTCTAATATATCCTCATAATGTAAAATAAGTTGACTACAACATTTATGGGCACCTAACCAAAGGAGCACCAACCCCTGAATCAAAGATCACCAACTCTTATATTTTTGGATGCTTATCCAAAGGAGCACCAACCCTTGGTGATAACACCCACTTTGATTAAAAGATTATAATTAAAATATTTAATACAATATAAGTAACTTATTATAGAAGATGTTTTGTAACCCTCTACTCTCAACTGAACTTCAACTTGTCATCACACTCGCAGTCCTTATTGCTACATAAATTTATTTTTCTATTGCCTTTGCAGTTGTAGAAATGCCTTTTCTTTATGCACTTGCTACTACAAGAAATCCTTTCTACTTATTACTACTCTGTATTCATCTTGATACAATCTTTTTTCCTCTCTCTATTCTTTTTCACTCCATAATCTGATAAAACAAATACTCTATTTTTTTTCTCTTCTATGCTTCTACAAAAATATTAACCATAAATTCAATCTCTCACTCTTTTTTATTTTCATATACTCAACCTCCTTTAGTCCCCCTTTGATACAAATTTCACTTCTTCCCTTACTCCTCTCTACTTTGGGACTCACATCGAACTCTCAGTCCTCTTCATTTGTGTGCTACTATAGAATCAATAGTCTTATTATTTTTTAATTTTTTGTGCACTTAATGTGTTCTACTTCACATACGTATACATACAAAAATCTACACTACTACTCTTCTTTTGGATGCATACAAACATGCTATACAAAACCTTTCATTCGAGATAGATTGTTTTGAATTACATTGGACAAGAGTTTGCATTGCCTATGAGTCTTCTTATTTTTCTCTATTTATGATTTCTAGTGTTGTTCTCTTCCCTAGGAAACATATTTATTGTCCTAGGTAGAGAGTCTTGCTACCATCTATTTTCATACAAAATCTCTTCCTTAAGCCACTCAATTTTATCTTTCATGTTGAAGGGAAATATTATTCCCTCCTTTTGTGATTCAATTTTCATAGACCAGTCACTAAATTTTCCTCCCATTGGTTTTTTAAGAACTTTTCCTATTTCAATAAGGCTATATTTTTTATATATATACCCTAAGTCACATTTTTCTTTCCCTGGGTCAACAAACTTTCTATCATTCATATTCAAAAATTTGTGTTTCTTTGTTTGGTTGGCATCTTCTTCAATATGAAGATCGATTCATTGAGTGGTCTTCATTCTTCACACCTCAAGTCAATTTCCACCTGCCTTCATTTAATGCTTATTTTTCCTGACTTGTCAAAACTCTACAATTAGATTTTAAATAATCATTCAACTTATGATACTTTTCAAACATGAATATTGGCACAATGGTTTTTGAAGGCTACATATTTGCATGTCATCTCCATCTCAAGGTACCTTCCTGGTCGATTCCACCTTCTATGTTATCCATGATCTCACGTCATATTTTTGACACTTTGGTCAAACTCAAATGACCAATTTTTATTACAAACAAAAAATGCTTCCCTCTTTAAACTCACAGGCTTCAAATATTTAAATGTAGAATTTAAATATTTTCTATAGTCGTTACTATAGAAATTGCAAAAAATGATACATGAAATGTTGTTTATCATTTTTCTATTTAATAAAAACATTTCACTTCTTATTACTGGTAAAATGAAATTCCTGTAGAAAACTTTTCCTTTTTCTATCATCAATAAACTTTTTCCTATAGCCAACTACTTTTCTCCTATAAAAGTGTAGACAAAGTTAAAAGATTTACATTCTAACCACTTGGTTTCAACTTCTGATGTTTTCTCTGCACCATAACCTCAAGAACACAAGTTATTGATGAATAAACTCTTGCTCATCCATTTGATTCACATATGTAGATGACATAAAGTCTCTTCGCTTGAAAAGCTTGTATGCATCATGAGAACATACAATATAAGCAATGTCAATATAACCATTATCATGGTTTGCTAAACATATGATGAATATTCTAGCTATTATGTTTTGCATCTAACTCCCTATTTGACCTAGTTGACATCAATGACAAGTCAAGGCCAACACTAGTATTTTGGGTGGTAAGTGCCTTATATACCCACTCATTGCTCTCATATGAGAATCCCAATCCAATTCATTGTAATTGTATTCTACACTTCTTTTTCTCTTGCATTTTCCTAATTTTATTTTCTTTCTTCAACATTTGCAATTCTCTCATGGAGGCTAACTCCATGTTGTTATTGTATTCTTGTATCATTTACATTCCCAATTTTATTTATATTTGTTTGCACTAATTTTTATAGGTTATTCATCTTTCCAAATTCTAATAATGGCTAACTTCAACCAAAAAATATTTTTTAAGTCAAGTTATGTAGTAGCTTCCCCATGAATAGAGTCAAGGGTTTCAAAGAACACTACTAAGAACCCTAAGGTTGAGAGCCATAGAATTAAAATCCCCATTCATGCCTAGAAGATTTATTGTGATCACACTTATGCCCTCAAGGAGGAGAGGGCTCAATAGGACTCTAGCAATAGTTTAGAGAGCATTACCTTAGTGATCTATCATCTCCTATAGATGGGAAACTTCAAGTGCAAATTTGCAAGCTCAACCTTAAATATGCACAATAACTTTAGAAAATATCATATCTTAAGTGCACATAAAAGAATGCTGGTGTGTGTGTGAAAATTGTACCTGATCTGTAGACACAACACTTCAGTAAAACATTAGAGGTTAACTATAATCAAAATCGTGCAAAATTGAAATTTAATCTAACCAAGTGATTTACTGCCTTCTAATACGTGTGAGATTGATGTTCTTAGATTTTAATTGAGATCAGTGACCTTGACGACACTTAAATGAAGGATTTGAATGCAATTGATCTAGATATGAAATTGAATGCAATTAAGCTATTTTTTTGGATTTTCTATGCAATGATATGAAAAATGATATGAAATCTATGCTAATATGAAAATTGATCTATGATATGCTAAATGATCTAACAAATGAAAACTAATATGATATGAATGCAAATGAAATTGATCTCACAATAACCTTGATTCGTAATAAGCTTTGATTCTTCGTCTTCCAATTCGACAGCGTGAGGATGCAAAAATATGAGATGATTTGAGATGAGCTGAAGCCTTAATTTATAGAAATCTAGGGCTTTGGAGGTGCATGAAAGAAAGCCATAAATCACTCAGATTAACTCAGCTTGATTTTTGAGTTATCTGAAAATAAAGATAATTTAATTCACAAAAACATGCAAATCAGAGTTTAACTCAAATTAGAAGTTTAGATCAACTTTAAAACTCAAAAATGATGTTGAGTTCCAAAAAGTCAATAACTTGCATTGATTTTCTGATTTGGAGTTTAACTGCTCTTTGCTTGTGCACATGGATAATTATGAATTAATAAATAAATAAAGTGATTTATTCTCAACTTAACTGATTTTTGAAATAAAACAATTGATTTATGGGTTAATCAATCATTTAATCAAACTTTTATTAAAAAATAATATCATTAAATATGACAACTTGCTTTAATTAATTAAATAAGAATTTAATCAATTAATGATAAGAATTTTGATTTATTGTCAAATTTAAATAATAATACTTAGGAATAAATACAATTAAATTCAATTAAATAATTAAGTGGCAGAATTAAATCTAACTAATTAAATATTCATCATATTCAATTAATCAACTTTAGGATAAATGTGATTTATTGCCAAATAACTATTAAATTAAAGATAATTATGATAAATAGGAATATTGCTAGGAATATTCCCCGATGCAGAATTTAAGATAATCAATTAGGATTCGATGATGTTTAGATGTGCCTTAGGTTAGGACTTCGATGTCGATTTCATTCGATATGTTGATATAGGAGATTAATGAACTTATAGCCCATTTTTGGGGTATTACAGTTGGTATGTAGAACAACCTATAAAACTAGATGCATTTCTATATTTTGAAATAGTAAATTTCTCCCTTGAAATCATGTCAATTATAGGTATATTTGAAAGGAAGATGAGGCTAGTTACTAAGCTTCTTGAGCTCTAAAACAAAATTGTAAGAGGTGCATGATATTCTCATATTGCCCACAAAATGGAAAATGTGGATTAATAACCCCAAATGGGGCCACACGAGAACTAATAGGAAGATCTTGATAAGGAATACACTAAGAAAAATGAGCCAACTTAGGCTCAAGAGTAGCTGACTAGACACATTGAAAAAGGTTTTTCCATGCATCAATATAAGAATAAAGCTTCCAATGATGGTCTAGATGTTCAAACATAGGAAAATGAGGTAAAAGCTACATATATCATTTACAAGCATTGTAATTGTAAAAGGTTGTATCAAGATACTATAATGATGGTGGAAAAATCAATAAATTCAACCTTAATAAATTTAAATGCTAATTGGATTTTCACTCCTCTTTTATTTAGTTGAAAATGAGCTATAAAAATATGTAAACTAAATGCAAGATCTAGGTATACTGATGTAGAATTGATAGTAATTAACATACACAAGGGTATGTGCAAGATCATGAGGGGCCAAACTATGCTCTTAAGTGGCAATGAAAAATCAGCAAATCAAGGTTAGTCAACTTGACATGAAAATTTCAACTAGCTATGAACCTAATATCAAAAAGTTGTAAGAATAGAATCTATAGAAATTGAATGTAGTTTCTAAACTACTAGGCCTTTTTTGAGAAAAAGTTAGTATGATTGGTGAAAAGTATCGATTTCAATGCAGCAGTACAAAAATTTCAGGAAAAAAATAAGAAGTAGGTGTATGTCTGACCACCTTAATCATAATCAAATGATAATATTTTTTATAAGATTTTATATATAAGTAGTAGACTCATGCCCGGATGTGATGCATATTTTTTTGTAATTTTATTCCAAAAAAATAATTAATTATGAATTTTCTGCTACAACATTTTCAGAATAAAAAAACTCCCGTGTCTGACCACCTTAACTCATTCAAAACTTTACAAAATTCAAATTTTATTTTTTTTCCTTATAGTAGGTGAAGCATAGAATGTGACGCATTTTTTAGATTTCAAAAATGTTATCTCGTTTGAAAGTTATAGTCATTTTTTAATCAGTATATAAATCAGCACTTTAGAGGTAGCTCAATTGAAAAATAACTAATAATTACTTACCAAATTCAAAATTTGACAGCAATTATATCGATAGAAAGCTGATAATCTCCTTAAGATACCCTTTTCATTTTATCAAATTCAGGTGAAAAAAAAGTCGTCAGCTACATTGTCAAAGTCTGGAACTCAGAGAAACAGGAGAAAAACACGTATTTGAGACATTCCAATAGTTGACCATGTAGGTTTGGTGCACAAATCAATACCAAGCCTAATCGGGTACCCGATATTTACCTGAATATGACACATAATTTTAAATTTTCACTTTGCCTCCACTTCCTCCCATTTCTCCATCCTTCATAAACATATATATATTAGATATATATTAGATATATATTAGATATATTAAATATTATATAATATCAATTATATATAAAATGTTATATAATATATATTTTACATTAAATATTATTTAATATATATTAATATTAAAAACTATATATTAGATTATATATTATATATATTAAATATTATATAATATAAATGTTACATTAAATATTATTTAATTATATATTAATATGAAAAACTATATATTAGATTATATATTATATAATATACATTTTACATTTTAAATATTATTTAATATGATTCTAAGCATGAGCATGAGTCCCTACAGGGGCATAGTTGTGCCTTTTACAGGCATCAAAAACCCTAGCTACGCAGAAATGGAGGCTTTGAAGAATAGTTCACTGGAGGCAGATTATAGAAGTAGAGGGCAAGAGAATCACTCTGTTTCCACCGCCTGTGGCTGTGAAATGGTATCTTTCCCTACTTTTTCAACCGGAACGCTAAATTTCAAAGGTTCTCAAAATAGATTATGGTCATTGGACAATTGTACCACGCTTGTTGATAATCCGGCAGCTCAACAAAGTCATTGGGAGGTTAAACAAGAACAACCGGATGAACCTTTGAACCGGCCGAAGATTATGGAGAGCGGGGAAGGGTTTGGTAAAATGAGTAGTTGTACTGGAAATTATGTAGGTGCCATAGAACTAACCGCATTAATAAATTTAAAGAAGAGATCAGCGGTGGCGCGACATTATGAGGAAAGCCTTGTTGTTTCGATGCTGCTGCCCCAATATTATGAAGAATGTCTTGCCGCTTCAATGCCAACACCGCCTCTGTCTCAGACTTTCACCATTGCTTCTCATCAGTACTCTGAGATATGGCAAGGATTGCGGGCTTTTGCACAGCATAGTCCATCATAAATTCTCTATAAATCATCATGCGTTACAATATTCTGCATGTTTCTGAACGACTTACTTGAAGAATTTAATTTTTACCATAATTTTGGATCCATGGATTGTCATTTTGCACTTGGAGAGAAGCTGCAGATTACAAGAATTGATAAATTTGGTTTATCTCATTTTCTTTCTTTGCCATTTCTGAGTAATACAATTTTGTTTTTGTCTGTCTTAAATGATTTCGCCTGAAGTTAAAGAATTTTTTTAGATGATTTTGTCTGAAGTTTTAATGAAATTTCTTCAATGGATGCTAATGAAATCTCTTCCATGAATGCTGATAAGATATTTAAATTCAGAGTTAATAAATTCTATAGCTTGAATGTTCTTTGGTGTAGAAGGTTATTTTCATGGTTTGTGATTCATGCAATTCCTTAATATTTTCATTCTTAATAGAATTCATAACTAGATTTTCCATAGCCTATTTTCTTCTTGATCGTTGCAATATTTTCTCCTCCACTGAACATTTTGTAATCAGTTGATATACAATCACATTTTTCTCTTGGCCAATTTTGTGGGCTCGCGATTGAGCCTGTAGATCAACAAAAGGGCTGAAATCTGGATCTGATGGAAGAGTAATATTAGCAAGAAGTCATTCATTAACATCTCATTTGGGTCATGGGGACTCCCTAGGGGTCCTAGTACACCTTATCACATGTTAGCACCCCTAGGGAGTCCACATGACCCCTTTTGACACATTGGAATGCTCAAGTGTGTCTTAAGGGGTACTAAGACCCCTTAAGACACACTTGAGCATTCCAATGTGTCAAAAGGGGTCAAAGGGACTCCCTAGGGGTCCTAGTATGCCTTATCACATGTTAGGACTCCTAGGAAGTCCCCATGACCCCTTTTGACACATTTGAATGCTCAAGTGTGTCTTAAGGTAACCTAGGACCCCTTTAGACACACTTGAGCGTTCCAATGTGTCAAAAGGGGTCATGGGGACTCCCTAGGGGTCCTAATATGCCTTATCATGCGTTAGGACCCCTAGGAAGTCCCGATGACCCCTTTTGACACATTGGAATGCTCAAGTGTGTCTTAAGGGGTCCTATGACCCCTTCGGACACACTTGAGCATTCTAATGTGTCAAAAGGGGTCATGGGGACTCCCTCAGGGTCCTAACGCGTGATAAGACATACTAGGACCCCTAGGGAGTCCCCGTGACCCATTTTGACACATTGGAATGCTCAAGTGTGTCTTAAGGGGTCGTAGGACCCCTTAAGACATACTTGAGTGTTCCAATGTGTCAAAAGGTGTCATCGGGACTCCCTAGGGGTCCTAACATGTGAAAAGGCATACTAGGACCCCTAGGGAGTCCCCATGACACCTTTTGACACATTGGAACACCCAAGTGTGTCTTAAGAGGTCCTAAGACCCCTTAAGACACACTTGAGTGTTCCAATGTGTCAAAAGGGGTCATGGGAATTTCCTAGGGGTCCTAACACATGATAAGGTGTACTAGGACCCCTAGGGAGTCCCCATGACCCTGTTTGACACATTGGAATGCTCAAGTGTGTCTTAAGGGGTCTTAAGACCCCTTCGAACACACTTGAGCATTCCAAAGTGTCAAAAGGGGTTATGGGGACTCCCTAGAGGTCCTAGTATGCTTCATCACACGTTAGGACCCCTAGGAAGTCCCCATGACCCCTTTTGACACATTGGAATGCTCAAGTGTGTCTTAAGGGATCCTATGAACCCTTCGGACACACTTGAGCATTCCAATGTGTCAAGAGGGGTCATGGGGACTCCCTAGGGGTCCTAACACATGATAAGGCATACTAGGATGCCTAGGGAGTCCCCATGACCCATTTTGACACTTGAGCATTCCAAAGTATCAAAAGGGGTCATGGGGAGGACTCCCTAGGGGTCCTAGTACGCCTTATCACATGTTAGGACCCCTAGGAAGTCCCCATGACCCCTTTTGACACATTGGAATGCTCAAGTGTGTCTTAAGGGGTCCTACAACCCTTTCAGACATACTTGAGCATTCCAATGTGTCAAAAAGGGTCATGGGGACTCCATCGGGCTTCTAACATGTGATAAAGCATACTACAACCCCTAGGGAGTCCCCGTGACCCCTTTTGACACATTGGAATGCTCAAGTGTGTCTTAAGGGGTCTTAGGACCCCTTCGGACACACTTGAGCATTCCAATGTGTCAAAAGGGATCATGGGGACTCCCTAGGGGTCCTAATGTGTGATAAGGCATACTAGGACCCCAGAGGAGTCCCCATGACCCCTTCTGACACATTGGAACACTCAAGTGTGTTTGAAGGGTTCTTAGGACCCCTCAAGACACACTTGAGCATTCCAATGTGTCAAAAGGGGTCATGGGGACTCCCTAAGGGTCCTAATGTGTGATAAGGCATACTAGGACCCTAGGGAGTCCCCATGACCCCTTTTGACACAATGGAATGCTCAAGTGTGTCTTAAGGAGTCTTAGGACCCCTTCAGACACACCTGACCATTCCAAAGTGTCAAAAGGGGTCATGGGGACACCCTAGACATCCTAGTATGCCTTATCACAAATTAGGACCCCTAAGAAGTCCCCATGACCCCTTTTGACACATTGGAATGCTCAAGTGTGTCTCAAGGGGTCCTAAGACCCCTCCGAACACACTTGAGCATTCCAATATGTCAAAAGAGGTCATGGGGACTCCCTAAGGGTCCTAACATGTGATAAGGTCTACTAGGACCCCTAGGGAGTCCCCATGACCCCTTTTGACACATTGGAATGCTCAAGTTGTCCAAAGGGGTCTTAAGACCCCTTTGGACAACTTGAGCATTCCAATGTGTCAAAAGGGGTCATGGGGACTCCCTAGGGGTCCTAACGCGTGATAAGGCATACTAGGACCCCTAGGGAGTCCCCATGACCCCTTTTGACACATTGGAACACTCAAGTGCATCTTAAGGGGTCCTACGACCCCTTAAGACACACTTCAATGTTCTAATGTGTTAAAAGGGGTAGGGGTCCTAGTACACCTTAGGACCCCTAGGGAGTCCCCATGACCCATTTTGACACATTAGAATTCTCAAGTATGTTCAAAGGTGTCCTAGGACCCCTTAACACACACTTGAGCATTCCAATGTGTCAAAAGAGGTCATCGGGACTCCCTAGGGGTCCTAGTACACCTTATCATGCATTAGGACCCCTCGGGAGTCCCCATGATCCCTTTTGACACTTTGAAATGCTCAAGTGTGTCTGAAGGGGTCATAAGCCCCTTAAGACACACTTGAGTGTTCCAATGTGTCAAAAGGGGTCATGGGGACTCCATAGGGGTCCTAGTACACCTTATCACATGTTAGGACCCCTAGGGAGTCCCCATGACCCCTTTTGAAACATTGGAATGCTCAAGTGTGTTTTAAGTGGTCCTAAGACCCCTTCGAACACAATTGAGCATTCCAATGTGTTGGAAGGTGTCATGGGGACTCCCTAAAGGTCCTATTATGCCTTATCATGCGTTAGGACCCCTAGGGAGTCCCCATGACCCCTTTTGACACATTGGAATGCTCAAGTGTGCCCGAAGGGGTCCTAAGACCCCTTAAGACACACTTGAGCATTCCAATGTGTGAAAAGGGGTCATGGGGAATCCCTAGGGGTCCTAGTACACCTTATCAGGCATTATGACCCCTAAGGAGTCTTCATGACCCCTTTTGACACATTGGAATGCTCAAGTGTGTCCGAAGGGGTCTTAGGACCCCTTAAGACACACTTGAGCATTCCAATGTGTCGAAAGGGGTCATGGGGACTCCCTAGGGATCCTAACATGTGATAAGGCATACTAGGACCCCTAGGGAGTCCCCATGACCCCTTTTGACACATTGGAATGCTCAAGTGTGTCTTAAGGGGTTCTCTGATCCCTCAAGACACACATGAGCATTCTAATGTGTCAAAAGGGGTCATGGGGACTCCCTAGGGGTCCTAGTATGCCTTATCACGTGTTAGGACTCCTAGGGAGTCCCCATGACCCCTTTTCACACATTGGAATGCTCAAGTGTGTTTGAAGGTGTCCTAAGACCCCTTAAGACACACTTGAGCCTTCCAATGTGTCAAAAGGGGTCATGGGGACTCCCTAGGGGTCCTAGTATGCCTTATCACCTGTTAGGAACCCAAGGGAGTCCCCATGAACCCTTTTGACACTTTTAAATGCTCAAGTGTGTCCGAAGGGGTCCTAAGACCCCTTAAGACACACTTGAGCATTCCAATGTGTTAAAAGGGGTCATGGGGAATCCCTAGGGGTCCTAGTGCACCTTATCATGAGTTAGGACCCCTAAGAAGTCCAGATGACCCCTTTTGTCACATTGGAATGCTCAAGTGTGTCTTAAGGGGTCCTATGACCCCTTCAGACATATTTGAGTGTTCCAATGTGTCAAAAGGGGTCATGGGGACTCCCTAGGGGTCCTAGTATGCCTTACCATGCGTTAGGACCCCTAGGGAGTCCACATGACCCCTTTTGACAAATTGGAATGCTCAAGTGTGTCTTAAGGGGTCCTAAGACCCCTTAAGACACACTTCAACATTCCAATGTGTCAAAAAGGGTCATGGGGACTCCCTAGGGGTCCTAGAATGCCTTATCACGTGTTAGGACACCTAGGAAGTACCCATGACCTCTTTTGACACATTGGAATGCTCAAGTGTGTCTTAAGGGGTACTAGGACCCCTTCGGACACATTTTAGCATTCCAATGTGTCAAAAGGGGTCAAGGGGACTCCCTAGGGGCCCTAGTATGCCTTATCATGCTTTAGGACCCATAAGAAATTCCGATGACCCCTTTTGATACATTAGAATGCTCAAGTGTGTTTTAAGGGGTCTTACGACCCCTTCAGACACACTTGAGCATTCCAATTTGTCAAAAGGGGTCATGGGGACTCCCTCGGGATTCTAATGTGTGATAAGGCATACTAGGACCCATAGGGAGTCCCCGTGACCCCTTTTTACACATTGGAATGCTCAAGTGTGTCTTAAGGGGTGTGAGGACCCCTTCGGACACACTTGAGCATTCCAATGTGTCAAAAGGGATCATGGGGACTCCCTAGGGGTTCTAACACATAATAAGACATACTAGGACCCTTAGGGAGTCCCCATGACCCCTTCTAACACATTGGAACACTCAAATGTGTCCGAAGGTGTCTTAGGACCCCTTAAGACACACTTGAGCATTCTAATGTGTCAAAAGGGGTCATGGGGTCTCCCTAGGGGTCCTAATGCATGATAAGGCATACTAGGACCCCTAGGGAGTCCCCATGACCCCTTTTGACACATTGCAATGCTCAAGTGTGTCCTAAGGGGTCTTGGGACCCCTTCAGACACACTTGAGCATTCTAAAGTGTCAAAAGGGGTCATGGGGACTCTATAAGGGTCCTAACATGTGATAAGGTGTACTAGGACCCCTAGGGAGTCCCCATGACCCCTTTTAACACATTGGAATGCTCAAGTGTGTCTCAAGGGGTCCTAGGACCCCTTCGGACACACCTAAGCATTCGAAAGTGTCAAAAGGGGTCATGGGGACTCCCTAGGGTTCCTAACACATGATAAGGCATACTAGACAACCTAGGGAGTCCCCATGACCCCTTTTGACACTATAGAATGCTCAAGTGTGTCTTAAGGGGTCCTACGACCCCTTAAGACACACTTGAGCATTCCAATGTGTCAAAAGGGGTCATGGGGACTCCCTAGGGTTCCTAGTACACCTTATCACATGTTAGGACCCCTAGGGAGTCCCCATGACCCTTTTTGACACATTGGAAAGCTCAAGTTTGTCTGAAGGTGTCCTAAGATTTCTTAAGACACACTTGAGCATTCCAATGTGTCAAAAAAGGTCAGGGGGACTCCCTAGGGGTCCTAGTCTGCCTTATCATGTGTTAGGAACCCTAGGGAGTCTGCATGACCCCTTTTGACACATTGGAATGCTCAAGTGTGTCTTAAGGGGTCCTAAGACACCTTTAGACACACTTGAGTGTTCCAATGTGTCAAAAGGGGTCATGGGGACTCCCTAGGGGTCCTAGTACACCTTATCATGTGTTAGGATTTTTTAGGACCCCTAGGGAGTCCCCATGACCCCTTTTGACACATTGGAATGCTCAAGTGTGTCCGAAGGTGTCTTAGGACCCCTTAAGACACACTTGAGCATTCCAATGTGTCAAAAGGGGTCATGGGGACTTCCTAGGGGTCCTAATGTGTGATAAGGCATACTAGGACCCCTAGGGAGTCCCCATGACCCCTTTCAACACTTTGGATGCTCAAGTGTGTCTAAAGGGGTCCTAAGACCCCTTAAGACATAGTTGAGTGTTCCAATGTTTCAAAAGGGGTCATGGGGACTCCCTAGGGGTCCTAGTACGCCTTATCACATGTTAGGACCCCTAGGGTTTCCCCATCACCCCTTTTGACACATTGGAATGCTCAAGTGTGTCTTAAAGGGTCTTAGGACCCCTTCAGACACACTTGAGTGTTCCAATGTGTCAAAAGGGGTCATGGGGACTCCCTAGGGGTCCTAGTATGTCTTTTGACATGTTAGGACCCCTAGGGAGTCCCCATGACCCCTTTTGACACATTGGAATTCTCAAGTGTGTCTTAAGGGGTCCTAAGACCCCTTCGGACACACTTGAGCATTCCAATGTGTCAAAAGGGGTCATGGGGACTCCCTAGGGGTCCTAGTATGCCTTATCACATGTTAGGACCCCTAGGGAGTCCCCATGACCCCTTTTGACACATTAGAATGCTCAAGTGTGTCTGAAGGGGTCTTAGGACCCCTTAAGACACACTTGAGCATTCTAATGTGTCAAAAGGGGTCATGGGGACTCCCTAGGGGTCCTAACATGTGATAAGGCATACTAGGACCCCTAGGGAGTCCCCATGACCCATTTTGACACATTGGAACACTTAAGTGTGTCTTAAGGGGTCTTAGGATCCCTTCGAACACACTTGAGCGTTCCAAAGTGTCAAAAGGGGTCATGGGGACTCCCTACAGGTCCTAATATGCCTTATCACATGTTAGGACCCCTAGGGAGTCCCAATGACCCCTTTTGACACATTGGAATGCTCAAGTGTGTCCGAAGGGGTCCTAAGACCCCTTAAGACACACTTGAGTGTTCCAATGTGTCAAAAGGGGTCATGGGGACTCCCTAGGGGTCATAGTATGCCTTATCACGCATTTGGACCCCTAGGAAGTCCCCATGACCCCTTTTGACACATTGGAATGCTCAAGTGTGTCTTAAGGGGTCCTAAGACCCATTTGGTAGTGGCCTTTTAGCTTTGGGAAGATGACCTAGTTTGAGAAGCTCCTCTGCCTATGCCCATGTTGGGTCTCATACTCCAATAATCAACATGGTGACCAAGCACAAACTCAGCATACAATTTTTTAATGAAATAAAATGGGACCTCCAAATTGCTATGGGGTGGTTTATCAAAAACCATCCACCAGCGATCCCAAAATTTTATGCGCATTGCTTCATTTGTGCACCATTTTATTGATAATTTGGGCTTTTTTGGGTCAATTGGTATTCTAGTTTTAGGATCGACAAAAAGGGCAGCTATGTCTTCCTTAGTTATATTAAGGGCCGCAATCCCATCATGGTCAAGCCCGTCATCAAATTGGGCGTGCATATCATCACACCAATGAAGAGCAGCATTATGTTGTTGCGTGAGTGTGTCAATGTTTCCAACAATTGTATTTAGTGTGGCAAGCATGGGACCTAATGTAGGTATATTTTGATATGTGTTTTGGAAACCTCGTATCGTGTTCAAATTTTCTTGTATCAAATCTTGTAAAGATTTAGGGTTTAGATATGGGGGATTGTTTTCGGGATCGTTATTTGGTGCGGGATGGTTATTTTCTTCATTATTGTCAGCCATGCCTGATTAAATAAAAAATAAATCTAAATTTCATATATTATTACAAATATAAATATAAAACCCTATTTTTAAAAAAAATGCTACATTTAGCATGAAAATGAAATAAATTAATAAAAATTATACAAATAACTACTTACCGAACATGCTCGGAGTCAAATTTGTTGTTTCCAATATCAGGTACCCGAAAATATATCAGGTATATGAAAATCACAGAAAGAAACTTGAAGAAAATCATGCAAGGAAATGAAGAAAAGGGCTCACGAGTTTCAGATTTATGCCACAGTTATCAGGTACCCGATAAGGTCTGTGCTTTGGTGGCAGGTTTGCCCAGGTGTACTAACATCTAGGCCTACTAAAAAGTCAACAAGCACTTTCATGCACTTTTGGACGAGTGAAAAGTGAATATTTTTCACATCGCCACTTTTTGGCCCCTCATGATCTTGCACATACCCACAAGGAGTTTCAAATCTAGTATGTAGGCTTAAAGTATAGATCTAGAAATGAGAAACATAGAGTTATATTTGTCTAAAATTTGGAGATAAAAATTAAGGACACTGGCAATTGTGGGCACCTTTGTCCAAGATTGTTGGATTCAAACAAAATATATACTAATTGGATCAAGATGTTCTTAATCTCTAATGAAAGACTCATTAGAAGAGTGTCAAACAATAACACAAAATATTGTTATTGTCCCTACCCTTTAGTCTTGTAAAAGCTAGTTCTATATGCTTGTGTCTCATGTTAATCAATATTGGTTATCTTTAGATCCTATCACCTACACATGTAAAAAATAAAAAATATTGTTGGGTTGATAGGGGTTTACCGAAGTCAAACCCCTGGTTATAATTATCTCTTGAATTGAAATTGATGAATTGGAAAGGATGTTGTGATGTAGAATGTTGAATATTATACCTCAAGCTTGTTACAATTAATGATGGTTGAAGATGCAATGCTCTTTGAATGTGATCACAAGTGTCGATACAATAACATGACATGAAAAGATATAAATGATATCAATCATGAAACTATACTTGCATAAAGATTTTTGTAACTCATTGGTTAATATTGCTTAAATATGAAGAATTCTTGGAGGATATGATAGGATGAAATGTGGCCTTGATATAAGTGGATGCTTATGGTACTAAATTATGGATGATGGATGATGATGATCTTGATATGAAAATGAACTAAAAGACGTTGTTATATAAAATTCTTAATTTCATAAATTAGGTTGACCTCCAATGGTCATATTAAGACATTGGGATTAAGGAATAACTAGCAAGAACCAAGAACTGACATACTCAAAATTGAGTCTAGATTGGAGGGACAATTGCACCCCAAGAACCATTTTCCTCCCAAAATAAGATGAAAAAAGTGCGAGATAGGTGTACTCAGTCCAAGGACAAAGGTTTAAATCACCATGCAAACATATGACATCAATTTTGTAGTATAATGACTAGAAATAGGCTTGGATAAGGGATATGAGAAAACACACTAAGGCAAGGGCACAAAAATTAGTTAAATTTGTAGAGGGTTATAATTTACACTTCTACATTCAACCCCCACTTTAGTGCGAGTATGATTCTACACTCATACTCGTAGTAAAATATGTGTGTGTGTGTGAGAGAGAGAGAGACCCCAACCTTAGGGTCTTAAACCATACAATCATGAGCAAGGGCACACAAAACAAATCCAAATAAAATATTAAACAAATGGAAATAAAAAGACACGCAAAAGGGTTAGTACTAAAGGTAAAAGGCTCTAATTCAACAAGTTGAAGATCTAACTTGATGATCAAAATTTCTCAATTTAGATATCATTCTCATAATGTTATTGCAAGAGCACAAAAAGTCACATTAGAGAGAGAAAGAACAAACATTAATTGATGAGACAAATAATTGTTATCCAATCAACTAGAAATGTGTGTTATGCTATGGATTCATGAGGAAAGAGAAAGGAAACATGGATTCTATGAGCTAGAAAGTTGTGTTATGCTAGGTGGTCCATGAAAGAGAAACAAATTTACAGGACAATAAGTTGTGTTATGTTGTGTAATCTATGTGAAAAGAAAAGGAAGATTTGAAATGGTATAGCAATTTATTTTATGCTAGTCAACACATGCTAAGATATGGTGTAAAGAGAGTCAAATAATCAGCAAGTTATGCTATTTTATTTAACTCATAATGAGATACGGTGTAAAGAGAATAAAATCTAAACAAATCATCCTAAAATATGATGTAAAGGATGAGGGGATTCAGTAGGATTAATAGACCAATGAGGAAGCTCACCCCTATGTTCTATCATACTTTGGAAGGAAGATGATCCACTAGGCTCAAGGAGGCTCAATAAATAAGATGATGTAGTGATCCTTCACTTTAAATGAAAATGAATATGCAAACACAAATGGAGAATGCAAGATCTACATGAAAAATGAAAGGGAGAGATGATTTTCTATTTATGTAGGTAGACAATAGAGAAAGAATCCAATTTTGAGACTATATTTGGTAATCCAAGATAGAGATTGACTTCTGATCCGAGTTTTAGCCTAAAATAGTAGGTAAGGGGCAACTAATAGGATCAAGAGTGAGCCCAGTTGCCTATGATGCTATAACTCTCAAACTATAACTCTCGGTCAAACCTTCATGTATTTGATTTTGAATGTGTACCACCTATCACTTGTGTATGCACCCTAAAATGGTCGCCTAGACTTTGGGCCCCCATTCAACAATTTATCAAATTCTTAAATCAGTATTTTCAAAAATCAACATTTTATCAATTATATCAATTTCCTTGATCAAGTCTTATTTTATCACTTTCAATTATTCCTTGGGCTAACCATTTTATCCTAAGTATTTATTAAAAGGAATATCTCCTCCCCTTTTATTAAATAAAAAGCCCCCACCTTTTCGTCTTATCCTAAGTTGCACAAATAAAGCATTATTCCTATTCTATAAAAAGAGAAAAAGTATTTTTTTGTCTCATATGGACACAAAAGTCAACTCATATTTTCTCATTGGAGGAATCTTGTGCACATGGATTGATCTTCTTTTATGCTTCACCGTTGATTAAATCTTTTGCCTCTTAATCTCCATGGTCCATTCCTTCTCATTTCCTATAAAAGAAGAGCTCTCTTCCTCATTTGCATATCAATATTTTTATGCTAATGTTATGCTGCAAGTTTTCTAGGTCACTTTGGAGCTTTTGAAGATTTGGAGCATTCTTGGCTTTTGCATCTATATGCTATCATAGTTTTATTTCTTGCATTATCATGGCATTCATAGCTTCATATTTAGCTTAGTTTCCTTTATGCTTTAGATTACTTCATTTAGCTTAACTGGGAGGCTTTGTAATACTTGTTCTTTCATTTCCATAGCATAGCTTGCATTTTCATTCATAGTATAGCATTGCATTGCATCCTCATTTTGATTCTTGGAGATATTGGCATTCTTGCCCTTGTCTTCATTTGAATCTCTCATTGTGTGGTTGACTAGCAAGGTCATAAGCTTAATAGCTCTAGCTAAGAGCAATCAAATAATCTTGCAACTTCATACATAGAGAGCTCTAGGTCGCTTTCTAAGGTTTCCTCTTCATGGATTCCCTTGGATATAATGACTTAGAGAAGTGCACCATTTGAGTGTGTACATTTTTGGCACCCACCGTGGGGCAGAGCATTATTGTTTTGTCCTTAATTTTTTGCATTTTCGTCAAATTTTTTGTCAATTTTTAGCTTCATTTTCAGCTCTCGGGTTTTTCAGTCTCAGATTATCATGCAATAATTTCCAATGTCACATGATAGTTTGTGTGCAATCACACGATACTTTACCAGTTAAAAGTATCGCCCCACTTGAGAAGCTCTGTCGCCCTGTTTCAGATATTTTATCGCCTGTAGTAAAGTGAAGTATCGCCCAGAAATATATTGTCACCCCGGTATACTGTAAAGTGTCACGCAATATTTTTGGTGACTGTACTATCACTTGTACCTGACAGTGAGTTGTTTTTCAGTTCTTTTTTGCCGAAGTTGGATCTAGTTAGCTTGTTGGTTTAGTTTTTTGTGGTTAGATAGATTTAATTTGTAGATTTCATTTGGATTTTGATTTTGCTAACCTTGTGGGGCTAACAAGTTGTGCTTGTAGGTGCTTTCATTACTTGATCATTTGCCTAAAAGAATGCATGTCAAAGCTTCAAATGCACAAGGGCTACTAACAATTTTTGTAACGCTGCCCAAAGCATAAAAACCCAATCAAGTGCTTGTTGTTTATTTCATTTCAAGTGTGGCAATTACTAGTTGTTTCATTTCATAGGAACATAATATCTTGTTGTAGGAATTCTTAGGTGGTAGGAGAAGTATGCTCTTCACCCTTGTGGTGAACCAGAAAATCTTGATCCATCTTTGGATTTTGAAAGCAAGAGGGTAATTGAACATTTGCTTGGTGTGTTTGGGAGAAAACTTTGAGATAGGGGAGTATGCTCTTCACCCTTGTGGTGAAACAAAAACCTTGAACCTCATAAGTTGATCCACTCTTTGTTTAGATCTTTAGAATCCTTTAGCGGGCCTACTCTTGAGCAATCAAGAGGAATGACCTAAGTGGGGATAAGTCTTTTGTCGGCTATTCCGACCCACTATAAACTCAAGGCTATTGAGGACACAAAACCTCGGTAGACATAGTACTTGTCTTCACTTGATGTGAGTACTTGTGGGATTGTGACCATGAGGAAAGTATTGAGCAAGAATGCTTAAGGTACTCTTGAGGCCACGAGGTCCATTACTTGCCGCAAGGTAAGGAGTCCCTTTGGGGAGCAAGAGGGGTACTATGAATGGAAGCCCTTACTAAGAACCATAGATAGAGGCCACCCTATTTTTCTGCTTAGCTTCTTGGTGCAAGGATTGATCCAAGTGGAATAACCCGAATCACCCCAAGATTACTCACCATCTGTGTTCCTTTGGTTGTGTCATTGGCACTTCCACGACAAAGCCAATATCTATTGTGGGCAACCACTTTGTGTGAGGCAATGGAGCATCAAGTGTGAACCAAGTTGTTAAGTATTGAGCCATTGTCTTTTTAGGCTAAAAAGTGCTTGAAGTGTTTTCATTATGATATACCCGTGTAACATTCTTGCATAGTCAACATCACGGTAGCATTCATAGGATTTTATTGCTTTGATATCACAAGTGCTTGTCTTGGCAAGGTTGCTTTCGCCCTTGTTTCAAGTGTTTTATGACATGTTTGATCACCTACTATTTGCAAACTTGTCAATTTACTGCTGTCACTGTGATTGAGATCAAAAAAATCAACCCTCAAACTAAAATTTTGAACAAACAGTCCTTAAAATTGAGATTTCGCACTTCACTGGTCAAAGAGTCATACGACCCTGGAACAGTATCACCCTCTGTCCTAGGAAATATCATGTGATAGTTCGCCCTTGATAGACTATCACTCCACTTGTCTAGAAAGTGTCACTCGGGCTGCCTAGAAAGTATCGCCCTGCTTAATGCGAAGTATCACCTGGCCTAAAACTATCACCCTGCTTACCATGAACTGTCACCCATAATCTTTTTGTTATCTGCCTAATTCATGAAATTCTTAGTCTTCTCTTAATTGACCAGATTTTAGTAAGTTTCGTACCCTGCAACTAAAAGCTTGTTTGTACCTCAGGTTTTTGGCTCTAGACATCTTGAGTTAGTAATCTTTGACTTCACCAAAGATTTTTCTTGTCATTAGTAAGTTAGGAACCATCCTTGTTGACAAGATTCACCTTTAGATTCTTTGATTGCGCACTTGGAGAGTTTGAGTACTCTTTTGTCCAAATCCACTTTCATATAAATTCAATTTCAATATATTTTGGTTAAATCATCCTCCTGATCCATATGTGCTAGGATACTGGAATCCTTTTGTTATGCACCATTGTGGTAGTGTTGATTTATACCTTTTGTCAGCTTTCTATCTTACTATATCTCTTTTTGGACAATTGAATATTTTCACTATCCTAGTTTGACAATTAGTGAGTCATAAGGTTATCTTTTCACTAAGGGTCTTTTCTTTCATACCAATTACAACAAGATACCAAGTGGGTCAAGGAAAACAACCTCAAGTAGTTTTTGAACAATTACCTTTACTGCAAACTTGTCAAAGGTGAAAGGGGAAGGAACCCACCTTCGATCAATCTCCTAGGAGTGCTTCAGAAGTTTGGTTTGAGCCTAAGAGTAGCCTTAGTGATTTGAGTACTTTTGTACCAACCTCTCAATCAAATATGGACATGAGCTACACTTTGACTAGGAGACAAAGAGAAACAATAGATCAAACTCTTGATGACATTTTTCAAAGACATAGGGGTAACATGTCATTCAATGATGACAATCAACTTGAATCACCTCCTATTAACTCAAGGTATCTGGATGCTCATCAACTAATCGAGAGACACTATGCACAAGCTCACCAAGATGCAAGGTCACAACATGAAGACCAAAACAACCAATCTTGTGATGCTCATGTGAATGCAACTAACTTGTTCAAACGTTCAAGGCCAAGCTCTCCACTAAAAAAAACTTCAAGATATACAAGTGAGAGGCTAAAAAGTATTGAGCGAGAAAAACAAGCATTCTTAAATGAACAAGCTGCAAAAGAAGAAAAATTTAGGCTCCTAGAGGAGGAACAATGAGCCTTGTTGGACATAGAGAGAAGGGCTACACAAGAAGAACAAGATAGGCTCCTAGCCCAACAACTTAATGCACAATTCAACAATAGGGGTACCAACAGTGGGACCAACTCCCCACCATCTACTCCCTTGGGCACCCCACGAGGTAGAAAATATTCAAGGTCACCATCAAGATCTCCTAGTCCTAGAGGAAGGAATTTACAACATGCTCACTATAGGAGACAAACGCCTCCTAGGAACTCAAGACAACCCTCCCAATGAGCTCATCATGGCTCTCAACATGGAGGAAGTAGTGCAAATTATGAAGCTCAAGACTTTATGAGGGTGCAACGAGAACCACTTTTTCAACAATATGTGGAGAAATATGTTGAGCAAAATAAAGATAAGTTCCTAGAGAGCCTAATCAACAAGGGTGTGCGGGTCCCTTATAATTTTGATGTGGATAGGAAAATAAAGAAACAGAGTCCCTCACAAGAAGAGGAAATTAAGCAAATAAAGAAGATGATGGAGAAGATGATGGCTCCCAAGAAATCCTTCAACCTTGATTCTATTTGTCCTAATCCTTTTGATAAGAGTGTGAGCATGATGGATTTTCCTAGGAAAATTGAATTTCCCCAATACGAAAAATATGACGGTAATGGTGACCCACATGATCATGTGTGCCAGTTTTATACCATGAGTTTTGAATTCCACCATGAAGATTCCTATTTGATGAGATTATTTCCAAGGAGTCTAAAAGGTCAAGCTATGGAGTGGTTTACCAACATAACCCCTCCCATCAAAAATTTTAAGGAACTGATCCACAGATTTGTGCAACATTTTGCCTATAATTTATCAAGATTAGTCACCATGCTTGATTTGTGTAATTTGAAACAGAATCAAGGGGAATCCTTTGTTACATTTTTACAAAGGTGGAGATGATTATGCTCCCAATATTCTAGGACAATTCCTGAACAGGAGAAAATTGATATCATTGTAAGCAATTTAGTACCTGAGATGCGATATGAGGTTCGAAAGATGGTCTTTGATTCATTCGACACCATGGTCAAAACCACATGTAGAATAGAGGATGTCTTAAAAGAGCGAGGTATTTTGACTAAACAACATAATAACAACAATAGTCAAAATAATAACAACAATCATAAGGACAAAGGCAAGAACTCACACTAGAATAAAAATAAGCAAGTAGTCAATGATAGAGTTGTTGACTCTAACCAACCAAAGGATCAAGGTTTCCTTCATTTATCTAGTGCAGTTCAAGCCATGAAGCTTAACACGTCCTCTAACCAACAAGAGCATAAACAAAGATATCAAGAAAGACCTAAAAAGGAGAAGTGGTAGTTCTCTAAGCTTGGGGATTCTTATGAAGATGTTTTCAAAATGCTCATTGATAACAATATTGTGCAACCACAAGATCCAGCAAAATTTCACATACCTAACATTAAGCCATATTAGTGGAATGAAAAATCTTACTGCATATTTCATAATGTCATTGGTCATGACATAGAGCACTGTTGGAAACCTAAACATCTCATTCAAGATCTTATTGAAAATGGTAAACTTCAGATTGATGGGTTGAAGACCAATGCAGATCATAAAGTGTTTAAGGAACCTTTGCCTAAATATGATAAGGGGGAAACCTCTAAACCCAAAGATGGCAAAGCTACAATCAACTACACCTATATGTCTGCAGAGAATGTTATCAATATGCTTGAAGCTATGGATGAAAATGTCAACATGATGCGAAACAAAGATTCTTATAGTCATGATGTGGACTCTCCTATATTTGATAATGAACCCATGGTGATGCTTAGAGGTCCTCACTTTCAAAGGTCATCTCAAGCTCCTAATGCTATCACTAGAAGCCAAGGTCAAGGTCCTGTGGTCATTAGAGGTCCTAATTCTAACCAATCTAGCAAACCAAAACAAGTGACATCCAAGAATGTCACCACCAAGTCAGTGGTTAATCCAAAAATGAGCTACAATCTTGTTGATCAGTTACAAAGAACACCAGCTCAAATCTCAATTTTTGAGCTCCTAGAGTTGTCTCCAAGACACAAACGTGTCCTTGAAGATGCTGTGTGTATAGCCAATGTCCCTAACAATATAGACATTGATCAATTCCAAAACATGGTAAATCACCTTGCCAGCCCACATTACCTCACATTCTCCGAAGAAGATGACAAAGCCTTGAGCCATCCGCATAATCTTGCCCTCCACATTGAATTCATGATTCACAAGACCCGTGTCAGGCATGTGTTAATTGATGGGGGTGCTAGGCTCAATATTTGTTCCTTGAGTTTGCTAAAAATACTAGGTTACTTAGAGCAAGTTATTGATACTCACAAGAAAATAACCATCAAAGCCTATGATGAGGTAGAGAGAAGCTCCAAAGGCTTGGCTATCCTTCCTATCAGGATTGGCCCCATTGAAAAGGACATCTTGTTCCAAATTGTTGATGCTGGTCCTTTAGCCTATAACATTTTGCTTGGTAGACCGTGGATCCATGACATGCAAGCGATGTCATCCATCTACCACCAATGTGGCAAGTTCCCCTATAATGGAGTAGAGGTTTGTATACCTGGGGATAGAACATTATATTTTAATGCAATTTCATTAGGGACCCATGTTCCTCTTAATTGAGAAGCATAAAATCTTGATGCAACTTTGGCACAATGTTAGAATAAGTTCAAAACCATAGACCTTGGTATGGGTGGTTATCACATTGACTCCTTCACAAAGCTACTAGTCTCACCTAGGTCCTATGGTAAACCTTCACAGGAGATGCATCCCTCATCCTCAGCAATGACTCTATTTGATACATTTGTAGAGTCTTCAATACCCATTCAGGATGAAAAAGAGGAAGTAGCTGTTAGAGACTAGATTTACAAAGAGGAAAAATACAAGCAAAATGAAATTTTTTCTCCATCTCCTAAGGCTTATGGTAGAGGATATACTTTGGTCGAAAATATGGGTTACCCAGGTCATGGTCCTCTCAGTCATAGACTAGATGCTAAGGCTAAACCGCTCAATCATGCTCTTTTTGGATGTAGATCTAAGACAATTGTTGGCCTAGGTTTTGAAAGTGAGAACAAGAAAGTTGCCCCTATCCTAGCTGTGACTGATAGTGATGATGAATACATGCCCAACTTGCAAAATCAACAAGATAGGTGCGAAGATTGGGTCCCTTCCACCAATCTCCTTTGGGGAGATTTAGATACTATAGTTGATAATCCAACAGTTTCAGAACTAGAACAAGAACAATCCACTATTGAAGATCATGTTGAGGATCCTATCCAACACACAAATGGCATTCAAGAGGGTGTTACTCTTGGTGACATCGATGCTTCCACCTCAAGGCCTAAAAAATATGGCTAGTGTAAGCATCCCAGTCGGGATTCAGATACGGACTCACATGAGTATGAGTGGGAGACTCTTTTTGATTGTTCTACAGTTGACATGGACATTGTTTTTGTCCATACATATAGTTCCCAATCTGAGGTAGCTAACAAGTCTAGTGTGGGATTAGAAGATTGGAATCCATGAGTCACTTTAGTGGACGATGCTTCGCTTAGTAGGATAAGTCCTAATTTGGGTACCTTAGAGGGATACTTGATGGATCCTAACTCTGCAATCACCAAAGATGATACCATTCACATATACAATATTAAACCAGTCATTGACCTACACCTTACCAATCCACACTTAATTGATTGGTCTCAGTGCTATCAAGAGCCCCAGCTCCTAACTTTTCAAAATGACTATGAAATAGTGTGCTACCTAAATGCTCTTGAGCCCATAGTCTCTTCCACCAGTGAACCAACTATAAGTATGACAGAGCCGGATATCAAGTACCTCAGTCAAAAAATAAAAAGAAAATAAACAAAAAAATAGGAGTTCTGATGGCGAAAACCACTATGTGGAGGTGTCAGAACCAAAAAAAGTAAAAATAAAAGACGTATCTGAAGGTGAAAACCTCCCTAAGGCACCTAAGGATGGGGTACTTGATCATCTTCCCAGTTATTTTCAAGACAGGTCATCAGTGCTTATTAAGCCTATGTAGCTAATTAATTTGAATACACCAGAGGCTCCACAAATTGTACATTTGGCTCATTCTTTATCCACACAAGAAAAAGAGGCATATACCAAATTCCTACAAAGAAATAAAATCAATTTTGCTTGGAACTACTTAGACATGCCAAGATTGGACACTAGTCTCATTATGCATCATTTGTCCATAGCTCCAAGAATAAAACTAGTAAAATAGAAATTGAGGAAAATGCATCCTCACATAGCTCTCCTTGTCATAGCTGAATTAGAAAAACTCCTCAGTGCAGGATTTATAAGAGCCATTGATTATTCCAAATGGATATCCAATATTGTACTAGTTTCAAAACATGGCAAGTCCATTCGTGTTTGCACAGACTTTAGAGATCTTAATAAAGCATGCCCAAAGGATGATTTTCTACTTCCAAACATAGATATGATAGTGGACATGACCGCGGGCTATGAGATCTATTCTTTGATGGATGGATTTTCTGGGTATAATCAAATCAAAATAGCTCCTCAAGACCAAGAGAAAACTGCATTCACTTGTGCATGGGGAACCTATTGTTGGAATGTCATGCCATTTGGATTAAAAAATGCCGGAGCTACATATCAAAGAGCTATGACTACTATTTTCCATGACATGATGCATAAGAATATGGAAGACTATGTGGATGACACCTTGGCAAAATCCAAGAAAAGGGATACACACCTTGGTGATTTGGAAGTAATTCTAGATCGTATGGAACAGTTTCAACTTAGGTTAAATCCAAAAAAGTGTGCATTTGGAGTTACCTTTGGCAAACTCTAAGGATTTATCATTTCAGCTAAAGGAATAGAGGTGGACCTAGAAAAAGTTCAAGCAATAATGGATATGCCACCTCCCACAAACATCAGTCAAATGAGGAGTCTTCAAGGATGCCTCTAGTCTATATAGAGGTTTATTTCACAACTGGCTAATAGATCTCAACCCTTTAATAAGACTTTGCATAAAGGGGTTAAATGTGTCTAGAATGAGGAATGTCAGCAAAGCATGGATCAAATCAAATAGTACTTGGCTAATCCTCCAATCTTAATGCCTCCTATCCTAGGAAAACCACTTATATTATATGTCTCAGCAACAGAATCTTCCATGGGGGCATTATTGGTTCAACTTGATGATACTAGAAAAAGAAGAGCCATATATTACATCAGCTGAACACTTGTTTCATATGAGGTCAACTACACTAGTATTGAAAAATCTTGCCTTGCGGTGGTGTTTGCTTCTCAAAAGTTGTGATATTACATGCTTGCACATACAATACACCTCATAGCTAAAATTTTTCCTCTCAAATACTTTCTTGGTAAAGCTGCTCTCATGGGTAGACTTGCTAAATGGATGATGATTCTTTCAAAATTTGACATAGAGTATGTTGAGCGTAAGGTTATAAAAGGACAAGCTATCATTGATCAATTGGCTGATTTTCTCATTCAAGACAGTATACCCATTCAAGTTGAATTCCCAAATGAGCACATCATGTATATGACTACAAGAACATGGAAGATGTTCTTTGACGGTTCTTTCATGCAAAATGGTTCAAGCGTTGGAGTGTTGTTTGTTTCTCCTCATGGATATACTATTCCTAAGTCCTATAAGTTATTGTTCCCATGCACAAAAAACATTGTTGAGTATGAAGCCTTGACAAATGGATTGAAAATGGCCATAGAATGGGGAATTATAGAGCTACACATTTATGGGGATTCACAATTGATTATCAACCAAGTTAATGAAGAATATCAAACAAAGGATGACAAACTAGTACCTTATAAGAAAATGGTTGATTCATTGTGACGATACTTCACCTTTGTTATATTTCAACAAATCCCTAGAGTAGAGAACAAAGCAGCTGATGCTATGGCTACATTGGCTTCACTTCTTCAACTAGAACAACATGAGTCTAGATATGAATTCCTGGTGGAAGAGCTATGTTACCCTATTTTTGACTCCTCAAAAAGCCATGTCATTTGTACCTTGGTTAGCCATGAATCATCTCGTTATGGTGCCATTTATTCATATCTCCATGATGGTACTATTCCTGAAACCTTCAATCATTTTGAAAGAAGAAACCTTGTTCGTAATGCCTCTCGCCACACCCTTATCTCTAGTGATCTATATAGGAGGGGTTTAGATGGGACACTTCTTAGGTGTTTAGAAAAGGAGTCCAACCAAGCATTAGTTGACATTCATGAGGGAATTTGTGGAGGACATTCTAATGGTCTTGCCATGGCTCGAAGGTTTCTTAGAGCAGGGTACTATTGTCCTACCATGTAGACAGATGCAGTAGTTTTTGCTAAATCTTGTGAAAAGTGTCAGAAACATGGAAACTTGATACATGCTCCAGGCAGGGAGCTTATTCCTTCTATTTCTTATTGGCCATTTCAACGCTGGGCCTTTGACCTTGTTGGGAAAATTCATCCCAACTCATCAAGTGGACACAAATTCATTATTACTACTATTGATTACTTTACCAAATGGGTAGAAGTTGTCCCACTTTCTGTTGCCTCAGGCAAGATAGTTTCTTTGTTTATTCTGAATCATATCATCTGTCGATATGGAGTGCCTTCTGAGATAATCACTGACAATGGGGGTCAATTTAAAAATAAGTACCTTAAACATCTCTGCAAGAAATTTAAGATAAAACATCATTGGTCCTCCATTTACTTCCTGCAAGGAAATGGACAAGCAGAGGCTTCGAATAAGACCATTCTCAAGATCCTCCATAGAATAGTCCATAAGAATGGAAGAGATTGGCACCTATAGATAAATCTAGCCTTGTGGGCCTACAGAATGAGTATTTGTACTCCAACAGGGGCTACACCTTTTGCCCTCACTTATGGTGTTGAAGCAGTGTTACCTTTAGAGGTGGAGATCCCTTCACTTAGAGTCTCTCTCAAAGGTTTAGTGATAGATGAAGACTACCACGCCATGAGGTTGCAGGAACTAGAACTTCTAGATGAAAATTGAAAAATATCTTTTGATCACATGAGATTTTACCAAAAGCGTATGTCCAAAGCATTCAACAAGAAGGTTCACCCTAGGGAATTTCAAGTGGGGGATCTTGTTTTGTGAGAAAACCCTAAGAACCAACAAAATAGAGAACAAAAAGGGAAGTTTGAACCTAATTGGCTTGGACCATACATCATTATTACAACTTTTGGTACAGGTGCTTATTTACTATCTGATCCAGAGGGGGAACAGCTCCCTGACCCTATCAATGTTTTGCACCTCAAGAAGTTCTATCCATGATGCATATTCTGTCTGGGGGCATCCTTTGTACATACTTATTGATCCTGAAAAAAATTTCAAAAAAATTCATATATGATGCTGAAAAAATCCTAAAAAGCATATAAAGTCCTGAAAAAATATAAAAAAATAATAAAATAAAAAAAATAAAAAAAATGGAAAAAAGTGCCTTGGTGAAAACCTAGAAATAGGTGCCTTGGTAGCAAAAATACAAAAAAATAAAAAAATAAAAAAATCTCCAAGTGGTGAAAACCTAGAAATAGGTGCTACTTGAGGCCTTTGCACCATTGTCTTTTAGCATGCGTCCTCGACACTTAGCTTTTCTCCATCATGCCTTGACCTTGTTGCCTTGGTTTGGAATTGGTCTTTGTCTTTGTCTAGGGGGCATAACTGTGTTAGCTTTGGTCTCTAGGATGCGTTGGTCTTCAGGACATCTTGCAAACAATGTTTTTCAACACCACCCCAAGCTGTGTTTTTCAACACTACCCTAGCGTTGAGTGTTTCTCAACACTTATTAGATATCCTACCCTACAGTCTAGAATGATATGGTATTTCTCATTCATAGATGTGATACTCAAAGTTTGATTCTATGACCTACACACACACACTTAAACACTTGACTTGCTAAGACTTGTTTGACTTTATTTTCTTTGTGTGCTGTCTATGATGATTTCTTTGATGACTGTTCTCTCCCTATGATAGTTTTCGATGATGCCTAGCTAGAAGACTGAGGGCATGAGGACATGTTTTATTGCTTTTTTCTTGTGGGTATATTTTGTTGGTCCTAATTGTCATTAGCATTTATGCTTGATCCACTTGACACCTAGGATCTACAAGGTATTATCCTTGATTGTTTGTGAGTGCATGCTTATAGCCATCTTGACTTTTCTTATGTCCTAATGCAAGCATAATCTCGCTATAGTAAACTTAGGTAATCTCACTGCACTAGTCATCTTGACCTACATGTCTTTGATGCCTAGGTGGGATTCCCACATTCTATCTGATATAGATCATATTTAGATTCACATAGTCATACTAGTGTGCATTGTATGATTTTATGATGCTACCAATAAAGCTCGATGATGATTATTAGATGTCTATTAGCATTGTGACCTTGCAAGTCAACCACTTTTTCATAGTAGCTTGCACTTTTAGGTTCATGTTAGATTATTTTTTGCACTTTGCACTTGGAGAGAGCTCTCCTTTTATCTTTCATGGACTAGCTGGTCAACTGCGCTCACCTTTCCTATTCTCGATCATGTCTTTCACTCCTTGTCTTTAACATCAGATTCTTTTTCCTGTCATCACAAGGGGTTAATCTTATCATCATCTCTATATCAAAAAGAGATCATTTTCATAAACATGAGTCTACATCATACACATGAGAATTAAACATACATCTATGAGAGAGAATATACATGAGCATATAAACATTCATTTTGAGCAATATGACTAGACAATATAAATTGATACATCCATCACAAGTGAGACAATAAAAAAGATACACCACAAATCCAATAATATCATATATGAATGTCATAGTACAATATACAAAATGAGATCCCAAAATCTGGATCAAAGTCTCATGACATGTGTCAAACATCTAACAACCTAAGCCCTACACTTAGGACTTGCTACAACCATCATGTGGACCTGGTGGTGGAGGAGGTGGTGCCATGTCTAGTACTACATTGAATCTCCCAACTACAGTAAAGTAGGATGGTGCTCTCTTACCTGCTGGTACTACCTGTATATAGAGCCCATGATAGTATGCGGCTCGAGTTGCCTCTCTCCGGCTCTCTGCTATGGCAGCCTGTAGCACTCTCTCTTGCCACTCTATCTCAGTCCTTGCATCCATTAGCTACTGCTCCCTCATAGCTATAGTGATCCTGAGCTACTGCATCTCTGTCTCTAGAGCTTGTATCCTGGCTCTCAGGTCCTCTCCTCCCGCAGGCTGATCCTACATAGCCTCTACCTGTCGGTGAACTGATCTTGTCGCATCCTCATCCTCATCAGCAAAGCTCTGACCCCATGACCATTTTCGGCCACTTAATCATGAACCCTCCCCAATCTCCCTCACTCTCCCCCTCCCTCTCCCTCCACCATATCCTCCATCCCCGCCATCATCACCCTCATCCCCCTGAGCTGTTGGCTGTACATCAGGAACTATGAATCGAGGGAATGGAACCCTCCACCACTCTGCTCTATAGGATGCATCTGCCATGTCTGGGAAGTACTCCCAAGGCTCTCTCCTAATCACGATTGTATCCTATATTATCTACTGGTAATCTAACATCGGCAGCCAACCCTGACCCTCCTCATCCCTAGCCTGGGTGTATGTGGTAGTCTTTGTAGATACTCGCTACTATGGCCTGAACTACTACCATACCCGAGTGATGACAAATCTCTAAACAATCTCTGTATGCCAACCTACTAGTGGCTGACTGCATAACATGTAACTCATCTTGTCCTCTACATCCCCCCATACCTCCATAGCCCTGTATGGCCTCCACTAGAATGAGGTAAGCTCATCTAGTATCCTCTTATAGTACATCACATCCCTACTGTGAGAATGTGATAAGAACCTTGCATACCTATATATGAAGGGATGCCTCCTCTCCCTCAGTTATACTCAGGGGTGCACCACAATGATGTGCTCCCATGGCCACACATGTGCTAGGATAACACCACATGCCCATGTCCTACTGTCACGGTAGATGATCTCATGTAACTCATGATACATATCTGCTAGTATGGCCGAACCCCATGCCATCTGATGTGGGTGTGCTACTAGATCCACTAATAATCTGCCCCATCCCAGTAGAAAACCCTTCTGACTCCTATCAGGGATAAGGGCCTATGCTATAATAGAAGCAACTATGCAAGGTATAGGGAAGTATCTACCAAAATTGTCCATCAATCGGTCCTAGCTGACATGCCTATCTATAATCGTCACATCCTGGAACATGGCCTGGATGGCTTGACATCCCTCGGTAGCATCCTGATCATAGTATACCTACAACATCAGACAATCATCTTAGTTTCTATCATATGGAAACTTTACATTTATGACTATCTATAAACATGATTATACTTACAGGATCGCCATGGCTCAGTACTCAGAGTATTTGATACACGTCCTCCAATGTGATTGATGCCTCTCTAGTAGGCAGATGGAAGGTGTTGTGCTCACTATGCCATCTATCAGCAAGCGCAGTCAACAACCCATGATCAGCTCTAATGTAGGGTAACTATAGCAAGTACTCGAAGCCCATAGCCCTCAGATCTACCTTACCCAGATCATCTAGATCTCAGACAAATCGTAACCCTGTCACCTTCGGCGCTCTAATGTGTAGCACCAAAAAGACCTCCTACAAACCATTAACCCCAGCCAAATGTTAGCACATATCATGATGGATGTCTAAAAATCAGTACAAAATATCTTAAAAAGTGAACATTGTCTAGACCCATGTCATTTTTTGCTCAAAAACACTAAAAACATGTTAAATTTTTACTGGGCGATAATATTTTTTTGCTAAAGTATCATGCGATACTTTCTCTAATAATAGGGTGATAATATCTTCTCAAGTGATACTTTGCATAGGATCATGTGACATTTTGCCAGTTATCATGTGATACTAGTTTATATACCCGCGTGATACTATTTGGACCCGCGAAGTATCGCACGATAAATATTCTCAAAGGGGGCGATACTTGTAAAGTATTGCGCGACCCTTCGCCTAAGTATAAATTTTGAAAATTTATACTTTTTAAAAACATGTTTAAAATGCATTAAATGCTCACAATGACTCAACCAGGGGCAAGTTTTTCTGAAAACATACCGGGGCACCATATTATGGAGGCCGATTGTGCAACCAGGAGCGCTCAAATCGATGCCTGTGAATTGAAACTGCTGCTTGTTGAGCCATTTTCTCTCTCTAAGCTCTTGAAATTCTCAAATCGCTAAAAGACAAATGATTTTGAAAATGACCTTTTTACCCCTTATATAGCATTTTGACTTTTTGACCTAATTTTCAAAACACCTCAGAATTGTGCAAAAATTGCACCCCTAGCTAATTTCAACGTCTTGGATCTATTTTTGGACTCAAAATCAAAATCTGAGTTAATCTTGATAGTCAAAATTGCATTTCAAATTTTCCCCTCTTCTGCGTAGTTGGCTGACCATTTGAGGCCTGATCCTTCAATCTTCGCTAGGGCACCTTCATTTCTTCACCCCCATCTCTTCCAAACTTCTAGTCTTTCATTCATTTTCATCTCTCTGAGGTTTGACTTTATTTTCATTTTATATCTTTTCAAGTCAAATTGGGGCATGTCTTCACTGCTTGATGGTTATCCTATCATTCTTCATCTTTGACTATGATTTCTAGTGACTTGATCAAGTTTATCAATTTGCTATTTCTCCTCTACCTGATTTTGATTTTGATTCCGAGGGGGCAGTACCTATCAGCTTCAATCTTTGATTCAGCTTTATCATTCAGTTCAGCCTGAGATTCTTATTTTGAGACTTGATTATCACTTAACAGTAATGGTTTTGATCTTGTCTTTTGATTCTTATCTCTTATTTTTAGACTTGATTATCACTTAACAACAACGGTGTTGATCTTTTCTTTCAACTTTTGCTTATGGTTGTCCTGATGTGTTCCCATCTGTCGAACACACATCTGGGTTGTTTTGTGATCCCAAATCGATCTCACATTTCAATTCTTCTTTGACCACATGTGTTCTCAGAATGATCACATATTAGTCAAAAAGGGGAAAATGTATGCACCCTAAAATGGTCACCTAGACTTTGGGCCCCCATTCAATAATTTATCAAATCCCTGAATCAGTATTTTCAAAAATCAACATTTTATCAATTATATCAATTTCCTTGATCAAGTCCTATTTTATCATTTTCAATTATTCCTTGGGCTAACCATTTTATCCTAAGTCTTTATTTATTAAAAGGAATATCTCCTCCCCTTTTATTAAATAAAAAGCCCCCACCTTTTCCTCTTATCCTAAGTTGCACAAATAAAACATTATTCTTATTCTATAAAAAGAGAAAAAGTATTTTTTGTCTCATATGGACACAAAATTCAACTCTTATTTTCTCATTGGAGAAATCTTGTGCACATGGATTGATATTCTTTTATGCTCCACCATTGATTAAATCTTTTGCCTCTTAATCTCCATGGTCCATTCCTTCTCATTTCCTATAAAAGAAGAGCTCTCTTCCTCATTTTCATATCAATCTTTTTATGCTAATGTTATGCTACAGGTTTTCTAGGTCACTTTGGAGCTTTTGAAGATTTGGAGCATTCTTGGCTTTTGCATCTATATGCTATCATAGTTTCATTTCTTGCATTATCATGGCATTCATAGCTTCATATTTAGCTTAGTTTCTTTTATGCTTTAGATTACTTTATTTAGCTTAACTAGGAGGCTTTGTAATACTTGTTCTTTCATTTCCATAGCATAGCTTGCATATTTCTTTCCATAGCATAGCTTGCATATTTATTTTCATAGCTTAGCTTGCATTTTCATTCATAGTATAACATTGCATTACATTCTCATTTTGATTCTTGGAGATATTGGCATTCTTACCCTTGTCTTCATTTGAATCTCTCATTGTGTGGTTGACTAGCAAGGTCATAAGCTTAATAGCTCTAGCGGAGAGCAATCAAATAATCTTGCAACTCCATACATAGAGAGCTCTAGGTCACTTTCTAAGGTTTCCTCTTCATGGATTCCCTTGGATATAATGACTTAGAGAAGTGCATCATTTGAGTGTGTACAACTTGCACATAGAAAAATGAAAAAATTATTATGGAAAGGGTTCTTCCTAGGTCAAGCCATAGTTGAGGAGTTAACTTTGAAATTAAAATAAAAATTATTGAAAATGAAGCATGTTGATATGTAGCAGAAGTTTGATAAGATGCTTATACCTTCAAAAACCTTCATGGTGTTGAATTTTCATGAAGATGGTGGAAATTGTCCTTGATGTTGTATTGAACTTGGATCTAGGATGGTAAGAACATGAATGCCTTAAAAAATGCTAAACTCTAGACATTACTTGTTCTCTTCCATGCTTGATTCTTGATGCTTGATTGAATGAATATCTTTCGAATTGCATTTGGAATGCTTGAGAGCCTTGATATTGAATTATTTCCTTCGAGTTAACAAGATATGGTTACCACAATGAGGGAGGTAGCTTTTCTTTTATACCTCATATAGCCATTTTGGGGTGTAAAATTGAAGGAGAATGACATGGATTTAAGATCTTGCTATAATCGAAAGACCATTGCATGGTTCTAATTTGGGCCTATTTTCTGGGGCCAAGGGTGACTCTTAGGTTAGGGGTGACCCAACTTATCCCATACCCACCTATTTGGCCCATACTGGCCAATTCAAACTTAGATTTGGATTGGGGATCAAATTAGATATAAAAATTCTTAAAAAAAGGTACAAAATTGAAGCTAGATCAAATGGGCATGGAAGCCTTGGACACTAAAATGAGGCTTAACTAAGGACCAAAATTATATAAGGATACAATTTTGACACTACATATAGCCCCCCACTTTAGTGGGAGTATAAAATTACTTCATACTTGCAATAAAGTTGATCAAAGTATAGGAAATAACTCTTATCAAGGTAAAAGAGACAAGGAAAATGCCAAGCCCCCAAGTGACTAGGTCCAAAATAGTCTAAAACATTCACCCGAAGAGAGAGAAAAGAAAAGGCATGACCATACTACCTTATTAAGGTTAAAATTACTATGGGTTATATGGGGGAGAGAGAGAGAGAGAGAGATGAAATTGATGGTTTAACAACCGATATTATGCTAGTGAACCCATCTCAAGGATAGCAAAGCAAACCATTGTATCCAAGGAAATCCAAAAGGGTGACCAAGGAAAGCATTGTATCCAAGGAAATCCACCTAGAGATTAGTGCAAAAAGATTTCCCCAATGAAAGCATTGTCTCCAGAGGAATCCACTATAAGGATATTACAAAGAAAAAGTGAAGTTGTGCTAAGTGTATAATGTTCCCAATTTTTAAGTGATTATTAATTAAATTAATTTGTATTAAGTTGTCAAAAATAATATAAAAATGAAAACTTAAAATTAATTGATTTAATTAAATAAAGTTAAAATGATTTTATTAAGAGTCACTTTATTTTCAAATTGAGAGACAAAAGAAATGGAATGTCAAGAGACAAGTTGTTGGAATGTCAAGAGTTTTCCTGGAGAAGGCTATTAAAGATCAAGGGGAGGATTTTTAGAGTATGTTCAGGTTTATATGGATTTTGAGTTTATGAAATTGTCTAATGCTTGGCATTAGTTGAAATTTCTGGAGATGGAAACCGTTAGGGATTTGATAGGAGAGCTAGACAAAAACCTGGTTCTTCTACTTGGGAGTGGATTCAAGAGGGAATTAACATTTGGACATTATTTGTAATAATTATTTTCTGAATGAAATATTTATTTTATAATTTCTTATTTTAGAAATAAGTTTAACACATGTTTTGGACTGGAGATATTCAAATCAATGTGTCTTTGGCATGAAGTTTATGTGGTGTTCATTAAGCGAATGGTCAAGGAGTTTATTTATATCTAGAAAAATATTATAAAGGCTTATTTTAAAGGAAATTATAGTCTTCAAAATATTCAGTGAAAATATCTCAAATCATAGCTAACAAACTATATATTTAATATTTCATTGGTGAATATTGTGGGCCCAAGTTTATTTTCAAGCACTTCACAGATATTTTGACATATATAAATATATTAATTTTTTTGGCCAAAGATTAAATGTTTCTCTCTCATGAGAAAGTACTTTGGTGGGAGAAGCATCAAATATTTTTCATCGAGCATCATTGTGGGAGATTGTAGTTAACGAGTTATTATAAGGGTTTCTCATTAATGCGATTATTGGCAAAGCTAAAGGTTATAATTTTTATTTAGAATAATCATCTGGTTTGGTTATGGTGCTCGAATAAAAATTTGTGGGAAAAATATTATTATCACCAATGTTCTATAGTCAACGCTAATACATCAGACATTACTGTGAATGAAATATGTTTGGGTTACAACAATTACTATTAATGCCAAATATTGCACAAGTGAATGAGTGAGCATCTAGGCTTGAATGGAGACTCATCATTACCATGGAGGAGTATCAAGCTCAACAACACTCAATAGTGGGTTACACTTTTTTAAACATGCTGATTTTTTTTGAAATAACACCTTTTTAATAAAATATGATGATTTAAGCCTTGAGAGGTTCCATTTGAAGGAATTAATTACAAATGGTTAGCTCAAAGCCTCTTAGATAAAAAAAAACATTGATATAACTTCTGTGATCCTCATTCATACTATTATTCCTTACCAGTTACGGAGAGGGGGGCGAATCAGTAAAAACTATATAGATTCTTGCAGAATAAATAGAATGTAATTAACCATTCATAAATAGAAATATAAATACTCAAATCAACACAACATATATACATAGAAATCCTTAGTTAGAAGGAAAAAACCACGGTGAGACAGAGCTCACAACTTCACTGCTGCACTAATAAAGGTGCCCTATTAAGAGCTTACAAAGCACTTGTAAGAGTGCTACCCGGTAAAGGGATTTGATAGAAGACCTATTAAGATCTTGAATCTGTTAAGAGTCCTTGCAAAAGGACTTTCAACACCAATTAAGATGCTACCCAGTTAAGGGATTTATACAACGAACCTATTAGGGTTCACCCTGATAGAAGGATTTGAATATGCTTAACAATATTTTAAAAAAATGATCTCTAATGACACATTTTGTTTGATTAGATCATACCTAATACCCTTTTCACTCTGCTTAGCTATTGAACCTCTGTGTCTTTCACCTCTTATGATCGTAGCTTCTCTCAGAAGATTTATTTCTCCTGTGTTGTATATTCAACAACACTTCTTTTGTGTCCTATGACCTTGAAACATGCACATAAAAACAAAATTAACTCCTGTTAAAAAGCTAACTACAGTTCTAAATGGTGAATGTTTCATATAATCCAGTTCTAACTAAGACAACTCTGCATAATCTGGTTTGGATTAACATGCAATTGACCGATATCAATCTTATACTCGATTGTTCATGCATCCCATGTATGTCTTAAAAGATTGGTTGTATATACTCTATTTTTTATACCGGTACATATACTCTATTAGATCTATTGATGCTTATTAGGGAGTATGAGTGGTCTATCGGTTTACCAGTGGGAATGATGTTTGCATCTAACTTAACCAATGACAACTTAAATATGTCAACAATCTTCCCCTTTTGCATTGGTAGCAAAACATTATTTTTAATTCACTGTCATGTAGACTTCCCCTGTGTTTGTGCTTGTGCTTTGTAGCTTAATCTACTCAGTATTGTGACCTTCTTCTAACCTTCTCTTTTTGATCTTCTTCTAGTCGGTCCTAAGGATATTTTGATCTCTCCATCCTGATCTTCTTCCCCATTTTGTCTCCATGGGACAAAGGGTAGATAATCCATTGTTATTCTAGTTTATATCTATAGCTTTGTGAATACATCCTTATACAATTTCTTTGTTATATGTAGAAAAGGATTCCATTGACCGGTGACATGTTCCAGATTTTTCTGTGCTACTTGCAGTGATACAATTATATTCTCCATGTATTCTACAGTCTTGTAATCTAGTTCCTTGATCAGGGTTTTAGCCTCTGTTGCAGTCTGTTACATTAAATCAAATGTTTAGGCCAGAAATAATTGGAATCCAATGAGTTCTTGGATTCTCTTTGTCTTCTCTTCTAAAGCTTTTCTCAAAATTAGAGAAAGATTGGTCATTTTTCTGTTGTACTATGTTGTAGAGGAGTTCTTTATATCAAGTTGAGAAGAAAGAATTCTTATATCCTCTCAAGTTTTAGATGACTTCTCTATGATATCTTGAACAAAAACATCAAAGTTTGAAGTCCTTATCATTAGACTTCCTGCAATTTGTATCTGTTGATGAAGCACCTTTGTGTAGGCATATACTATAACTTTTAACTCTTCAACCTATTTATGGAGAATTTCTATTCTCTTCTTCTCATAATGATCAATGACAACTGTCTCTAGATTAGTGACATCTTCTCCTATTGCTTGTGTGAAGATCTCCAATTGATCAATCACAGGTTCATCCTCATCTATATCTACACACAGTACAAAGTTGTATAGGATGTTCCTTACACTTTTGAGGACCATGTCTTGTTTCCTTTTTGTGAGCTCCTTTAGTTGCATAGTTGACATTTTACTTATGTCAACCATAGTTTCACTAAATTTTCTCTTCTTGGCTTCAATTTTTGCCACAAAAGTTAACTTCCTCTCAAATGAGGATGAGTTTGGAACATCAACCTATTCCTTTTGCTTGGGTTCTAGTACCGGTTGTTCTTTTGTAGGCTTTTCCTATCTAGTATGTACAGGTAACTCTTTTTCCTGTTTGTTTTGCTATTCTTGATTTTCTTCCCCTTTCAGTTGCACTTCTTCTTCTGGTTGAACCTCTTTTTTCGGTAGGACTTCTTCTTCTGGTCTTTCCATTTCTTGTTGTACTTCCCCTTCTGGTAGTACCTTCTCTTCTGGTGGGGCTTCCTCTGTATGCTGCTTTTTAGCTTCTTATTGCTTATCCATAGTGATCTCTACCTCATTTGGCCCTTTATCTATAGTCATCTTGACCGATGACTCTCCTAGTACTTGTTCATCCGGTAGAGCTTGCTCTCCCAGATTCAATTGTTCACTAGATGTGAATGTCTCTACTGGAACTTCTTGTTGCTCACCGGTTGGTTCATGAGCAATGAATTGAACCGGTGGTTCCTATACTATCTCAGGTTCTTCTTGTGGACTTGTTGCCTTGAGAACACTAAAGTCATATTGTTGCTAGAAATCTAGTGTCTCTTCATAGACTTCCTTCTCATAACCATTTATTATCTTGGAAACTCTATTCTTTGTATACAAATTCATGGATACTTCCTCCATTAGAAGTTTAATAGTTTCTTCACTAAGACCAGGTTGTACTTGTAACAATGTATCCTTAACAATTTTAGTGTTGGAGCCTACACCGGTTCTCCATTTATTCATAAGTCTAGTATTCAGTTCAGGAGGAAATTTAGACCTATAGTCTCTTGGACTTCTATTGAAATCCAAGAAGGTTTCCAATAGAGCCACTATTATCGCTTGTTTATCTTCCTCTCCTAACACACTAAACCATTTAGTTGCATTGGCTACTTCACCAAAATCCATGACTTCATCTATAATATCATTTACAGTCATTGTACTAGCCTTACCATTTTTTGGAGATACCAATATGGTTAGTGGAGCTAGATCACCACCTTTGTCATCAATGATATCGACGATGATTGATTCAGTCGATACCTTTTCTTTAACTTGAGCCTCGGCTCCAGAATTCCCTTTCCTTTACCAATATCTTTGACCGGTGGCTCAGTATTTTTCTACCATCCTTCTTCTTCCTGTTGTTGTTGCTAAAGAATTTTTGTCCATGTAGCAACACCTTCTTCATGCACCATGTCAACTTCTCCTACAAGCATTTGACTTATCCTCTTTCTTATCAAGAAGTTTTGCTTGTGCAATTATACTTGATGAGTTGCCTCGTCTAGAGTTAGATGATTTTGAACTTCAAGCAGAGCCCTAATTCTTAGCTCCTTTTCTCTTTCCATTGAAGCTTTCCATCTTGCTTCAAGAATCTCTTGGAGATCATCAGGGATGACCTTATGAAGTTCAGTAGGAGTAAGATGGAACTTATGAATACAATGAACTATAACTTCTTCTATTTTTCTCCTATCTTCTTCATTATCCAGTTCATACTTCCTTCTAATTGATGTCATACCGCCTCTTTCTTTTAATCCTTCAACAAATTCATCAATTATGGGTTTTCTTCCTCTGGGTGCATCCTCCTTTACCGATTTACCAGATTTCCTCTTTCTAATAAGAGGAGTTATATGATTTGTTTTTGTTTCTTCATGTTCTTTCTCGTGAGCATTGGTCTCTTGTTGTGCTCTCTTCCTTTGAGCTTTGGGTTGATCTGCTATCAGTTTCTTCTTCGGTGTAGGAGTCCTCTTCATGTATACCTTCTTCGATTCTTTCACTGAAGACTTCTTCAAATTTTCCATTATCTCCTCATGTGTTCTGAATCGGTATGTGGAGAGATCTAGGTCACCCTCTTGTAAGGCATATGGATATGACTTGGTTGTCTTAGAGGAGATCTCATAACCAAGCTCCAGTGTGTACTCAATTTTTGGTTCTACAACTTGAATGATACAGTGATTGGTGGTTACTAAGAAACACATCTCATCTTTGTAGGAGTCAACAATAGTTGAGGGAATCATTTCCTTGGCATGCATCCTCAGCTGGAATGCCTCAAAAAAGTTATTCATGACTTTACTAAACTAGTTTCCTAGTTTTTTGGCCATATCCTTGATCTGTATCATTTCTGGTCTATCGGTTTCCCATGTCACCTTGCCTATTCTTGGAAAGTAATTCTAATAATAAAAGAATAAGCATACTAGTAGGGTTCCATATTTCAGGAACTTCTTCTTTATGACACTAAGCTTCTTTAAATTTTCAAAAATCTACCCTCCAAGCATGGCACAAAGGTCATACTGCGCATTGTCATGCATGATCTGATAAGAGACATGAATGGCTCCTCTCGACACAATGTTCAGGTTACTTGATTGATAGATTTTATAACCTATCACTAGATATGCAAACTAAACTCCTCATCTTCAATATCATTAATGGTCATCAGCCGACTATCAGATTTGATTTTGTCAATTTAGTGACAATGACATTGGAGATGGTTCTGAGGGAAAGGGCTTCCCCTTTGTCACTATACCCAATCACTCTATGCAGGTCCTCCTTAGTGATTTGAGTACATGCACCTTTCACAAGCCAAAAACTAGGTTCATGCACGTGACTAAGAACCAGTCGTATCCAATTCGGTTGAAACATAGTTGGATAGCAGATTCTATTTATTAGCCCTGAAGATACCAACTTCGTGTATTTATCCTGAAGCTTTCCATCTTTGCATAGGGAGAGCTACTTGCTTTGGATGAAGGTTTCACCTAGTTCATCTTGCTTAGCATGAATAAAGGTTATGACATCTGGAGTCATGAGAACTCCATTTGGCACAAATGACAGTGCACCATACATGTCGTTCTCCCTATTTTATTATGTCATAATATTGTAAATAGGTCAGTTGATAAGATTTCCTTTGATCATTTTGATAATATATGATGATGATGTCATTGCTATTGATCGGTTTACTTAGAAAATCACTTGATCATCCTTAAGAAAATTACTTAACAGTGATCTTGAATAAAATCATGAGAAAATTACTCAAGCATAAAAAATCATAAATCATAAATCGCAAAGTAAAGTGATATGGGCAATCCTCCTTCCTTTATATAGATTTAGGGTCTAACGGTAATTACCAAATAGTAACTATTTATTAACAGCTACAACATTAATTACCTTACCTAATCTTTCTTTCCTTTTTCACCAACTGGTATTTGAGATTTTACATGTTGAACAAACTCTGGTTGATCAACACTGACCTATCCGGTTCAAATGATAGATCGGTAACCTCTTCCAGTTTTACTTACTGACTAAGTGAGTTTCTTTCTCACTAGTCTTACTGGGAATAGTAGATGGGCTACAGGTTCCCTCTAAGCCTTTTAGGCTTAGTTTGCTGAAGAGATATCACTATCAGTAGATAATGATCTTCCCTTTGTCTTCTCCTCAATAGAGCTCTTTGATTCCTTTTTGAACCAAATCTTCTTAACTTCTTTCTTAGTCTCTTTTCCCTTGTTGTCCTTTTGATTGGGAAACAAGGTCTTCTTCATCGGTTTGACCGATCCTCTTCCTTTGTTCACTGGCTGATTCCTACAATCTTTGGCCAGATGTCCAACTTTGTTGCAGGTGTAATAAACAATCCCAGTTTCCTTCCATGGATTTACCCTTCTTTTCTTAGTTGAATGGCACCACGAGTCATTATGGCTATGCATGCCATAGTTAGCACAATTGGTTGTGCTCTGGTTCTCATTCCTCTTAGGGATATCAGTCTCGGTGGGGATCTGAATGCCATTGTTTGGGATTTGCATTCATCAGCCTTGTTTCAAAACTTGTTGCATGAGTAGAAATAGCCCTTGAAGCTTCCCCTTCTTCCACTGGACACACTATTGGGATGAGACCTTCACTCAGAGGTCTTATGGCCATACTTGTAATAGTTTTTGTAGTAGCTGTTAGTTGGCTTTGCCAGTGCATTTATGTAGTTACTTGTTTTATGGCCTGGTTTTCCATAGTGATTGTAAGAAGTGTTGAGGGTCTTTTTACCCTTTTGTTCTAGTGATTTCTTCTTTTCCTTCTTTCTTTTCTTGACTCTAGATGACTCATCAGTTTCCTTGGTATTTTGATTGGTGAACCCAAATCTAGTGGGATCTTTGTGCTTTCTGTGAGCCTTCAGTTGCTCATCAAGATTTACTAAACTTTCATTGTATCTTCTGAGTATTTCATTTCTTTCTTTGAGAGCTTTCATTTGTTCCTTTAGTTGATACAACTCAATTTTCAGCCTCTTGCATGCATCATATTTATCATGCCAATTCTTTTGCATTTTGGCATTTTCTTGAGTGACTATCTGCATGTCTTCTTGAAGTTGCAGAATGAGAAGATCACTTTCACTTACTACTTCTTCTGCCATATTTCTTGCTCTCTGAGAGGCTATTAGTGATTTCACTGCAGTGTTTCTTTCATCTTCAACTTTCCTCTTTTTCTTAATTAATTCAGTCATCCTTAGGGCATTATCTTCCTGCTCCCTTTTCAAGTTGGAGATCTAATTGGTTAGGATCTGATTCTTCTCCATAAGCTTAGAGACTACCTCCTCAGCTTCATCTAATCCACTTTTTCTAGAGAGTTCCTCAATCATTTCATTGCTCTCACTTAACTGCATAGCCAGCTCCTTTCTTTTAGCAAGGGATCTTCTTAGCCTATTCTCAAGAGAGGCAATGATGTCATTGGCTTCCTCAAGTTGCTTCTAATACCTGTAACTCTCCATGATCTTTTAATTAAGTGGTTAAGCTTTATATCTTTGAGAGCCAAAGGGCTCTGATACCAATTGTTATTCCTAACCAATTACTAAGAGGGGGGGTGAATCAGTAAATACTATTTCTATCTCAATTAAACCTTGTATACAGATTCTTGCAAAATAAATAGAATGTAATCAACCATTCATAAATAGAAATATAAATACTCAGATCAACACAACATATATACGTGGAAACCCTTAGTTAGAAGGAAAAAACCATGGTGAGATAGAGCTCACAACTTCACTACTGCAATAATAAAGGTGCCCTATTAAGAGCTTACAAAGCACTTGTAAGAGTGCTACTTGGTAAAGGGATTTGATAGAAGACCTGTTAAGATCTTGACTCTGTTAGGAGTCACCTTACAAAAGGACTTTCAATGCCAATTAAGATGCTACTCGGTTAAGGGATTTATACAACGAACGTATTAGGGTTCACCTTGATAGAGGGATTTGAATATGCTTAACAATATTAAAGCAATGATCTCTAATGACACATTATATTTGATTAGATCCTACTTGATACCCTTTTCACTCTGCTTGGCTGTTGAACCTGTTTGCCTTTCATCTCTTGTGACCGTAGCTTCTCTCAAAAGATATCTTTCTACTGCTCTGTATATTCAACAACACTTCTTTTGTGTTCTAAGACCTTGAAACATCCGCATAGAAACAAAACTAACTCCTTTTAAAATGCTAACTCTAGTTCTAAACGGTGAATGTTTCGTATAATCTGGTTTTAACTTAGATAACTCCGCATTATCCAGTTTGGATTAACATGCAGTTGAGCAGTATCAATCTTATATTTGGTTGTTCATACATCCCCTGTATGTCTTAAAAGACCATTTGTAGACACTCTGTTTGGTCTACCGGTACATATACTCTATTAGGTCTACCAGTGCTTATTAGGGAGTATGAGTGGTCTACTGATTTACTGGTGGGAATGATGTTTGCATCTAACTTAACTAATGACAACTTAAATATGTTAACACATACGTACAATGGAGTCTCCTTCGCTCCTATTAAAATGCTGACAAAAAATCACTTCGACTTTATCTTTTGGAAAATCAGATGAATCTATTTGAAAAACCAATCTATGTAGTAAGGTACTACTGAGAAAAATATTTCCAATGATTATAATGTTAATGTATATTAAGTTTATTATGACTTTGTATTTTTAGTTTTACTAAACATAGATATTTCACTGTATGTCTACCTCTATGTTTAACGCTTATGAAAAAATAGTAAATGAGAGAAAAAAATTCTTAAAAATATCTATGCCCTTGGTATTGAATTTCTCTTTCTATAAAAATAAAATAAAAATGAAGTTGGACAAATACATGACAAGTTATAAGCTATGTAGTCAAGGTATGCAAAAATTATGATTTAGTCAACTTCAAACGTTAATAAAATATGCAATAATCATGATAATGTCATCAAACCAATTGAATACCCTTCGTATGGATGTTAAAAAACTAAATTCAAAAGAAGCACATTGATATCTATTTTATAAAAAAAGTTGTGCTCTATGAAAACAATGTAACTCTTTGAAAATGATGTTTTCAACAACATACCAATTTTTGTGGGAGAAAGACAAAACCATTGAAATCAATTAAAAATAAAAAATAAAAAATATATTTAGAATCTAGACAGAAAATCCTCAAAGACTCTAATTTACTTCATCTTTTGATTTCAAATGGTTTAACAACTATTCTGAATCTAATTTTTTTTTTCTTCAAAACGTAGAGTTCAGTGTCCGTTCAGGCAAAAAAAGTGTAACCCACTAATGTGGGTTCACCCACATAACAAACAACACATCATGGGGGACGCATTCTAAGATCAAGAAAATACAAAAAAAAATCCATTGCACAAAAGGAGCTATTCAAGTGTATCATCCACCAACCCTTTTTTTGAACATTACTTAGGGAAGGTGGATAACATGCGAGAGTAGAAACATTAAGCACAATAGATGGAGTTACAAAAAGTTGAAAATAAGGACCATGCTCTAATGATGAGTCACTTTGTTTGTCACAAGGAGCTCAAGAGTTAATGCTTTGAAAAACCTAGAAGGCAATTCATGATTAATTTCAATAACATCATAAATATCATTAGAATCATTAGGATCAATATCATTTACATCGTTAGCATTTTTAGTATCATCAGTAATATCTTCATCATCTAAATTAATCATAATATAATCCTTAATATGAAAAATTCCATTATCTTGTTTATACAATTTTATTTTCTTAAGACTTGATTCCTCTCTTGGACTACACATAGGTTGTGATGGAGCCTTATTTTTTGGCAAAAATCTGGGCATCCATTTGTGGAGTAATGTCGAAGACTTGGTAGTATTTTCATTGATGTTATTCACCTTACTAGATATGTGAAGGAAAGGTTATAAATAATATAAACTTAAATATTTAAAGAATATACATCAGCAAATATACTACAACAAATATAGTGCTAACATCACATAACATGATTTGGTAAGTGAAATGATCAAGTATAAAATATCTGTACAACAATA
>BSBK01002258.1:0-195280 GCA_027943335.1 Chamaecyparis obtusa
ATTGAGATTGGTTTCCAATTTATATCTTGTGTGGTGAGAATGCGTGTAATTGGAGAGACATGTTTGTTCAACTTCATTCCTATTCATAACATAGCCAAATTAGTTTATACAAATGATACTGATTAGTTTATTGCCTTATGTTATTAATTGTTTTCATTATCGATGTTCAACGATATTAATCACTGTTAACACTCGATACTGAGCATTAATCCATACTTGTCTACTTCTTACCAAACTGTCATTATTGATCATTACTATTAATATTAACCGTAATGTTTTCTAAGTCCGTTGATGTTCCTATTGTATTTCACCATGCATGATAAACATTGTATCTTTATATTGGTTTAGTCCATTGGTCATCAATAAAGACTATTTCATTACTGTCACATAAATGATCAGTATCAACTAATCATCCTTCCTCAATGTCATGACTTACTTGGATGAAGTTAATAATTAATTATTCTTCTCTGTTGATAAACATATTTGGTCTAAGTAAATTTATTCTTCATGACAATGATAAGGATTATATTGTATTGTTTCTTCATGGTAGTAATCCTTCTATCATCTTGCTCTACAAATCTATTGTAATTTTATTTCTTTAAAGACTTCTCAAAATTGAAACACTTAATATTATATTATAATTTATTATTATTTACTTATTTATTTTTATAGTTTAATTTTATTTATTATTAAATCTTACTTCTGAGAAGGGACATGATAGAATCCATGAATGGTATGGGTAAGGTGACCTTCATTCTTGGTCGTGACTTCAATGAAACATTGGATATGGTTGATAAGAAAGGGAGCAAGGGGACTATGAGCAGGATCCAATTTGATTTTTAGATCTTTGTCACCAAAAATGGATTGTGGGAAATTAAAACCAAGAATGGGGTGTTTACATGGATGAATAGGAGACATGGATTCTCACACATCGCAAAGAGATTGTACCATTTTTTTCTAGAAAGAGAATAGGGATCCCTCCCCTTGATCTTTGAGGCAAAAATACTTCCCATGACCAGGTCGAATCACTTTCTAGATCCTTTAGTTTTGAAGAAGGATTTGGTACTGATTTGATGCTCTTTGAAGATGGAGAAAATGTGGCTAAGAGAAGAATGATTTTGGAAAATGGTGGCAAACTATTGGAATATTGTACTTGTTATTTAAGGAAATATTGGGTTTCAATTCTTCAAAAAATTATAGTATATCAAGAATAAGAGAAAGTGTTGGAACCAAATTCATTTCAAGGATATATTTGTGGAAAAAAACATTGGATGAGTAGCTAGAGGTTTTAAAAAATAAGGTGATTCAAGAAGGTATGGATAAAATTGATTTCTTAATTGAAAAGGACTTGTAACAACAATATGAGGAAATTCTAGCCAGAGAAGAAATATATTGACGCCAAAAATCTAGAGAGAATTGGTTGAAAGATGAGAACTACAATACAATATTTTCCATAGTTTGGTCAAGGAAAGACCATTAATTAATAGAATAGCTTCAATAAAGAATGAAGTTGGTCAGCAAGTTGTGGAATCAGATGCAATCAATAAGGAAGTGGTAGACTTTTACTCATCACTATGGTCATCACAGGATGGAGTGATAGTAGAGAGCTATATAGGGATGGTTGATAGTGTTCCTTGAGGGAAGGGGGATTGTGAAAGACTTGTTATCATTGTTGTGTATTTCCAATATGTTTGGATGGAGGGCAGGACTAGGAGAATGAAGGATCACTCACTGATTGCATGATAACCCAGTTTTGAAGGGTCACTGGTTGAGGGGACAGTCAAGATCTGGATGATTGGGCCATTGGAGGACCTTATTTCTTTGTATTAATTGCTATTCAAATTGGATGCATGGATTTCTTGTGAATTATCAGCTTCTATGTATCCTGCAACTGCATCCGTAAATCTTCATATACTTCTCTAGGGTTGTAAGCCACTTAGGGATCAAAATAGAGGAAATAAATCAAAATCATTGTTTGTCCTATTTCCTTTTAACAAAGTCTCAACTATGAATGATACAATACATTTGATGCCCTAAGCTATCAATACAAAGGGTGCCTAGCTAGAAGCTCAAGGGCTGTCCATTTGATAACCATAGTCAACATTTCAAAAAAAATTGATAACCAATAACATCAAATAATGGAGTTAAAGCATGGGCTAGGGCACGACACTAGTAGAATGAAGTCATTTTAGTGAGCATCACAACAATATACAATAGCATCATTAAACATGCCAGTAATATCAACAAATGTGAATCCAAACATTTCAAATTAGTGAATCGATATCCTTGAGCACAAGCACCAATAACATCAAATAATAGAGATAAAGCACTGGCTAGGGCATGACACCAGTAGAATGCAGTCATTTCAGAGAGCATTCATGATCAAATAAAATGCAATGCATTTGAAAGTTGTGGTCGAATATGATGCCAAAGGCTTGAAAGATGAAGAAATCACATACCTTCTCTCGCGCTTAGCTTTTGCTCATTTTATCCTGCTCCTTTTCTCTCCAATCGAAATAAAAATGATTTAGGCGTTTCACTTTTTTTTTCATCTATATCCAAAAACTGTCAGAATTCCAATAGTCAATTTAAAATCCATCAGAATACCGACACCATCGGGGCCTATTTTTTTAAAAAACACCAAATTCATAATAAAAAATTACCCGTTAGAAGTATCTGTCAAAATTTGGCCCCAAATGTAGTAGTGATCCAAATAGAATAAGTTGCCTTTTGATTGTTCACTAGCACCGATCAGTTTTCCAGCCTCATCATCGATCTTTACTTTTCTTTTCTCAAATGCAACTCGGTGACCTGTATTATTTAGTTGTGCTACACTCAATAGATTATAGTTAAGTCCTTTCACCCAATAAGGATTTTCATATCTGATCTTGTTATTCAACAATACCGATCCTTTACCTTTCACTTGACAAGGTGTATCATTTCCTATTTTCATAGATCCTCCATTATAATGCTCAAGATATTCAAATTTATCTTCATAGCTAGTCATATGATGTGTGCAACCATTATCAATAATTCAAGTATCATTTTTGCTTGCTTTAAAAATAAGCGCCTTTTCTACATACATTTCTTCTTCTTTAGAATATCCATTCAAAGCTACAAATACCACTTCTACATCTTCATCTATTTTAATCTTGGTATCATCATCATCAACAACAACAACTATGTAGCATGTCTTTTTCCCTTTATCTATGTAGTCTCATTTTTCTTTGTTTCCATACTGTCGGTTACCTCTATGATCTTGGTAATTTGTTCTATCATTCTTACTTTCATTTGATCTTTCACTTGTCTTCTCATTATCATTCCTATTAGGACATCTTGCAGCAATATGACCAATCTCTTTACATTTGAAACATACTAAGGGTAGCTTACCTTAGTATTTTCCTTTGCCTTTCGGTAGCCTTCTAGCCATTAATGACTCAAGTTCATCAAGCTTATCTTCTTTAGCTCCACTTTCACTTTCATTTCTTCTCTGGTGTCCATTGCTTGATCTTCTAGTGTTCAAAGATGACACAAATGCAAATTCTACCTTAGGTACAATATTGTTATCATAGTTGTTAAGCTCATATGCAGTCAATCTGTTGATCAAACTATCAAGAGAAACTTCATTACCAGGAAAAGCTCTCATTTCATGTATTGTAAAGACTCTAATAGCATAGGCAGGTAATAGTGTTATAAGAATTTTACTTACCACAGTTTCTTCTTCAATAATTCCACCTACTCCTCAGATAGCATTCACCACTTCCTTGACTAGGTGACTATACGAAGTAATGTTTTCACCTTCTTTCATTTTCATATTATCAAACTTCTCTCTTAAGCTTTTTGTTTTGCCCTAAGAACATTCAGATCTCCTCCATGAACTAGTGTCATTTTGTCCCACATTTCTTTTGTAGTTGTACAGTTATTAAGGTCTTTAAATTCAACATCTGATAAAGAAGAACCAATCTCAATCATCATTGCATTATGCTCTTGTCTCTCTTTCATCTAGTTGACAGTCAAAGGACCAGTGGGAGTTATGAAATCATTTTCCAAATAGTATAGTGCATAATATCCAATGCCTAATAGATACAGCTTCATCTTGCTTTTCCATGTTGAGAAATTATCTTTGTTTAGCATTGACACCTCTGTCTTATACATCTTGCAATCTTTAACTTAATTCCTTCAAACTTATTCCTTTAATTACTTGGGCTCTGATACCAATTATTAGATAATTGAGAGGGGGTGAATTAGTTATGATCAGTTATATTACAGTCCCAATTCTCTCTCTAATGTATAAAACCATCTTCAACAAATAAATTGAATAGCTTGGTAAAAAGTAAATTGTGCCTTTCTGATTCATTAACTGACTGTCAGATAAAATTATCTAGTATATACCAATCAAACCATTTATTGTAATGTGTAAAGTAAAATAATAAAACATCACATGCATACACATTTAACACTTGATTTTTAACATGGAAACCTTGTTAAGGGAAAAACCACTTGGGACTGATACCCAAAATATTTTCACTCTTCTGAAGTGAGCTCGGTTAAGAGCCAACCCTATTAAAGGTTACAAAACACATTGTAAGGTGTGACATTGTTAGAGGATTTATCACTAATAGTTCTTTGTGACCATACATTCACTTAGGTCAACAAGAAAACAAGCAACATTCATTGAATGTCATAAAGAAATAGAAAAAGACTATTAAGTATCACTCAGTTAAGAGATTTTGTTTGCAGCAATGGTTAGAAAGCAACAATAAATGACCTGATTCAAATGCAACTTCCTTTGCTCATTTTCATATCTATGCTAAGCTTAATATAACTATGGTCAAAATAATCTCTTCAATATCCTTTTTCCTCTAACTATGTTTTGCTCAGTTATCTCCTTCTGACGCTCTGTGTTGTTTGCAGAATCACTTGGTTCTTACTTCAACTTGTCTAACTTGCTTTGCATGTATATAATATTCTCTTCATGTGCAATTCAATCTTTAAATTTCTTGTCTCCTTATATAGACATGATAAACTATTTTCTTTTAAGCCATAGATTTTGCCTCTTAATCTCCATTGTTGATTTTGCCTCTTTAACCTTCCTCGAAACTTGTGCCTTAAAAATTTTTCAATCTTTATCATCTGATCAACCTTGAATTTTTTCAGTCGTAGATCTTCATAACAAACTTTATCTTTATCCTTAAAATCTTACAGATTCATCCTGCTCATCATCTCATGTCGACAATCACATATTTCACATTATTTCTCTCGCTCGGTCAATACTATGATATGTTGATTTATTCTTGCTCGGTTAATACCACACTCGGTATACACTACACCTGCTCAGGTACACTACATCTTCTCGGTGTATACTAAGTTCTTCATGTATCGACCAAATTAACTTACCATGATATGTTGATTTATTCTTTCTCAGTTAATACCACACTTGGTATACACTACACCTACTCAGGTACACTGCATCTTCTCAGTGTATACTAAGTTCTTCATGTACTGACCAAATTAACTTGTACATTTTTTATCTTCAACGCTTAACAAAATTATTTAATCCAATTAAATCACTATCATACTATCATAGAATCACCAATAAGTTACCCAATGAATATCGTAATCATATCTAACTCATACATCTCATCTTCATGCTAATATCTCTTTTCTTCACCAACATTACATTCTTTAAATGTTTGCAACTATCGTGATAAGTACAGTCAAAACTAGTTGACATCAATGAAAATATAACAACTGATATAATGTCTCACATATACCTTAGTGGCTTGGTGATCATCTTCACATTCTCCATTCTGTTCTCCAAGTAGTCCATCAGTTGTATTCTAACAAATTTTAGATCATCATGCTGCAAAAGGAGCTCAGACTAAGGCTAGGCTTCATTGATTCAAGGTGGGTGACTAAGATTCTAAAGAGTTTTTTATTGCTCTTAGGGCTCATCATTCTTCTCTTGACATAAAATGAATCAAAGAATGTCACTTGGTGCTCTCTGAGCTTCCAAAAATTCTTCAACCTTTTGTTAGACATTATGAGAAGGTGTTCAATATGCAGAGAAATTCCCCTGCTAGAGAAAAAGCCCTGAAGGATTGCCTTGTGGTCATTCCTTCTTGACTTCTATATTCTCCAAAGGTGTTTTGTGATCAAATATTAACCCTTGAGGATCTTAAAGAATTTTCTTCCTCCATGGCATATGATAAAGTGCTTGGTTGTGATGGTTTCCCATGTGAATTCTACAAAGCCTTATGGCCTTGTGTTGGTTCAAACCTTCATAAGGTCTACCTGGAAGCTTTTCATTCTCAATATTTGGGCCAACTAATCCATAAAGGGAACATCAAATTCATACCTAAATTTGGGGATCCAGAAGATATCTATAACTGGTGACCTATCACTTTTCTCAATGTTTCCTACAAGATCATTTCCAAAGTCCTTGTGCTTAAGATTCACCGTCTTCTTCTACAAATTGTATATCCTAAACAAATTGGGTTTATCAAATTGAGGTTCATCCTCAACAATATTATTGGTGTTTGGGAAGCAGTGGAATGGGCTAGTCGCTCTGAGAAGAATGCAATCTTTGTCAAAAATGATTTTGCTATCATATGATCACATTGAGTGGCCCTTTATTTTGGTGATGCTCAAAGCCTTAGGGTTTGGGTCTCACTTCATTTAGTTTGTGGATATGTTTTTTGGAGATGTCTTAACTTATATCACCATTAATGGTTAATAATCCAATGCTTTTTTCCTTTTCAGGTCTATTTTCCAAGATTGCCCATTGACCCCATCTCTTTATGTTCTTGTTGTTGAAGGTTTTGGATATCTTCTAACCTGTACCATTTTAGCTAGTAATGTTAGTGGAATTTCCTTTCCTAGGTAACCTTCTCAACTTGTCAAGTGTAACTTTGTTGATGATTCATTCCTCATGATGATTGAGGATGAGGATAATGTTCAGGCTTCTCTCTAATGTCTTGGTAGCTTTTGTCAAGCTTTTGGGTTAGCAATTCAATGGCACAAAATTCAATGTTATAGACATTATTTCCTTCCTGCTCCTCCTTGGATTCTCCAGTGTGGGTGGAAGTGGATTCAACATGGTGGGATCTTCTATTCCTAGGAATCCCTTTTGTCTTCTAGGGTTTTGTTGTTGACCTCTAAATGTAGTGTTGGATTGGATAGAGAAAAAAAATAGCTTACTAGATTATCAAACCACTTTCTTTGGTTGGTAAACTCTAAATCTACTCAAAAGTGTTGTCTTCTACCCATGTGCATTACTCTTCATGTTGGGATCCCTCAAAAGCCTCTTAAAGTAGATTAGAAAAGATTCTATGTGATTTCTTATGTGCTTTTGGAACTAACTATTATGGATTTCATAGAGTCGCTTGGGAGTATAATTTCCTTCCTAGGGATCCTGCAGGCCTTGTCTTTTTATCTACCCAGAAACAAGGTTTGGATTTTTGTTCCAAATGGGTTATTAGTGTCATTTCTCATTAAAAAGCCTAGAAAATTCTTCTCGGACATTGTATTTATTTAGGTTACCTAGTCCATAGACTGACCTAGAAGGGGATTGGTTTTCAACCCTTCTTATTATGAAGGATATACTCTAGATCCAAGGCATTTTGTTTCCAAAGGTATTTGGCATGCCTAAGAATGTATTAAACATTGGCTCCACTAAGATGAGATCGATTTTCATGATGCTATTTATTTCAACCACCGCAATATTTGGTCATCTTCGCTCAACCAAGCCCAAGGACTTCCTTTACCCAAGGTTCCTATAATTCATGCTCTATGTTTTCACAAATGCAACATTTGAACTTCTCAAGATCTCTTTTCTTGTGTTACTATGAATCTTTGAACTTAGGAATTTTGAACTTCTCAAGATCTCTTTTCTTGTGTTACTATGAATCTTTGAACTTAGGAATATATGCATGTCTAGTTTTTCCTAACTCGCCTAGATTGACAAGAATTCAACTTGGTGCCATTAGTACTACCTCTAAATATGCTACAGAAGCTTGACATTCATTATTTCAAGTCATGGAGGAAGGAATAGCTATGGTTTTCATGTACTTCATTTTGCAACTATAAGCCCAAGATGTGGTACCATTGGTTGGTTCCTCACCTGCCTATGGTTCCCACTTTGAACTAGTGTTGGCACTTGCATTCTTCTTAGTCCACTTAGAAACACAAATGTCACATTGTTTGGTTTTCTATTGTTGAGCCTAAGGTGGCTCATTTTTCCTAGTGTATTATTTTCTAGGGCTTGTCCTTGGGATCTTACCTTTGACATCTGGGTGTGTTAGACACTCGATGTCCTTTCTATGGACAACCAAAGACTAGGAGAGTTCGACACTTATGGGTTGGGATTTATGATTTCTTTTGGTCTTTCAAGCCTGAACCTTTCTCCTAACATATGATCTTATTGAGAGATTCACTCAAACTTACCTTCAAATTCTTGTAAATATGAAATACTTTTGGGATGAAAATCCTCTTTAGTAAATGGAAAGATAGAAATGTAGTCCTATTTCCTCACAAATTTCTTGATAATAATTATAGACACCTAAAAATGGCCAGGCTAATCAAAGTGAGCAATCGAACTAAAATTAGAAATTAATTAAAATCAAATCCAAAAAAGGATCAAATAAATCATTTAATTATGTAATTAATCTAATTAATTGTATAGTTGAATTAAATCAAATCCAACACATTCAAGGGGTACACATGGCTAAAGAAATTAAATAAAATAATTAATTAATTCCTAAAATTTCTCACCTACCACATGAGAGGTAATTACATCAACCAGTAGGAATTGAGATTTGAGCTGGCATGGATCAAAGCCAAATCGAATCTTGATCACTCACTTGGAGAATGCATCTTGACTACTCATTTTTTCTCATTGTCCCAAGCTTTGAGGATAAAATATTTTAATTGTCCCAATATTTGAAACCATGAACTTAACCAAAGCTTGATCATGATTAAACTTACTCCACCCCCTAAGCTTGGAGAAATCTATAAATAGAAGGCAAAAATTAGGAGAAAAGACTCCCATTATCATTTTAGAATTGCATCCTTATTATAGTCAATTTGATTTGCAAGCATAATTTTAGCATGTTTTGAGCCAAGATAGGCATATATCTCATCTTTTAGCATTAATTATCATTTTAGAGATGTCTCTAATGAAATCTTGCTAAGAGCATTTCATTAGCATCTTTAATTAGAGAGTCATAGGATGTTTATTGTCATTATTTTCATTCAATTTCTTTAAAACTATTGTATTTTCCATAATTGAATTGATATTTTTATGAACTAATCCTATGAAGGTATTTCCTATACACAAAATTGCACCCACTATGGGCATCTTGCGTCTACAAGCTAAATTGCAAGTTTATTTGACTAATTTGCATGAATTCATGTTTTAAATCTATGTCTGATAGGTGAAATAGCACATACAAGCCCTAAAATAGTGTGTATCAAGAAGAGTTTGATGCATTTACACAACCAAATGATGCGTATACAATGAAGTTTGATGTCTTTACATAGGGTGTTAGCGCGTAGAAAATCCTTCTATTTCCTGTCTAACTTTCTTTCAGCGCGTATACCTTGACCCCGTAGTGTGTACTACTAGTTTAATGAAAATTTAAATTCTATAAGAAAATGATTAATTCTCTATGTTTTGCAGATGACAAAGCATAAGAAAATCCAAAAACCAAAGACAGGGTTAACAAAGAGGACAAACAAAGAAAGAGAAGGTTGAAAAAGGAAAAGATAGTTCATCTCAACAATTTCTTGGAGGATTCAAAGCAAGAAGGAGAAGTATATGAGAGGTACTTAGAAATAATTCAGGCTTATAAATCCAAATTTGTCTCTTAATTGTATTTTTGTTCCTTAAGATTTGTCAATTTTAATCATTTTAAAGAAGTAAAAATTTGATTTTCTTGAATTTCTTCACCCTTTCTTGGAATTTATGTTGTACTAAAAATCTTAAGAAGAGGATGCTAAGGAGCTAGAACAATCGCCACTGGGTGAGTATCAAAATGCATAAATAAAATAAAAAATACCCCTAGCTTTTGCTAGCTTCAAAAAAGGTATGCCTAAAACCTTATGCATTTGATTAAATTATGGCAAGTTGATTTGAAACTAGCACAATTAGAAGACCTATTATTGTTTGTTAGATTTGGTAGTAGGCCTATGCTCTTCAATTATTTTAGTGAATCAAAATGCCAAACCTATCAAATCTTTCAATTAAAAGAAAGGTCAAAGGAATGAACAATCACTAAATTAAGCCTATTATTTGTGGAAAAGAGTATTAGGTGATTATGCTCTTCACCTTTTACATGAATTAAAAAGCTAGAAGTACTCAATTCCCCTTAGATTAAAAGAGGTTTTGAAATTGAACAATGTTTATTGTGTTTGGAAGTGGAAAGTAGTAGGTATATGCTCTTCACCCTTGGTGAATCAAATTCCCAAACCTACTCTTTCATTTCATTTCATTTGCTTTCATGAACATGTTAGAGATTTAGTGGGCTCACCTCCCGAGAACATCCCTTAACGAGTTTAGTGAGAGGGACAGCCCAAAGTGGGATACAATTACTTTTTCCACAATAATCTGACCCACTATAAAATAAAATACATCCATCCTTAATGGGGTGAGTGACAAAGGAAGATCAAGAATCGAACCTCCTCAAGTAGTCCTTCAGGATTGCACAAAACTCCAACATACTGATGGTGAGAGGCCCCTATAATGGGGGATGAGACTTGATTTTCTTTTGAATGGAATCCATACTAGCTCCTTGTTAATTAGCAATCCTACCTCATTATAGCCATGTTTAAAAGCCAAAATTGGCTATAGGTAGATTCCTTGTAGTGATTTCTTGTGGAAGACCCATGAAAACAATCTCACATATTCAAACATTTTGTGTTTAGAGGTCCATTACAAGACAAGTGTTCTTGTGATTTTTGCATTTGAAAATATATGTTACAAGGAAGAAACATCCATTACAAATCAATTAATATTTTAAAAATCTTCCTCAAGAACAAACACCAAGAGAGGGAGAATTCACTTGACTCAACCCTTGTTAATGTCATTTTTTACTAGATCTCGTCGATTGAAAATATCTCTTCAAGAAGATGACACATGTATTAGTCAAGAGGTTCCATACGGAGACTTCATATTCCAAACCCCATTTGAAGAACAACAAGAACAAGAAGAGATAATTCCCAACCTATTCGAAGAAAGAGTTGATCCTATGGCAGGAAACAATGACTTTTATGATTTTAACCAAGGGAAAAGCCATAAAAACCGAGATGAGAATCACCAAAGAAATAGAAGACACAAATAAATAATCAAAGAAAGGGATAATAGGGCATCCCAAGATCTTGTATTCCTTGAAGTCATGTATAAACTTTTAGAAAGGGATCAAGAAAGATATTTCCTCAACTTAGCTCGATCAAGAGTTAAACTTCCTTATGACTATGATACATCGACATTAAAGAAGGATGAGGAAGAAGGGAATCCTTTAGGATTCATGAATAAACAACTCAATTTGTTCCAAGCCCAAATTGATAGCATGAAAAAGGCGGTCAAACCCAAACCATTTTCAATCGAAGCCTTATGTCCTTTTCCTTTTGATAGGAATTTGATCATGGTACCTTTTCCCCCAATGTGGTATTTCCAAGATATGGCAAGTACATGGGTAAATCCGACCCACAAGACCACTTGAGATAGTTTTTTGCTTTAATCATTGAGTTCATGCATGCCACTACTTACCTAATGAGATTATCCCCATGAATCCTTGGAGGGAAAGCCATGGAGTGGTTTTCAAAATTGACCCTAGGAATAAAAACTTTTGAAGAATTGGCCTCCAAGTCTGTGACTCATTACCCTTATAACATTGAGCACAAAATCACCATGCTAAACCTATGTTATACTAAGAAAAAAGATGGTGAACCTTTTCTATGATTCCTCCAAAGATGGAGAACAATTTTTGCAAGATATCCAAGAAGCATACCTGAAAAGGAGAAAATGGAGATTTTCATGAATAACTTGAACATGAAAATAAAATATCGATTACAACTTCAATTTCCCCCAACCTTTGAAAAGATCATAAAAAATGGGATTAAGATTAAAGAGGTGTTAGTGAAGAAAGGAAAAATCAAACTTTTCAAGGAGAACAAAGGCTATCCTAATACCAATAATAACTTTAATAATAATAATAATAGGGGTGCTAACAACAACAATGATAAATCAAGGTTTGGGTTGAAAAACACCAAAAAAAATCTTGTAAAGGATAAAGTTCATATTCTTGGGATAACCTTTGGAAAATGCCTTAAGGACCCTTGTTTCCAACAAAATCATCATCTTACCAGAATCAAGACCATACGAACCCCAAGTTAAACCATCTTGGTAGAACGATGCCCACCATTGTGAATACCATCGAAATAAAGGGCATAAGACCAAAAAATGTATGAAACTCAAATACTTGCTCCAAGATTCGATAGATGATGACACGATCAAAGTTGATGGTCCTCAAAATAATGAAGATCATACCAAATTTAAAACTCCTTTCTTAAATCATGAGAAAGGTGAAACCTCAAATTCAAATCAAAACAAAAAAAGAGGGAATGTCACAGTTAATTTCGCCCATACTTATGACAACACTATAAATTCTTTGACGAGATATGAAAATACCATCAATGTCATAGTGGTGAAAGAAAAACAACAAGAAGAAACCTCTAATGTTGTGACTAGGGGGCAAGTGTCCAAAATTACCTTGCAAAGGGTTACCCCTAAAATTGTTCTACCATGTCAAACATACACATCATCAAAGCAATACAACCTTGTGGATCAACTCCAAAGAACTCCCACACAAATTTCAATCTTAGAGTTGTTAAAACTTTCACCCATTCACAAGGAAATCTTGGAGAAGGCTCTTGTTGATACCAATGTTCCACTTAATTTGGATGTCGGTAAATTTAAGAATATGGTTGGACACCTTATTTCACTACATTGCCTATATTTTTTTGAGCAAGACGATGTGTCTTTGAACCATCCCCAAAATCTCCCATTGCATATTGAAGTTTTGATACATAAGCATCGTGTCAAAAGGGTCCTCATTGATGGAGGAGTTAGTCCAAATATTTTCACCTTGAATCTTGTCAAAGCCCTAGGATACCGAAGAAGCTATTGATCATAAAAGAAAGATAACTATAAAAGCTTATAATGGTGAAGAAAGTTCCTCCAAAGGGATAATAGTTCTCCCTATCTGAGTTGGTCATGCTCAAAAGGAAATAATTTTCCAAGTTCTTGATTTGAAATTGACCTATAATATATTGTTAGGGAGACCATGGATACATGAGATGCAAGAGGTACCCTCAACATACCATCAATGCTTGAAATTTCCAAACATGGGTCAAGAAATTATTGTAAGTGGAGAATTGAATCCATTTCAATATTGCAATAACATAAAGCCCCTAAATGATTCATTTGTTCCTCACAATACCGAATGCACTACATCAAGACAAATGAGTCAAGGTCAAAGTTTAACGGACATTTTCTTAGAAAAAATAAAAGGAAAGATGGAGAAAGAAGACACTCTTGTCAAAGAAAATCAAAATCCCACTAACTTAGCTACATCAACTAAAGGAAAAGAGAAATTTAGTGATCAAATTACTAAGGAAAAAGAAGAAGAGGATAATTCAAAATCTTCTCAAATGAAAGTCAAAGATATCCATTATCAAAATATGGACACAATGATGAAGAATTTTGAAAAGAAAGGTAAGATCAAGAAAAATGGTGTAGGGGAATATTCCTTATCAATGATGGATTTTACACTTTCTCCGAGGTCTCATGGTAGACCTTCTAGCTCCAATCCTCCTCAAAAATATAATGACCATTTTGTAAGAGCTAGAACTTCTTCATCCATGGAAGAAGATGACAATAAAATCCTAAAGTGGCTCTATAAAGAAGAAGATAAATCAAATTCTAATGAAAAAAGGATTCAAAACATTAGTATTCCCACACACCAATATGGAAAAGGTTTCAGAATCACGTAAGAGATATGATAAAAAGGGAGATGACCCTTGGGAAATATAAAGGAAGGTGTTGGTTCCTCTTCTTTCTACTTGCATATTTACACTATGATTGACAAACTAATGTCACTAACTCTATCACCACTCCAAACTTTGCAAGGAAAAGGGCCAATTAACAAGGATCAACAAGGATCCTCCTACACTTTGAGCCTAATGCTTAGGCAGGTGTACCCTTGACTCACTTCTTGAAAGGAGTCTCCAAAATATTACACATTCATAGCCTTCACAAACTGATTTAAGGATTTCAGCATTTACATTTGTTTGATTGATGATGGGAAAACACCTCCTGAGAATGGACCAGTGTCTTCTCCTAGGGCACAGAGTCACAATACAACATGCATCAACTAAAAATCTAACTTAAACACACCCAAATCCATAATAAGTGTTTTATCTATTATTCCTCACTCACATACCTGGACATCAAATTCTTATTTCATCTTGAATTCTCTGAGAACTATAATTAAGGATTCAATCCTGACTTTGGCAAGAACTCAAAGACAATCTCACAGTATACTTTGTATACCATATAATAACTCACTTTGTGACATTAATATATAAGGATTCTAGATAGAAATAAGAAGACATACACAAGTCTAAAATTGGGATTCAATTGTATTCTCATTAAAGTTTGTAGAATCAATACATTGCAACATGAGAAAATGCTAAAGAAAAAAAACCCTAAGCCCAAGCTCTCATTACTCAATTTCTATATTGACCATCAACAACCTTTTAAATACATCAAACAACAATATATAGTCACTAGCTATCTTGGAATCCTTCGGAAAGGATTCAACAAGCTTCAGATAGCTAGGACATAATTAGGGTTTCAACTACCTCGCCAACCAGATTCAATCAAAATTTACTATAGGGGAGACAACCAAGTGATCTCAGAGAAAAAAAAATCCAAGAATGATCTTCATTAATGGCACTATCCCTGACTGGCACGCAAAGACTGGAAACCCATCGTGTTTACCCTCTGCAACTCTAACTGCGATGCAACTTGAATGGTTATTTCACCCACCACCACGGCACAGACACCTTCTGTAGTCGATCATACCTCAGACCATACTATACCAGTGAGCGCTAAATCATATCTATAGATTAGCCACCAAAACATTAAATTTTCAATCCCTTTGTTGCTGAGAAACCCTTAAAATATTCAAATTTTGGGTAGCAACGGTTAATCAACAAGCTTAAAATGCAGCCATCGATCCATTTCTCCTTCCCAAAAAATTGAGCAGTTCATATTAATCGACAAGTATTCAATTATCTCTTTTAAAATAACTCAGCCACATCACCAAATTTTAGCAACCAATCAGGGACAGGCATATCAGATCTATCTGGCACAGGACTCACCTGACATTTACCTTTATATGCTAGAAGATTGGATAGACATCACATGATCGCAAAGGGGAGAATCCTACCTTGTGATCATACAACAACCATCAAATCAACTCAATGCTAGGCCCCACTGATAGCCTATAAATCACTCTCCTCTACGACCAGTTAAAATCAAACACATCAGCCCATCTAGTAGCGGACCCACTTGATAGGAGCAACATGTTGTTGGTAAGATCAACGGTCATCGCATCATCACAATGGGGAAGATTAAGCCTTGCGATCATGTGATGATTGTCTGATTAAAAGGTGATTAAGACTTTAACCTGGGTCAAAAACTTAGTAAAATTAATTACCGTGATCTAGGAAAAATTAAAAGGGGCACCGACTTGGGTAAATAAGAGCATAGGAAAAGGGGCCCCGCCCGATGACTTTAATAAAACACATGCTTTATTCAAACTTTAAGTGATTCAAAAAGGAATGGAGAGACATAATAGGCCAAGGGTTTTTCATATTTAGGCATTTTTTGAAACCACCTGTCATGAAGTGAACTATCTTTGCAGACCATAAAACTTGAATATCTCCTTGGTTGTAACTTTTCAGGACATGCACTCTTAACCCGGCCTTGCAAACTCAATGAACTATTATATGCTAAGGGTGGAAGCCATGAAAACATAAAAAATTTAGCTTGAAGATCAAAATTGTGTCACATCTAGGGCATGATAGCTCACTTGGATTTTCTACATATTAGGCCATGCGACTTGGACTGAAGCATGATGACATGAAAGACTGGCTCTGGCTAAGGGCCCAAGCAATAAAAACTTGTATATCTTTTGCATTAATTGAAACAAGCTTGCAGGAATGGCAAGGCAACTTCTTAGGACTTTGTGAAGAAATAGGCCATTCTCTTATGATTTTTACTATGACAGAAAAATGGCCTAATAGTGGCTCTGTCTGGGGATGATGGGTAACATGTGCCCATGCAAGAATTCAGAATCTTTGGGAGAGAAGACTACCAACTAGAAAACAACTATAGAGAGCACCCAAACAACAAAAACTTACAAACTAAGGCAAGACCAGACAGAAAGAAACACACCAGTATATACAAGCCTAATTACTATTCATGGAAAGAAAGGTACTTCAATTGAAGTATTTCTTCAAGAATTGTCCATGAACTGGCAACTCTTGAATATCACCATTAAGCTCCTTGACAATGTAGGAATCTGGTCCCCACCTTTCATGAATCAAATATAGCCCTAACTAGATTTGATCAAACTTTCCATGTTTTCCATTATCTTCCAATCTGGCATTCTAGATTAACACTAAGTCATCAGGTTTAAACCTCCTTTCCACATACTTCTTGTCATACAAACTCTTAACCTGTAAATACAACTTAGCATTCTTTGAAACTAATTCTCTTCTAGTTTCATCCAGCCTGGTTAAATCCTCAATTCTCAACTGCATTTCATCCTCTAGATCCTCATCATATATTTGAACAAACTTATACGTCTCTAGTAAGTTGTTCTAAGGCATCCTTGCATGTATTCCATACACCAAATCAAATGGTGCACATCCAATTGCCTTTTTCACAGTTACTCTGTTAGCCCATACATCTAATGGTAATTTTGAATTCCATGCCTTCTTATTCTTTTCAAGAATCCTCTTGAGAATCTTTATCAAGCTTTTGTTAGTTGATTCTACCTATCCATTTTCTTGTGGATGATAAGGTGAGGAAAATGACATCTGAATTCCTAAACCTTTGTAGAATTCTTTGTATTCAGCAGACCTAAAGCACATTGCATTATCACTGACAATCCTTTCAGGACAACCAAATCTTGTAATAATATTATTCAATAGGAAATCAGTCACCACCTTTCTTGTTGCATTCCTTGTAGGAATAGCCTCTACCCATTTTGTAAAATAATCAGTGGCAACTAAGATCCAAGAGTGTTCTCCACTGGACTTGTTTGGGAATTCTCCTATAAAATCCATTCCCCATTGCTGGAAAGGGGCTTGCACTTCTACTGGCTTCAATGGTACATTTCTTGAAAACTTGTGCTTACCAAAAAATCTCTGACAAGCATCACACTTTCTTACCAATTGTTATGCAACCTTGAAGATTGTGGGCCACCAGAATCCTGCTCTCAGAATCTTTTGAGCAGTAGTTTTTCCCATATAATGTCCACCACATATCCCCTCATGCATTTCTTTCAACAATTTGTCAACTTGATTTTTATCAACACATTTCAAAAGTATGCAATCCAAATTCCTTTTATATAATTTGCATTTTATAATTACATACTTGATTGCCTATAGTTTTAGTGTCCTTTTCTTGCTATCATCCATTCCTGATGGACACTTCATATTTCTCAAATAATAGATAACATCTTGATACCAGATACAATCATCCATATCACATGTGTAATCAACTTCAGCTTGATTTATCTGACTTACATCAAGATTGGACTGAGCCATCAATTTTTCCAATCCTTGACCTCTAACCAACTTGGTAATTTGGATATCAATTTTAAACTCTTGAATTCTATTAATCCAGCTACATCTTCTCCCAGACACTTCTTGTTGTGAAAAGATATCCTTTACTACAACATTTGGCACAAAAGCAATAACAATTGCTCCCATCAAATAACACCTAAAAGCCTTTACCACTTTCACAAGTGCATATGCTTGTTTCTCATTGATATCATACTTTAATTCAGTAACCTGCAATGATTTACTAAAGAATGCAATAGGCTGCTCAAAACCTTCCTTATTTTTCTGCAATAAAATTGCAGCAACAATATGAAAAGATGCAAAAGAGCAAATGTGCATTGGAACATCATAATTAGGTGCCTTAAGCACAAGGGCATATTTAATTTCCTGCTTGATATTCTTGAAAGCTTCATTAGGCTCACCTTCCCATATGATCTCAGACCCCTTTTTTAACATTTTGGATATTGGCCTAGTGACTTCAGCAAAGTTTGTAACAAATCTTCTTAGGAAATTTACCTGGCCAAAGAAAGACTGGATTCCCTTCACATTTTTTGGCTTTTGAATCTTATCAATTTCCATCACCCTTTCAGGATCAATTCTTACTCCTTGCTTTCCAACTAGGTGGCCAAGAAAATTGCCTTTAGTCACACCAAATACACATTTCCTTGGGTTTAATGAAATGCCATACTCCAAGGCTCTTGCAAATATCTTCTCTAAATGAGAACAATGATCTTCTTCCCTTTTGGAATATGTAGTTAATTCATCTTGATAAACAACAAGGAAAACATCAATAAAATCTGCAAAGGCAACATTCATTGCCCTTTGAAAGGTAGCACCGACATTTGTGAGACCAAAATGCATTCTCACATAAACATAAGTTCCCCAAGGTGTTGTGAAGGTTGTCTTAAATTGTTTTGATTATTTTATAATTACCTAATTGTAACCAGAAAAACCATCCATCATAGACATCAAATCAGAACCAGTTACTCTTTGCAGCATAGCCTCCATATTAGGCAAGCGGTAATTATCCTTTAGAGAAGATACATTTAGATTCCTGAAGTCCACACATAATCTAATATCTTCATTCTTCTTCCTAACAGGAACCAAATTTGACACCCAAGAAGAGTGCCTCACAGGCTTTATGATTCCAGCATCTCACAACTTCATTAATTCTTCTTGCATCTTGGGTGCCAAGGTAGGATTAATTGGCCTATGTTTTTTCCTAAAAGGCTTAGCATCCTCCTTCAAAGGGATAATATTTTGAAACAAGTCTTCCCTATAAACTTTTAGGTCATCATATGACCATGCAAAAACATGCCTGAATTTTCTTAAAAATTCAATCAAAGACTTTCTTACCTTGTGAGACATCTCTCTTCCAATATAGACCTTCTTAGGTGCCTCTTGTGTACCAAGGTTAATTTCATCCAAATCCATTTGATCTTTCTTCTTAGTATCCATCATAACTCTGTCCCGACTATCAAATATAGTTTCTAAAACAACAAGTCCGTTAGGAACATTATTAGTTTTAAGTTGCAGGACTTCATTACCAAGGATAACCTCTTTTCCTTCTGCAATCTCAACCAAGGCTGAGCAAACTAGTTCCTGACCATGATATTGATCTTCACAATTCATAAATCTCAAAATATCATGGTCATCTTCAAAGACTTGCCAATTTTCAACATTATCTGGTATACTAGGCCTAGTCTAAATTTTAACTTTAGAGACACCAACAAATGTAATGTCACTAGGATTGATTGCTATATTGGCTAACAAATCAACCATTTTATTGTTGCTCATTTCCTTCCAAACAATATTGAAGGCATCAAAATAATCAATCATGTCCCAAACAACATTTCTATATTGTTTCAATCTCTTGTTCTTGGAAGCATATACTGATCTTACTTGGGATACAACTAACTCTGAATCACCCACAACCTTTACACTTTTAATTCCATGCTTGTGTGCCAACCTCAACCCTATTAGTAACACCTCATATTCTGCTATGTTATTTGTACATGAGAAGCTTAATGTAAAAGAGAACTTGTAAGTATTTCCATCAGGAGAAATGAGTAAAATACCTTCCCCTAAACCATCTTTGCAGTTTGCACCATCAAAGTACATCACCCACAAATCACCCTTATTAGATTTAGAAATTACCTCCATAGAGATAGGTGGCAATATAGGCTCCTTTTCAATCACAGTGACCTCTACCCTGAAAGCATTGATGTCGGTATCCATAAAACATGTAGTCTCATTGTCAATATTCCTTTCAATCATGTGGCATACGATTAGCTCTTGCTCAATCTTAATAAATTGATCATCAATCTTGAAAGTTTCATAGGAAAAATCACATTGTAAACTTCCACCCATGGTAGCACTCCACTTCCTAGACAATAACATCCCATAATGAGGAGGGATATCCACCACCAAGACACTCATTGTCAAATTTTCCTCTGGATAGGCTGCCAATCTATAGGGCATTGCATTTATGGTCCCAATAACTGGTACTTCTCTCTAATCCATTGCACAACATCTATCTTGGGTTGTATCAAATTTAAGACCTAACTTTTCCATGATCTTGAAAGGCATAATAGTGTTAGAAGCACCCGAATCAATCATACAATTCCTTAGTTTCATTCCATTCACAAGAATACTCAAGAAGAATGGATCTATGTTCTCAAGGCTAGCATTGACATAATTGTCCAAGTATATAGGTGGTATTTGAGACACCATTCCCTAAACTTCCAATTCTTTCATAACTTTAGCCTGGGACTCATTTGCATTACAAGAAACATTTTTATCATGAACATTATCTACCCATGCTAAAGCTCTATCCTTATACTCAGGGATTCTTAATAACTTTGACAAAGGAACCTTGATAGTAATATGAGACAATACCATCATCATATCAATAGGGGTAGAAGAAGGAAATTCAAACCACACTGCTTTAGTATCCTTTTGTTTCTGATGAAGGGTGCTCCCCTTAATACCACAAACACATAATAGAAATAGAGAAACCACAACAATAATATGCAAGAACAGAAAATTGGCTTCTTATTATCTCCACAAATGTGGAATTACAAACTTTCAGAATTATAATATGCAAAGCCACATGGGCATTCCTTACAATATTCTGTAGGACAAAGCCTCAAATCAATATCCAGAACTATTCTGAACTGCCTAAGACAATAATACAGCCTTCCTTATATAGGCAATTTTCCACCACCTAGGAAGGTTTTAGAATTTTAGCCAATAAGGCCGACCAAATTAGAATTATTTTATTTTACATTTTACTACATCATAGTCGGCTCAAGATAACCTTTGAAACTCGAACAAAAATTTTGAAGAAAATTATTTTCTGCCATTTCAGATGGCCCAACTTCCGAAGACCATAAGTCATCACCCGTTGACCCACTCGGCTATTATAACCCCATTTCAGAAATGCCACAAAGTGCTCTATAGGCTTGCCCACGCAAGCGCCCGTTACCCAAATTTTCAACCTCATCTGGGGCCTCTAAAGCCTTCAAAATTGAGTTCAAAGTTTCTGTACCCTGCTGCCAATACCAAAAATCTTCAATATCTTCCAATATACACTTGATCTGGTAATGAAACTTTACTGGAAGACTTATATGATCAAAATGAACCTCCAAGAAAGAAATCATATCATTCTGAGCACGTACAAAAATTACCAAAAATAGTAACTTTCCATAAATAGCAGCTCTGCACAAAATAGCCCTTATTGAAAATAAAAATAGAAATATTTTTGGGTGATGCAAGATTGCTCTTACACCCAAGATGCTCCTGCATCAGTTTCTCAGATGCATCAATTGTAATTGTCACCTTCATTTTTTCAATTTTAGTCATTGTACTAACTGGCCTCTCTACTTCCTTCTGATTTTCTTTGTCATGAATAGTAGAGATCTTCTCAGCTCCAACTCTCCTTGGTTCCCACTTTTTACCTCTTTCATTTTTGAACTTCACCAAGTTGTCATCTTTTGGTTTGTTTCCATTGGGTCCCTTGGGATTGGTATCCTTCATAAACATTCCTGGAGCTTTTCCATTGGTATCATTTGCTATTATATTTCTAGTTTGCACTTGAGCTACCATTCTACAGTGATCCTAGTAATTTCTTCTTTTTAAGGTCTTCTTAAATTCACTGGCTCTAAGGAAGAAATCATGTTACATGTCTTTTCATCAATGTCCTCATTGTCTAAAAATACCTCTTGATGGAACAAAGCCTTATTTTGTCTCTTCAGGCACAAATCAGTTTCTTCACCAATATCAGAATCATCTTCATATCCCAAATATGAAGATGTCATATTACACCCAATATCATCATGTGCTTCTTGTTGATCAAGTTCATCAAAACCATCATCTTGATATGCAGCCATGGACTGTGCAACCACACAATGTTTTGTAGAATGAGGAGACTGGAAAGCAACACACCATGGTGTGTCCTCCATGAAATTCACAGAAACCTTTTGTAGAGGATTGGGGATAGATCTATCATTGTTTCCTTTTGCAGTAGGGACATGAGGTTTTCCATCCTCCCATTGGGTGTTATAAGGATAATTTTTTAGCCTATTCTGCCTATTGAAATTGTTGTTGAAATAAGGCTTGTCACTAGTCGAAACCTTTTCATTTCTGACACTAGGTGCTTTTAAGTCCTTTAGTGTATTCAACACCTTATCCAACTTTTCTTCCTCTTGCTTCTTATTTCCAATATTTCTCTCATTATCCCTTTTGTATTTTTTTTATCCCTGAACAACTTAGGGTCATCTCTCTTTCCACCCAATTTTCCTGATATTTTCATGTTGTTTTCAATATTGACAGCAATCCTAAATGCATCTCTGAGTGTTCTTGGTTCTTTGTCCCTCAGCAAGTATCCCATTTTTCCATCAAAAGCATTGAAATATGTGGTTAAGCAGACATTGTCATCTAACCTCATGACTTGAAACAATTTATGCATACCTTTCTGAAATCTCATGTTGAACTCAGTTGCAGACTCATTCTGATTTTTCCTTATGGTATTAAATTCATTCAACATAAATCTAGCATTAGGCCTATCACCATATTGTTCCTTGAAGCATTTCTCAAAAGAATCCCATGTGTCAATACATCTGTCAGGAAGTCTTTTGAACCAATCTCTATTATCTTCCACCAAAGACTGAACAAACAATTTCATGACTACATCCTCATGTTAAACCTCATAGTCATTTAGCACATCAACAAACAACCTAAGGTGTTCTTAAAAACTAATGGCATTATTATTGTTACCATTAGTTTACTCATCTTTAGTGACCTAATTACTAGATGAAGCTACAAGTACCCTAGTTTGTTTTATTAGGGTATCTTGCTTAGAATTTGTGTTCATTACATTTGTAAAGTACATGAAAGGGAAAGGAAATGAACTGCATCTAAGATTACATGTGCATATATCAATGTTAAGCATGATGTACAAGAGAGAAAGAACTGAAAAGAACATCTATCTGAGCTCACACATGCCATGAGCATAGCCATTTCCAGAATTGCATAAATGAGTGTAAATATACATATATAAGGAGCATAAATATAGGGGTACCAGACATTTCCTGGTAATGAGTCTATCTCCATGGTGTTCCTAGTGTGCTCCTGTGATCCTAAACCTACAGATAAGAAAAGAGAAGTGGGTTAGATCCTTCAGATCTAAATAATGCTTGGTATCACGGTATCTATCTACAAGCATGCATACATGCACTCAACCATACACCTCTGACATGGGTTGTGCTCAGAACATGTGCATTAAGAAGCCTCCATAAATATAAGAGATACCATTGTTTTCACTAATGTGTTTGTTCCATGTGCAAATGAACGACCTTGACCTGTGATGCAGTCAATGCCAGGAAAACCTCATTTCCTTAGCAGTGGCTGCATCACAGGCTAAGAACACCCATGATCAATAGGGAAATAGCCAGAGGATGCAGTATCAGTAGGACACTCAAGAGCCATTAATCCATATCAAGTGAAGCATGGTTGAAGCACTAGAAATAGAGCACTGGCAGATTCAAAGGGTATACATCATCGGCATGACAAAGAGCAAGATAATATCATCAACTCTACATTCAAAAAATGGGCATGAAAATGGGCACTATGAGGTTCATATAATAGCAAGTGATGAGGTGATACTTCCAAGAACAAGTCACCATGAATCAAGATAATAAAAGGTCATAAGCCAACAGGCTCAGCTCCAAGCTCAAATAGCAGGTTCAATAGAAATGATCCAATACTTTGTGCTTTCGGCCTATGGAAGTAACAAATGACAGCATGAAGATATCAAATGAGGTTATTAATGGTATAGCCACAATGCAACAATAAGAATGCAATCATCATATTGTAACAACATTACTATATCAACAACAGGCATGCAGATATTAGATGGCGTCATAGTGAACTATGTATGGAAAACCCATGAGCATCATGGCATGATAGGTGAACAATACATGAACATCAAAAAATGAGAATGCACCTGCTTGGGTCCTCATCACAAGTCACCCAAACACAAAAAGAAGGGATCAAGCCAAGGCATGACTATCATCGACACCAAGCAATACAAGGTTCACAGGAAACTAAATGTTGAGAATGCAACACAGTGAACACTAGAACCATTTGTGTCATGGCCTGGGCATTCACCCAAGCCCTCAATAGTAGTTAGTAATGTCGGCATAAGTTGTGCCCTATCTTGCAGGCTTTAGAGGCTAGATAGTGAGCATGAGGTTACATAACCAGCACCCTCGTACTGACATGAACAAACAGTAACAAGCAATAAGTCACAAACTATCTAGTACTGATCATTAGGGCATGATCAAATGGCATGTTTACGACATAGCTCACATACTAGCATGAATATATACAACAAGCCATGGGCTCGCGAGATGTTCCATGGTGAATGATAAGAAGCATCATGCCCTAACATGCTCGGGTCACAAATCAGTTAAGCATAATGCTTGAACAAGCCATAAGTCACAGTTTTAAATAACAGTGACAATAAGATGATGCTTGAGTACTGTACCCATGAGTTTTAGGCATTTTTCCAAAGGCATAATCAAACATAGAGTAGTATCACATATTGAGGAGCATTGGCAATGTATTAAGGAAACAGTAAAATAGCATCATGTGCATTCAAGAATGTAAAGAGAAAGTGACAGTAGCAAAACTAGTCACATATACCTTAGCCCGAGCTCATGAGTGTCATGAACAATGACAAATGCTCGATGCCCTAGGTTCATGGGCCATGGAAATATGCAGCATGGAATTCAGTGAACAAAATGACATCCAAAAACATTCAAGGAATGGCCTTCCACCCCGATCTAAAGAACAAATACAAATATGTGAACACACAAATGCAGAGCATGATGCCCTAGTTTTTAACAAAGTAAGTACAGGTACATGGTGTAGAGAGTTACAATAATATCAAATTCACTGCTATGAAAAGTATAGAGAGAACTATCAAATATCCAAGCAATGCTTGACAAGACCTGTGCCCTCAAAAACATGAACAAATTTTGAGGACACAACACCTTCGAGATACAATGGATTCAATCAAATACAATGGAATTGAGTGCATAGGGCCTCAAATCAGGGCACAAGCTAGTAGAATCAAAAATCAAATGCAAAGAATATACAAGGCATACAGTATCAATGAAATATAGAGAATGGAGTAAAATTGAAAGCCTACCTCAAAGTATCATGCCATGAAACTCATGAATAGTTGTTTCCAAATCCAAGTTCAGTGAAGTGCCAGTGAAAAGGGAAAATTTCCAAGTGCCGAGATGGGAAGATCCACAGTGCCAACAGAAGGGTTTGATAAAATGATTAATTAATTTGTTCTCCCCTTTTTAGGGTTGAGGTTTTTAGTAATCATTTTTATTTTTGATGATTTGTATTCTCGTGAAGCATGGGTTTTATTAAATAGTGGACTATTAATGTATTCTCCTCTTTTTAGGGTTGAGAGTCATTTTTTACTTAGGAAGTGAAAGGGGTCTAGGTCCATGTTTATTTTGAGCATAGGTGGATTTGTTAAAATGTAAGTACTTTTAAAAATATGTTTTCCCCTTTTCTAATATTGGGTTGAGAACATTTTTAAAGTATATTAAATCCACATTATTTGGCATAGGAGGGGTAAAATGTTTTAATGTAAAGTCATTGCAAGAATGTTATTGTAAATTCTGACAAATGGCATTTTATTAGCCATTGTCAGAATCTTATTATGGTGCATGACTTAGTGGGTGGGGTCATTCCTTTGACCATCTATTTTAGGCATCCCACTTTTTCTACCACTCCTAAGAACTCAAGAATTGGGCATCCGAGTTAAGGAAGCATTCATGGGCCTATTTGCGGGTGATTTCTGTTTTTAGGAGCTGGGGAATTTCATGCAGATTCCTAGGTTTTCTTTTTATACCTCTCACTTAGGTGATTGAGGTTAGTTCTTCTTTCCCTCTTTCTTGGAGGTGAATGTTTGTAGCTCTGGAGAAGCAAGCTATATTTTGGCTCCCTTCAATTCAATTCATAGCAATTTTCCTTCTTTTCCTACAGCTTTGTGAGTTATTTTGGTGAATTTTATGTCATGTATTGTGATGAAAATTGGTCCTTTACTTGATATGTTATTCATTTTGATGTTCACAAGCACTTTTATTTCCTAAAGTCTCAGTCTGTGTGCATTTGAATGTATTTGGGTTTGTGGAATTCATTTTCCCTCCTCATTTACAACCAGCACCTAGTTATTTCTAAGGGAAAAATTAGATTAGGGAGAAGTTGTGATGCTCGGGTTATGTTCTGAATCATATTGTGAGTTTGTTTCAGTTTTTGGATCTATCAAAGTTCAGTGAATCACCTAGTTAGTTTCAATTTTCATGTGCTCTCTCTCCCTTTTCCTTCAAAGTTCAGTTAAGTTTTAGGTGATTCAAGGGGAAGTCAGCCCCTAATTCAGAGGTCTAATCTCTGATATGTTACCCACAGCCTAAGATTAGTCCCATGTTTCACGGGATTTCTAGGTTCTACACTTAGCCACACTCAGGTGCAATCCCTAGTGACAACAATTACCAGAAAAATTAGGTATTTTGTCTCTTATGTCAGTTGGGAAAGCATTGGGGTAACTTGGTACTCCTTCAAAGCTGATTTTTCTATACCCCTCTAATTGCATAGGCCTTCTTTGAAAACTTAAATTGGTGTTTCCACTAGAATTAACATTTACATTTACATTTCCATCAACTTGTACACTTGACTGTTGTTTAGGGTCAACACTTATCATGGTAGATGAAGTAAGCAGTGGATTATAAGCAGTACCATTACCAGAGTGAGCAACATTAGAAGTTGTAGATGACATACCTATTTCATTAGTAGATGGTCCAAGGATATTTGCAAATGAAGCCTTCAAGAACTGAATCTTCCTTCTTTTTTCTGCAATGGAGGCTTCAATTTCAGCCTTTTCCAATTCTCTTGCAATATCATCATCTTCTTTCCTTTTCTTTTCCATCTCTACATCTTCATTTGAAATAGGTGGTGGGACTTTTGGTATTGCCATTGGCTCATTTATTTGAATCCCCACCATCTTTTGTTTCCTCATTTCATTAACAACAGTAGTAGGTTTGGTAATTGCACATTCATTTGCATCTTTAGGTAAAGAGGCATAGCTTTGAACCTGTCTAATCACAGGGCCCTCTTTATCAAATTCATGGTCTTGTAGTAAGCATTCTCTTTCACTTCTCAAAGCATCAAGATCACCGAAGACATCATGCTGCAAAGTTTTAGGAGCAAAAGAAAGCATTTTGTTTCTCTCTTTTATCTCATTAATCTTTCTAAGTAGAGACCCTCTTTCTATTAATGCATTTATTTTTTCAGCCTCTCTTTCCTTTTGTAATCTTTTGTATATGGCATCCTGTTCTACTAACTATAATCTCAATGCACCCAAATCATTTGGGTCTATCATGGTGTCTTTAGAGCTTGATGACACATCCATATCAGTGAGATTTTGATATGGGAAATGGATCCACCTTGGTCCCATGGATTGCCTTCTAAACATATCCTCATCAGGATCTAAATTTGGTCCAAAACCCATTTCTCTTTCTTGCACATCCTGATCTGCAGGATGTGAATCTTTGTCTTGAAATAATGCCTTTGGGGTATCATAAAAATTATCTCCAGAGCGGCCACTATCGGATTTAGAACTTTTATATTATGAATCATCCTCATTAGAAGATGCATGTGGTGCTCTATTTCTAGCATTATTTTTTTCTCTTATAGAAGTACTAGTAGATCCCCCATCTCTTCTGATCCAAATCTTCTTTTCTAATCTAGGCAATTGCTCCAAAGTAACCTCTGGATGCTTCTTGACAAAAGACCTAGTATGCATTCTTTTGTCCATGGTTTGTAATTTATAAACAGTGGTTCTTAAACTTTTGAGTCGCCACCCACTTTCAATGGGAATATCCTAAGAAATAAAACTTGAGAAGCCTAAAAGACAACACAAGTTGAAACTAGAGAAACACAAGAATCTGCTAAAGTTTCTTTTATCTCTAGACTCTCCCTAGTAGATTCATCATTTTGTTGGTTCCTCTTCTTTCTACTTGCAGATTTACACTATGATTGACAAACTAATGTCACTGACTCTATCACCACTCTAAACTCTGCAAGGAAAAGGGCCAATTAACAAGGATCAACAAGGATCCTCCTACACTTTGAGCCTAATGCTCAGGTGGGTGTACCCTTGACTCACTTCTTGAAAGGAGTCTCCAAAATATTACACATGCATAGCCTTTACAAACTGATTTAAGGATTTCATCATTTACATTTGTTTGATTGATGATCGGAAAATGCCTCATGAGAATGGACTAGTGTCTTCTCTTAGGGCACAAAGTCACAATACAACATGCATTAACTAAAAATCTAACTTAAACACACCCAAATCCATAATAAGTGTTTTATCTATTATTCCTCTCACTCACATACCTAGACATCAAATTCTTATTTCACCCTGAATTCTCTGGGAACTTTCTTTAAGGATTCAATCCTGACTTTGGCAAGAACTCAAAGATAATCTCATAGTATAATTTGTATACCATATACTAACTCACTTTGTGACATTAATATATAAGGATTCTAGATAGAAACAAGAAGACATACACAAGTCTGAAATTGGGATTCAAGTGTATTCTCATTAAAGTTTGCAAAATCAATACATTGCAACATGAGAAAATGCTAAAGAAAACAAACCCTAAGCCCAAGCTCTCATTACTCAATTTCCACATTGACCATCGATAACCTTTTACATACATCAGACATCAATATATAGTCACTAGCTATCTTGGAATCCTTCGGAAAGGATTCAACAAGCTTCAGATAGCTAGGACAAAATTAGGGTTTCAACTACCTCGCCAACTAGATTCAATCAAAATCTACTGCAGGGGAGACAACCAAGAGATCTCAGAGAAAAAAAATCCAAGAATGATCTTCATTAATGGCACTATCCCTGACTGGCACGCAAAGACTGGAAACCCATCTTGTTTACCCTCTGCAACTCTAACTGCGATGCAACTTGAATGGATATTTCACCCACCACCATGGTGCAGACACCTTCTGCAATCAATCATATCTCAGGCCATACTGTACCAGTGAGCACAAAATCATATCATGCAGATCGGCCACCAAAACATTGAATTGTCAATCCTTTTGTTGCTGAGAAACCCTTAAAATATTCAAATTTCGGGTAGCAATGGTTAATCAACAAGCTTAAAATGTAGTTGTCGATCCATTTCTCCTTTCCAGAAAATTGAGCGGTTCATATTAATCGACAAGTAGTCAATTGTCTCTTTTAAAATAACTCAGCCACATCACCAAATTTCAGTGAACAATCAGGGACAGGCATATCAGATCTATCTGGCATAGGACTCGCTTGACATTTACCTTTATATGCTAGAAGATCAGACGAATGTCACATGATTGCAAAGGGGAGAATCCTACCTTGTGGTCATACGATAGTCGTCAGATCAACTCAATGATGGGCCTTGTTGACAGCCTACAAATCACTCTCCTCTACGACTAGTTAAAATCGAACACATCAGCCCATCTAGCAGCGGACCTTCTTGACAGGAGCAACACGTTGTTGGTAAGATCAACGGTCATCACATCATTGAAAAGGGGAAGATTAAGTCTTGTGATCATGTGATGACCATCTGATTAAAAGGTGATTAAGACTTTAACCTGCACCAAAAACTTAGTAAAATTAATCACCAGGATCTAGGAAAAATTAAAAGGGGCACCGACTTGGGTAAATAAGAGCATAGGAAAAGGGGCCCCGCCTGATGACTTTAATAAAACACATGCTTTATTAGGAATTGAAGTGATTCAAAAAGGAACAGAGAGACATAACAGGCCAAGGGTTTTCATATTTAGGCATTTTTTGAAACCACCCATCATGAAGTGAACTATCTTTGCAGACCATAAAACTTGAATATCTCCCTGGTTGTAACTTTTCAGGACATGCACTCTTAACCTAACCTTTCAAACACAATGAACTATTATATGCTAAGGGCGCAAGCCATGTAAACATAAAAAATTTAGCTTGAAGATTAAAACTGTGTCACAACTAGGGCATAATATCTCACTTGGATTTTATGCATATTAGGCCATGCGACCTAGACTAAAGCATCATGACATGAAATACTACCTCTGGCTAAGGGCGCAAGCAATAAAAACTTGTATATCTTTTGCGCTAACTAAAACAAGCTTGCAGGCATGTTAAGGAAACTTCTTAGGACTTTGCGAAGAAATTGGCCATTCTCTTATGATTTTTCTTATGACAAAAAAATGGCCTAACAGAAGGTTTGGTGGAACCTATAGAAATGGATTGGAGAGATAGAAAAGAAAAATTAGGATTAGGATATCTTGAATGAGAATATACCCAAAATATTCATTCCAAATTCTATGAACAAATCTTGCAATTGAATTCCCAAAGTGATGAAGACTCTAATGAATGAGAATAGGACTCTTTATCTAGTGAATCTTATCAAGATAAAGAGGTGGATGTTATCCATACTTATTCTCCTATGTCTAATCTAGGTAAAAGACAAGAGTTAAATCAAGGGTTGAGTTCAAACCAAGCTTCAAGTTCTAACCAAGGGTTAGTTTCTATTCAAGAGTCTACTCAAAATCAAGAGACAAAAGGATCGCAATGGGTAGGAGAGCCCTATATACCCTAATGGTTACCAACAGTGGAATAATCTAGTGATAGGTTTAACCCACAAGATTTTTATCCTCAAAAAACCCAAGAGGACTCCAGTGAGGGAGATTTTGATCCAAGTTCTATGGAACACCTAGAAAAAGTGCATGTCATATAATTAAGCGATACAATGTATGAACCATCAAATGAAGTCATGTCCCTAAACCCTGCCAACTTGAATCTAGCCAATGACGCATTATCTCTTGTATACCCAAAACTCATTGAATGGGATTCCATAGAGCCAATGACATTCCCACATTCCCAAATGACAATTTTTTGGCCTTGTACCTAAATGTAGCTGAACCCTCTTCTACCAATGAATTGTATCAAGGAGAAATGATGAGGGAAAGTATCAAATCTCTTAGTCAAGAAATAAAAGAAATAAATGAAGAAAAAAAATAAAAATGAAAGAGTCTAGTGGTGAAAACTACAATGTGGTAGTACTAGACCAAAAAGAGAAAGAAATAGAAGATGTTTATAAAGGTGAAAACATAATTGTGGCACCTAAGGAAGAGAGGTTGGATAATTTACCCGAACATTATGAAGAAAGATCACATATCTTGATAGAGCCAACATAAAAGATCAATATTGGGACTGAATCGGAGCCTAAAGTTATACATCTTGTTGCCTCATTGTCAAAAGAAGAGAAAGAAGAATTTGTGGATTTTTTCAAAGAAAGGAAAATAAAATTTTCTTGGTCCTATGATGATATGCCAAGATTGGACCCAAATCTAATTATGCATCACTTGAATATCAGACCAGGAATCAAGGTTGTCAAGCAGAAGTTGAGGAAAATGCACCCACACATTGCACTACTTGTCAAGGTTGAATTAGAGAACTTATTAAAAGTGGGTTTCATTAGAGCTATTGATTATGCCAAATGGATATCCAATATTTTACCTATTTCAAAACTAGATAAATCAATCAAAATTTGCATAGATTTCTGAGATCTCAATCTAGCTTGTCCAAAAGATGATTTCCCCTTACCAAGCATAGATGTAATAGTGGATTTGATAGCGAGTCACAATATTTTATCTCTTATGGATGGATTTAGTAGGTACAATCAAATAAAAATTGCACCTGAAGACTAGGATAAAATAAATTTTACATGTGCTTCCATTTTGTTGGAATGTTACGCCCTTTGGTCTTAAAAATGTAGGAGTGACATACTAAAGAGATATGACCACTATATTCCATGACATGATGCACAAATTCTTAGAGGATTATGTGGATGATATACTAGAAAAGTATCATTCAAGAAAAGAACATTTTCTAATTTTTGAGAAAATCTTCACAAGGCTGGAACAATTCAAGGTGAGATTAAATCCAAAAAATGTGCCTTTGGGGTACAATCTGGAAAATTACTAGGGTATATAGTTTCAGAAAAAGGAATAGAAGTAGACCTCACAAAATTCAAATTAATAATGGAGATGGGTGAACCTATAAACATGATTCAAATGAGATCTCTCCAAGGAAGACTTTAATCAATAAGAAGGTTCATTTCACAACAAGCAGAAAAGTGTCACTCTTTTACTCAACTCATTCATAAGGATGTAGTATTCAAATGGGATGACATATGTGAAGAATCTTTCACACTCTTCAAGAAATATCTCATGAATCTTCCAATATTGATGCCACCAATAAGAGAAAATCCTTTGATATTGTATATTTCAGTGACAAAACATTCTTTAGGCACACTCTTGGCTCAAGAAGATGAGAATGGAAAAGAGAAGGTGATCTACTACATAAATAGGACTTTAGTAAAGTATGAGTTGAACTATAGTTTCATAGAGAGAGCATGTTAGGTGGTAGCTTGTGCTTCACAAAAACTATGACATTATATGTTTTCCCACAAAATCAAACTCATAGTAAAGATTGATCCATTGAAGTATCTATTGAGCAAAATAACCTTAACAAGAAGGTTAGCTAAATGGGTCATGGTACTAAGAAAATTTAACATAGAATATGTACACAAAAAGGAAATAAAATGCCAAGTCATATCAGATTAACTAGCAGAAGCACCTTTGAGAGATGAATACCCTATTCAAGTGGAATTTCTAGATGCAAAAATCATCAACATTGAAGCAAAAACATGGAAACTTTACTTTGATGGTTCTTACACCCAACATGGTTGAGGAGAGGGAATATTATTGATCACATCTCAAGGCTCAGAAATTCTAAAATCATATGATATTTTATTTCCATACACTACTAATATAGATGAGTATAAAGCACTTGTTATTGGCATCAAATTGGCTTTAGAGTGGAAACTGACAAAATTACAAGTCTATGGTGATTCACAACTAGTCATAAATCAAATTAATGATGAGTACTAGACAAAAGATGACAAGTTGATACCCTATAAAAATATGATAGAGGATCTAAAAAATTACTTTATTTTTATCACATTTGAACAAGTACCTAGGGAAAATAATAAAGCAACAGATGCCATGGTGACATTAGCTTCACTCTTACAGATGCCAGATCAAAGCGTGAGATATGAATTCTTGGTAGAAGTGATGGAAAAACCTTCATTTAACCCATCTAATTCCCAAATCATTTGCCTATTAGTTGGATATGTCTCTTCCTGGTATGGATCCATTTATACTTATTTGAAAGACCAAACCTTACCCTTGGACCAAACCCGAAACCAGAAAAGAAACTTTATAAGACAAGCCTCTCATTATACCCTTGTATCTGACGCATTGTATCGCAAGAGTCTTGATGGAATGCTTTTAAGGTTCCTAGAGAAGGAGGAATCGAAATTAGCTTTACAAGAAATCTACGAGGGAATCTATGGGTCACATTCGAATGGATTAACCTTAGCTAATATAATTTTAAGGATGGGGTATTATTGGCCTTCCATGGAGCAAGATGCATGCCATTTTGCAAAGATGTGGAAAAAATGCCAATATATGGAAATTTAATTCATATGCTAGCTCAGGAACTACATCCAATGACTACTCCTTGGCCCTTCTATCAATGGGGGTTGGATCTAATCGGGATTAATTATCCACCTTTATCCAACATTCATAAGTTCATAATCACTACAACAAAATATTTTACCAAATGGGTAGAAGGTGTGTCTTTGTCTGCTACAATGGGAAAACAAATTTCAATTTTCATTTTGAACCATATAATCTGCAGACATGGCATCCCTCAAGCCATAATAACAGAAAATGATAAGCACTTCAAGAACAAAGACATAAAGGAGTTGAGTGAAAAATTTCATATGATCCATCATTTATCTTGCATCTATTATCCACAATGAAATGGCCAAGAAGAAGCGACTAATAATAATTTCCTAAAAATATTGAAAAGAATAGTGGATAACTTAGGAAGAGATTGGTACATCCAAATAAATCCAAACTTATGGGAATATTGAACAAGTGTGAGAACACCAATGAGAGCTACACCTTTTTCATTAATATATGAAGCTGAAGTAGTATTACCGCTAGAAGTAGAGATTTCATCTTTATGGATTCATTACATGGATTATTAACAATGGAGAGTTGCAAGACTTCAAGAGTTAGAGTTACTTGATCAATGACGACAACAAGCATTTGATCATCTCAAGGTGTATCAAAACATAATGTCAAGAAAATACAACAAACAAATCAAGCCAAGGGAATTTCAAGTAGGTGACCTTGTATTGAGAGAAAATCCTAAGAATCAGGTAGAAAGAGAAAAGAAAGGAAAATGGGAAGAAAATTGGTTAGGAGCTTTCGTCATTACTTCTTCCTTTGGAATGAGAACATACAAGTTAGCTAACTGTGATGGAGAAGAATTGCAAGAATCTATTAATAGCATGCACTCGAAAAGGTTCTATACCTAAAGCAGTTGAAAGAGTATAAGTGGAAAGAGTATCAAAATATTAGATGAGAGAACATCCTATTTATTTTGTACAACAAAAAGTGAACCTGAAGAAATCCAAAAACATTGATAAATTGATCTTGACAAAAGAAGAAAAAAATTAGAAAAGCAGAAAAGTTCAAAAATAACAAAAAGAGTTCCTAAAGAAATAAAAAATAATGGAAAATTGAGCATGAAGAAAGCAAAAACATTCAGTTATGGATCCCAAAAAAAATGTTGTCTTGGTGAAAACCTAGCAAATAGGCACCTTGATAATAAAAAAAATTAAAAAAGAAAAAAAATTGAAAAAGAGAAAAAGAGAAAAAAAAATTGAAAAGGAGAAAAGTGCCTTGGTGAAAACCTAGCAAATAGGTACCTTGGTAGCAAAAATAAGCATATAAAAGAGAAAAAGAGCAATAAATTCAATTGGTGAAAACCTGGTAAATAGATTCCATTGAAAGTCAGGTCAAGTCTCATTTTGCATTTTTGATCCATCCTTGTATATATTGCATTCACTAGCATTTGTACATATTGCATAATAAAACCCAGAGTTGCATTTGTAAATACCTAAGGCTTTCGTCATAAATTTAGAAAATTTTCCAAGTCCAACATTGCAATGGAATCAAATTGGGGGCATTTTATCCTAAATCAAAGTGATTCATCAAACATACACCAATTAACACAAATCAATGCATCCAACCACAAGCATGACACTCAGACTTTCGATCCTAATCCAAATTTTAATATCACAATGATTGACTTTGGTCCTTGATTTCACATGACCTTATCTTTACGAGGATTAAAAATGACAAACAAATATTGAAATGGATGAAGTTCTACTTGAAATATGGATTTGAAAAATAATGACAATTTTTTTCTAGTGTTACTTGATCGGTGAAATCATGTCTTTTTAGCAAATCGATGAAGTCTTGGACTAGAAAAGAAATGATAAAAGCATGATTTTCTTTTCTGCATGACTATATTAAGATCAAAGCTTCAAAATATGTATCATTCATCTAATGACATGATCATCAAAGAATCATTGAGGACATGTACATATGGCGAAACTAAAATCTATCTATTTACGCAACAAGATACCTTGGTCATTTTGATTTTCCATATCATAATTCCAAAATCCACTTGCAACATTGAATTAAAAGAAAGAAGTATTCAAACTATCATGGTTGAAAATCCAACCAGTGACATTTGTACCAGCTTCAGGCACGTAATTCAGAAGGAAAGAGGTATTAATATCATCATGGTTGAACTAGTGAGGATTGTACCAATTTTAGTCTTAAAAATCTCAATGATGAAAATAAGCATCATTTTCTTGAATAGAGACAACTAGTTACATCTATGTTAGATTAATTGCATGTTAGTTTGTACATGGATCATTTTTCTCAAAATATGTAAAAAAAGCCAAAGGGGGTGGAGTTAAGTACAAAAATTGAAAGGGTTCATCATTACTTTACTCGATCGAATGTTTTGAACAACAAAATCAAATTGCATTAGGTTAACTAAATTTATTATAATTGTATTTTAAATTGCATTAAGTTCATTATCCATAAAGTAATCAAGACACATTATCATTAGATCACATTAAGTTAGATTGCATTCATTATCCATTATTCATTAAATAAAATTACATTGTTACATTATTCACTAACCATTAATCGATATCACTACTACATTTGACCTCATTTTTCTACCAAAATTTTTGACCATGAAGCCAAAAGGTTTTGGTTGGTCAGACTATAGAAGGAAAACTTTTTTTTTTTTTTAAAGTTACACAGAAATTTCGACTAACACAGGCATAACTTAAAAAAAGAAAAGGTTTCATTTCTCATTCATTATTACCACGATGAATTTATTTCAAGGGAATTGTAGTACGCGAAACACAAATTTGAAGATCTCTAAGATTCGAAGGGAATTGTAGAGCATGAAACACAAATACAAATCTGGGCTCGTTGCTAGGTATCTGGACTAGTTGAGTGTCATCGGCTTCATCCCAGGGTTTGTCTGCAAACGTGAAATAGAAATCTGGGCTCATTGCTAGGTATGTGTCATGATTTTCCCTAGGCTCTGTTCTTTTGAAGGAGAACACAAGAAAATATATCACATTTTTATTTCTTTACCTATTCTTTTCATGGCTCGATGAGGGTTCCATTATATAATTTTATGGTCAAGGGTTTCTACGTTCTTTGTTTTGTATTATTCTTGGATAGGGTTTTGTTTTATGCTAGTTTGTATGGATGCGAAATAGGATAAGGGGTATTCAACATCTAGTAGCTAGCTTTTCACAGATGCACTGTGTGCACTCTGGGCATCTACATCTCTGAGATAGTCTCTTAAATTTGTGAGCTTCTTGCCCAGCCATTCAAAATCACTTGTGAAGTTACAGACAAGTGAAACCTCCTTGTTTATCTCTTCTAACAACATCCCGCCAAGATTTTCAAGAACAACATCAATCACAACAGATGCCATAATTGAATTTTTAAGTAACTGAGAAACTGAAGCACTCTCAAATATTACAGTGGACTACATAGTTATAACTTAAAGAACTCTCAAACACTAGAATGAACTTCTCAAAATTTGATGGCTCTTAACAACTAAGGAACTGAAGATTAGCGCTCATTTATTGACCAATTTGAACCAAGTTAAACTAATCAAGTTGCAATGAATGTGATTATAGCTAGGGAAGAAGTAAATTTATAAGAATGAATACAGAGCTTATTAGGAAGGATTCTCGGCCTTCTTGCCCAAGTTATTCTAATTACTTTTACTTTAATTATTCTCATCTTCCCTTTGACCCACGAATATAATAATTGTGTATACTAGTGTGCCATAGTTGCCCATAGACAAACCTAGGAAGAGTGCAACAATGGAAGACTCAATTCCAAGGTGCTATGTAACCTCACCCAAAACTTCTAAGTTTCAAATACTTGAGGAAAATGAAGGAGATCAAATAAAAGTTTCCCTTCTACTGATCAACTTACAGATACCTCTTAGGACTTCTTGGGATCTGACTCACAAAAGATCAATTTTAGGTTCTAATGACAAATTCCTCCAAATAGAGCCCTTTAAGGATCCTACCAAACTACTTTGGAACTCCAAAAATTTACAAAGGATAGACCAAGAAAATTTGAAGGATTTGTATCATTTAGATATGTCTAACTATCCACCAAAAGATAGGTTATAGATCTACTCTAGCACTTCAAACTTCTTCCTAAGTACACAGTCCTAATCAGGCCTAATTAGGCTTGGTTTTCAAAGGAAGTCCTAAGAAATGGGTACACAAATCCAAACCAACCTTTGGAAAACTTAGAGGGATTCCAAATTACTCCAAATCCACCATTCACTTGATCACTTGCTTTATGCAAACTGCTACACACTCAAACTCCTACAATTCAGGACCAAATATATAGAGATATTTGGTCTAGGGCTCATTTGTAAAAATAGAAAACTTCATCCCTTGGTTTCCTCCTTCTGTAATCTTTGAAATCATTCTAATATCTTTCATTTTTATTGGGTTTCATGCAATTTGGCCGGTAGAGTCATGAGCTAGACCTCCATTTGCACAAAACCCTGTTGGAGCAAGGATTTCTAGACTGGTTTTAGAGATCCTATCACAACTTGGGCTAGAAATCACCAAATGAACTCAGACTTGTTGCATTTTCAAGTTAATAGGATAGAATTCCAACAAAATTCTTTTATCACCCTTCACCAATCTGTACAGATTGTACACACTATAAATAACAGGCATTTTATAAGAGAAAACCAGAGAACTTTATTGATTTTTAAAAACAGAGCCATACAATGGAACCTGTTCTATTGGGAAGGTTCTTAGACATATATATAAACTTCTTCCACTGAGAAACTACCCTTGAATTGGTTGTAGTTAGTTAGATCTTCGAATTAGCCACAAAATAGCAACTTTGACAACTTTTTGAAAAAGTTGTAAAAGTTGCTTAGCAACTTTTTGTTGCACTTTTCAAATCTTGCTAAAATGTCTTAAACTATGACTCTATTCTATCCTAAGGACTAGGTTAGCTTTTTCCTTGGTCTAACCTATTATTTTAAGACTTAAAACCTTAAACATCCTATGCCAATGTCTTTTAGGAATTAAGGAACTCAAGGTTTATAAAACACCTATGAGTCCTTAGCCTTTACAAATGGACTTGATGAGACTAGAATCTATAAGAGACTACTGCATAATTCTAAGTTGATCATTTTGTAATACCAAGGATAAATCCAAGGTGCAGTTCCTCTATTGGAGCCAGTACCTTGCACCATGCTACCCACCTCAAAGGAACTCAAGTCCCTTGAGTTGGAATGTCTTCAAGCTTGTACCCTACCTTTTTGATCTCTGACTCAGTCATCCAAGTGGCATCCTCTACTGGAGAATCTTTCCATTTGATCAAGTATGCATAGTAAGTTCCTCTCCTGGTTTGTTTGGTTACCCTCTTGTCCAAAATACATTCTATCTTCGGAGTGACTGTTCTTGGAAGTTGTGTTGTATCTACATTGCCTAGATGACCTGTTCCTGCAACATTCACATCACTAGAAAACTTATAAGTAGAAATTTCAGCCACATTGAAGATAGGTGAAAGTCCTATGTCAGGTGGAAGGTCTATTTTGTAAGCATTGTTGCCACATTTCTTTAGGATTTTGAAAGGGCCAGCCTTCTTCATCATAAGTTTGGTGTGTTGGCCTTTTGGAAATCTTTCTTTCTTCAAGTGAATCATCACTAAGTCCCCAACTCTGAACTATAAATCTCTCCTCTTCCTGTCTGCCTGGTGTTTGTATTTCTCTATGGTATATTTTAGTTTTTCCCTGACTTGTTCTTGAATATTTTTCATCACTTGGACAAAGTCTTATGCCAGAGCACTCTTCCTGTCCATATCCTTCACATCTCTTAACTCTAAGACTCCCCTTGGGTGGCTTCCATAGACAATTTGAAAAGGTGTTAGATCCGTGCTCCTATTTAGTGAATCATTATATGAGAAATCTTCTTGTGGTATAATTGTATCCCATGAACCTCCATGTTGTTGAGTGAGGCATCTTAGAAGATTGCCTAAGGACCTATTAATGACTTATGTCTACCCATCTGATTGTGGGTGATAGGCTGAGGAAAATGAAAGGTTTGTCCCCAACTTCTTCCATAGGGTCCTCCAAATATGGCCTAAGAATTTGGGATCTCCGTCTGAAACTATGGACATAGGTAAACCATGTAGCCTAACAACTTATTTGAAGAACAGTCCTATAATGTGAGATGCCTCATGTGTTTTCCTACAAGGAAATGGGCCATCTTGGAAAACCTATCAACTACTACAAAGATGCTATCATGTCTTGCCTTAGTTTTTGGAAGGCCTAATACAAAGATGCACAAATACTAGTGTGCCATAGTTGCCCATCTATAACTAGTGAGATGCACATAACTCATGTACCTCATGCTAGTGTGCTTGGATACCTTGTATACACTATTTTTCATTAGACTAGACATTATCCAAATAGTGAGTATTTATATAAAGTGTTATAACACATAGGCGGTCCACCTTTTACACCAATTAATAATAGTGACAACCCTCACATGCGGTTGGATAATGTCTAGTCTAATCCAAGCACACTAGCATGAGGTACATGAGTTATGTTCATCTCACTAGATATAGATGGGTATTAATGCTTAATTGAATGATACGTTCCCATAAAAATGTGAACTCCTATTAATCTACAAACTCTCATGTTAAACAACTACAAAATAAAGTCAACATAGTTCCTTTAACACAACCAAAGTTAAAATTAAATTATTCAAAAAAAGGTTTGTGTTTTGAGTTAATTGGTTTATGTAAATTTGTTTTGTGTTATACCCATATGGATCAATGGCAAGGTTTTAGTCTCTATAACCTGTTACAGTGTGGATTTACAGTGTGGATCATTGATGTTGTTGACCCTAGAAGACTGTGATGGTTACCATGTTTTCTATCTTCTCTTTGTGCTTGATTCATGTCTAATACACTTTCCTTGAAGATCTTTATCTTCTTTTGCCACTCATTAAACCCCTACTCAATGTTGAGAATCTCCTATAGACCTACATTTACATTGTAACACTTAGTACATATAATTGAAGGCTATCATTTGGGCCCTACAATCTTCCCTTAAAGGAACAACTATAAGTGAGGGGTAAGAGGTGAAATTCTCAGTTTTAGCATAGGTGAAATATGGATCCATATTTTGTCACGTCAAATGAAATGCTCATGCAGTCAAACAACCCAAAACTTTGATTCAAGTGCAGCTAGGTGCTTGAGAGTTGAGACAATAGTCCATTTTGCCCATAACAGTCACTCAAGAGTCTTTTTCCTTTCTCCTTGTCTAATGATTCTTCAATCTTCAAGCTTTCACAAGGTCACTATTTTTATGGAATTTGAAAAGGTTTTCTACATGGGTGCACTGCATACACTATTATCATTTTCACCACCCTTATCTACCATACAAACATTTTGACCCACATTTGAAACTAATCCCAATTAGTTGGATGGATTAGTTTGCACTAAAACATAACAAAATCCAATTCCCTCCATTTTCTAATAACCAATGCATTTCAAATTTTTGAATTTGCAACATTACAAATTTGGAGTTTTGAAACTTTTAAAGACAATGAAGCCTTAAGACTTTGAAACATGACCTAAATGAACTTATTAAGCATTATTAAAATCAAATCTAAACTATTATAAACTTGTAACACCAAATTCCATCCTAGGCTCTTATTTTGGTGCTAAGGCCTATTAGGCCTTTTTGGACTTATTACATATTTGCCATTTTCATTGCATGGAAGGTACAGATCGCCAAAACCATTATGTACCTAGGTATAGATCGCCAAACTCTTATTTCTTGGACATTGTGACATACTTAAATGGAATACACAATATGAAATGATGAATGCTCAATTGTTGTAATGGCAAAGCATCAGAATCGTCCATTTCAAAAATTTGATTTTGTATAGTCTTAATTATTTTTCTATAGTCCTAATGATTTTGAAAATTGTTGACAAAGAGTGTTTCTTTTTTTTTATTATAGTATAAATGATTTTTCTATAGCCGTAATGATTTTTATTATTTCTTGTCTTTTGTCTCATTTTGATTTCCTATGTCTGTGCTTCATGACGGGATTCTGTCACCTTCTTTTGATGGTATATTTCATTCACTCTATGTGGAATACTATTTTTTTCACTATTTTATTTCAGCTTGATATTTCTTTCATTTTTCATATACACAGAGACTACACATGTTGATAAAAAAATGAGCTATTTGATTTAGGTTTATTTTTCATTATTGTAAATGGTTAATATTTTTGATGGTACTCCTTGGTGTATTCCATATAAAAATAATCATATAAAAATAATAAATGTATTAACGATGGTGTGGTGCATTAATAGGCTCGATGGCTCTTGTCAATGTGTCAAACTATCATTTTGGTGGTGGGCAATGTGTGTTGAAGACTTCACGGACACAGAGCAACCCTGGATGACAATTTTGGTGCTGCCCAAATAGAAAAAAGGTTGCTAATGTGTATATATTTAATGTTTCTAATGTAAATACTATTCATTATATTATACGAACTAATGTAGATTGGGCATCACAGGGAAATAATGGTTGTGGATACTTTAGTTGGGTCAATGACAACTCATCTGCATCTATCCACCCATCTCCACTTATCCATGATGAAGGATTTGAGTGCAAAACGTGTCAGGCTAGGGAAAATTCTGAAATTATATTTTTACGATGCCTTCTCTGTATTGTAATCACATATCTTTGTTGCGACCATATGCATAGATGAACTCAGGAATTAGTTAGTTTAGTATTTTCATATAGTAACTAATATTTTAATATGGATATGACGTAACTTCTCTTTGTCTCAAGTGCGCATATATATGGTTTACATCTTTTTTTATAATAATTCTTCATGTTTATGGCTCAGGTGAGCCCCAATTTGCTATCAATCACATGATTTAAATAGACATTGACTATAGATTGACTATCATTTTCAAGCTTGAGCGAGGCTTTGTACCATGCACCATCTGTAGATTTGTACACAACACTGATTTAGGCTGGAGGTAAACTACATGTGCTATGTAAACAACATGATTGAATGCAATCTCTTTTGCACGTTTTCAAGATTTTTCCCACCAATACAAGCATAAATAATGCATTGAACATAATCTATGAATGTTGTGTGGTATGAAGTCTCACTGAAGTTTGAGTGTCCTCCCTTTATTCCAGTACGAGCGTCCTCCCTTTATTCCAGTGAGGGATTGGAATGAGTTCATTTTGGATGCAAAGGAGAAAGGGGATACTCAAAGAGGAATTACACTAACAAATGAGAGAAGATGGTATGCAATAGTATTAACTACTAGTAGAATGTAATAATGCACTAATTAGTGATCTTTATATCTATATCATGTAACATATTTCAAACTTTTCATAGGTTGCAGGACACATCAAAGGCAACAAAGGCCAGACTGCAAAAGATTTCACAATAGCTAACAAACATAATTGTACGCATCATGGTCACATTTTTTTGGAGACAACATAATTGATATTTCTTTGGAGACAACATAATTTTTGTTCACTATTTTATTTCAGCTTGATATTTCATTCATTTTTCATATACACAAAGACTACACATGCTGATAAAAAAATGAGCTATTTGATTAAGGTTAACTATTCATGATTGTAAATAGTCAATATTTCTGATGGTACTCCTTGGTGCATTCCATTTTAAAATAATCATGTTTCTATGGCTATGATAAATGTCCCTTTGTGTTGAGAAAATTAGAGTTGAAAAAATGTTGAAAAAATGGTTGCAAATAAACCATCTTTTTTTCCACCAACATTCTAGTCAATGTACAAGTAACGAGTCATTCCATTCAAGAAAGACCATGTCTAACAATATCAACCCAGAACAAAATAAGGAGTATGCAGAATTTAGTGATTGTATCTTCCATTAGATCCACTTCATATGCACAGGTGATGAACATGCATATTTTCCTGAGCGTTATTGGGAGCTTACCCAACAACACATGTACTATTGTGAAAATCACCACAAATCTATTTGTTGTTGGGTCTAGCATATACCTTCTATGATCAACTCTTATATGCATAGGTGATGAACATTCAGATTTGCCTAAGCAGTACTTTGAGTAGTCCTCCAACACATGTACTATTGTGAAAATCATCACAAGTCCATTTGTTGGAGGGCTACTCATAGTACACATGTTTGGAGGTCTAAAGGAAACAAGAGAATTTGAAGAGTCATGAGTCTTAAGATTGTACTTAATATAGCCAAGCTTCATTCAATGGCACATTCAAACATGAAACAATACCAAGGAAGTTTGACAAGAACAGGGAATATGGCTTAAATAGAATGGGAAGACATCTTTCTAGCCTGAGCTTGGATCCTTCAACAATTAGCTTGATAATAAATGAAGCAGATGAGAGCTGAGCAATTAGCTTCCCAAGAAAAATCTTGTAAATGAATTGTGTGTACCCCAAATCCCATGCCTTCTATGTGTACCTAAATGACATATTTGTAACACCAAGGGTAAATTTAACCTTACCCTTGTTTCAAATATATCATTTGGGTACGCAAAAAGGGCACATGAATTGGGGAACACATAGTTCATTTATGGGATTTTTCTTGGGAAGCTAATTGCTTATATGTCATCTACATTATTATGAAGCTAATTGCCGATGGATCAAGGCCTAGGCTAGAAAGATGTCTTCCCAAACACATAATAAACATGCACATAAACACGACAGTTGAGAAACATAAATGTAGATTTCACAATAGCTAAGAAACATAATTGTAGGCATCACGGTCATAATTTTTTGGAGACAACATAATTGAGTTGTATACCCAAGCGATGGAGTGCAACTTCTGCACCTCTGATTCCAAGTTGACACTACGGGATCCAAAGACCATAGATAAGGAATAAATTTAGAGAGCGGAGGAGGGCCATAATGACCAAAATAATACAGGATGAACCTCAAGTTAAATGAGGCAATTGCAAACATTTTAATAGATTTTTATTATTAAATAATGCAATTTGCATATACTAGTGTTCTAAGCCCCCCTCATTACATGATTTATTATTGTAAGCCCCCTCTAACTTACACATCTAGAAAAGGAAACTACAACCTATTGGGATTGAGACAAACCTTATAGAACAACAACAACTAGGAAGGATCTCTTGCCAACATCCATTGAATACATCTTTTGAATACATTTATAGCTCATGAATACAAGGTCTTCCAATAGATGTATTCAACAGATGTTGGCAAGCGATCCTTCCTAGCTGCTATTGTTTTATAAGGTTTGTCTCAATCCCAATACGTTGTAGTTTCATTTTCTAGATGTGTAAGTTAGAGGGGGCTTACAATAATAAATCATGTAATGAGGGGGCTTAGAACACTAGTGTATGCAAATTTCATTATTTAATAATAAAAATCTATTAAAATGTTTGCAGTTTCCAGCTCATTTAACTTGAGGTTTGTCCTGTATTATTTTTGTTGTTATGGCCCTCCTCCACTCTCTAAATTTATTCCTTATCTATGGTCTTTGGATCCCGTAGTGTCAACTTGGAACCGGAGGTGTAGAAGTTGCACTCCATCGCTTGGGTGTACAACTCAATTATGTTGTCTCCAAAAAAATGTGACCATGATGCCTACAATTATGTTTCTTGGCTATTGTGTTCCAGGACCCCTTATGCCCCTTTACGACCATTTACAATCCCTAAGAATACATCTTAGAGGTCTTAAAATGTCGTAAAGGGTCATAAGAGGCTTCTAGGAGGGGCCAGATGAGCTTCCCACCTTCATGTGGTTGGCCCTGTTAAGTAGAGAATGTTATACTCTTCTCGAAACAAAGAGAAGCTCAATAATTTAAGGTCTTAGTCCACAGACAAATTAAATTAGACTTACTATCCAAAACACATAAAAAACATGCACATAAACACGACAATTGAGAAACATAAATGTAGATTTCACAATAGTTGAGAAACATAATTGTAGGCATCATGGTCATAATTTTTTGGAGACAACGTAATTGAGTTGTGTACCCAGCGATGCAGAGAAACTTATGCACCTCTGATTCCAAGTTGAATACATCTGTTTGAGGACCTTGTATTCATGAGCAACAGATGTAGTCAACTTGGAATCAGAGGTGCAGGAGTTTCTCTGCATTGTCTGGGTATACAACTCAATTACGTTGTCTCCAAAAAATTGTGACCATGATGCCTACAATTATGTTTCTCAGCTGTTGTGTCCCAGGACCCTTTATGACCCTTTACGACCATTTACGATCCCTAAGAATACATCTTAGAGGTCTTAAAATGTCGTAAAGGGTCATAGGATGCTCCTAGGAGGGACCAGATGAGTTTCCACCTTCACGTGGTTGGCCCTATTAAGTAGAGAATGTTATACTCTTCTCAAAACAAAGAGAAGTTCAATAATTTAAGGTCTCAGTCCACAGACAAATTAAATTAGACTTACTATCCATATTGGTACATTGATGAGAATCAATGACGGACCAGAGTTTTTAGATTCTGAGAAGATGTATATGTAGTGGAGGCCATAAGGGATTTTTGTGGAGATTTTCTAGATGTGGAGATTTTCTAGAGTGGCTATATACATACAAGGGTTTCCAGATTGAGTACCAGTGCAAATATGATGATTTAGTAACCTACATCTATAAAACCTTCACAAATATCATTATCTTAGTTTCTATAGTATTGAAAAAAATGAGTGGGTTTGACATTAGTGGTGGATCTATTCTCTCTTATTTTTGTGTTCCTATCCTTAAAAGGTTGTAATTTCAAAGTAATTTTGGTGGAACTAAATATGTATTGCATGTAGGATTAAGGAAAGAAGATGTACAACTGAAAATGGACAAGGAGCTCTACCTTGTCATACGCAATGAGAAGTATCCCCAAGAAATGGGAATGCTAAGGTGGAAATGGTGGGTGGTGGAGAGTGATAGTCTGAGAAAGCCTGTCCCAAACTCTCCCACAATCCATTCAATCCTCAAAGCATCTCCCTCTTTCTCATCGCCCGACAAATCAACTGGTCACAAACAAGAAGAAGGCAAATAGCCAGCTGGCTAATAAATTGGGAAATTGGTTTTAGATATAATCTTTTAAGTATTATTTTTGGCATAGTTGTAGATTGCTTAGTTATCTCCTATGAATGTCATTGAAATATTGTGAGGCTTATTCTTTATGTCTTTAGAAGTGGAAAGTTTTATTGAAAGGTTAATGACCTCGAGAAAGAACATGTTTGTGTGAAATAAGATAGAAAATGTGTGACTGTTTGTAAATAGTAAACAACAACTCCATAATATTGTTGTTCTTAATTTGATTATATATATATATATACATATATATATACATATATATATATATATATATATATATATATATACATATATATATATATATATATATACATATATATATATATATATACATATATATATATATATACATATATAATATATAATACATATATATATATGTATATATATATGTATATATATATGTATATATATATGTATATATATATGTATATATATATGTATATATATATATATATGTATATATATATATATATATGTATATATATATGTATATATACATATATATATATATACATATATATACATATATATATATACACATATATGTATATATATATAGATATATGTATATATGTATATATATATATATGTATATGTATATATATATATATATGTATGTATATGTATATATATATATATATGTATGTATATATATATCTATATATATATATATATATATATATATATTATATATATATATATAATATATATATATATATTATATATATATATATATATATATATATATATATAAATTAAATTTTCTGTCACTTTTTTTACCAACAAAGAATAGACATATCGACAAGAAAGCTATACATTCGATGTTTGTTCCGACTTTATGTCACAATTTCGACCAACATTGGTCGCAAAGATAACAATATAGCCGACAATTCTTCCAAGTTGAAGCAATGATTTTGACGTCTCTTCCGTCGATAATTCAACCATTGTTGACATCGCAATTATGATAGATATTTCATATGTCATATTATCGACTAAAAAAACTATTAGGAAGAGAACACTCATCAAAGAAATCATCATGGACAGCACACAAAAAAATAAGGTCAAACAAGTCTCGGCAAGTTGAGTGTTTAAGTGTGTGTGTGTAGGTCATAGCTGAGTCAAACTTTGAGTATCACATCTGCCAGTGAGAGAATATCATATCATGCTAGACTGCGGGTAAGACATCTGATAAGTGTTGAGAAACACTTGATGCTAGGTCAGTGTTGAAAAACACAGTTGGGGGTGGTGTTGAAAAACACCATTTGCAAGGATGTCTAAAAAGACCAACGCATCCTAGAGACCAAAGCTAACACAGCTATGCCCCCTAGACAAAGACAAAGACCAATTCCAAACCAAGGCAACAAGGTCAAGGCATGATGGAGAAAGGCTAAGTGTCGAGGAAGCATGCTAAGAAACAAGGGTGCAAAGGCCTCAAGTAGCGCCTGTTTCCAGGTTTTCACCACTTGGAGATTTTTTTATTTTTTTAAATTTTTTTGTATTTTTGCTACCAAGGCGCCTGTTTCCAGGGTTTCACCACTTGGAGATTTTATTTATTTTTGAATTTTTTGCATTTTTTATTTTTTTGTATTTTTTCAGGACTTTATATGCTTTTTAGGATTTTGTCAGCATCATATATGAAATTTTTTTGAAATTTTTTCAAGATCAATAAATAAGTACAAAGGATGCCCCCAGATAGAATAGGCATCATGGATAGAACTTCTTGAGGTGCAAAACATTAATAGGCTTAGGAGTTGTTCTCCCTCTGGATCAGATAGTAAATAAGCACCTGTTCCAAAAGCAACAGTAATAATGTATGGTCCAAGCCAATTAGGTTCAAATTTGCCCTTTTGCTCTTTATGTTACTGGTTCTTAGGGTTTTCTCGCAAAATAAGATCTCCCACTTGAAATTCTCTAGGGCGAACCTTTTTGTTGAATGCTTTAGACATATGCTTTTGGTAGATTCTCATGTGATCAAATGATGCTTTACATTTTTCATCTAGAAGTTCTAGTTCTTGGAGCCTCATGGCGCGGTAGTCTTCATCGGTAACTAAACCTTGGAGAGAGACTCTAAGTGAAGGAATCTCCATCTCTAAAGGTAACACTGCTTCAGCACCATAAGTGAGGGCGAAAGGAGTAGCCCCTGTTGGAGTACGAATACTCATTCTATAGGCCCATAAGGCTGGATTTATCTATAGGTGCCAATCTCTACCATTCTTGTGAACTATTCTATGGAGAATTTTGAGAATGGTCTTATTCGAAGCCTCTGCTTGTCCATTTCCTTGCGGGAAGTAAATGGAGGACCAATGTTGTTTTATCTTGATTTTTTTGCAGAGATGTTTAAGGTCCTTGTTTTTAAACTGACCTCCATTGTCAGTGATTATTTTAGAGGGCACTCCATACCGACAAATGATATGGTTCAAAATAAACAGAGAAACTGTCTTGCATGAGGCAACAGAAAGCAGGACAGCTTCTACCCATTTGGTAAAGTAATCAATAGCAATGATAATGAATTTGTGTCCACCTGATAAGTTGGGATGAATCTTCCTAACAAGGTCAAAGGCCCAGCGCTGAAATGGCCAATGAGAAATAAAAGGAATAAGCTCCTTGCCTGGAGCATGTATCAAGTTACCGTGTTTCTGACACTTTTCGTATGATTTAGCAAAAGCTATTGCATCTATCTGCATGGTAGGCCAATAGTATCCATCCCTAAGCAACCTTCAAGCCATGGCAAGACCATTAGAATGTCCTCCACAAATGCCCTCGTGAATGTCAGCTAACACTTGGTCTATCTCATCCTTTTCCAAGCACCTAAGAAGTGTCCCATCTAAACCCCTCCTATACAGATCACCAGAGATAAGGGTGTGATGAGAGGCATTTTGGGTCAAGTTTCTTCGTTCAGAGCGATTGAAGGTTTTAGGGATAATGCCATCACGGAGGTATGAGCAAATGGCACCATAGTGGGATGACTCATGGCCAACAAGGGTACAAACAACTTGGCTTTCTTGGGAGTCATAGATAGGGTAACGTAGCTCTTCCACCAGGAATTCAAATCTGGACTCATGCTACTCTAGTTGAAGAAGTGAAGCCAATGTAGCCATAGCATCAGCTGATTTGTTCTCGGCTCTAGGAATTTGTTGAAATGTAACAAAGGTGAAATATCGCCTTAATGAATCAACCATTTTCTTATAGGGTACCAATTTTTCATCCTTTGTTTGGTATTCTTCATTAACTTGGTTGACTATTAATTGTGAATCCCTGTAAATATGCAGCTATGTGATTCTTTATTCTATTGCCATTTTTAATCCATTTGTCAAGGCATCATACTCAATAATGTTATTTGTGCATGGGAAAAATAGTTTGTAGGACTTAGGGATTGTGTACCCATGAGGAGAAACAAATAACACTCCATCTCTTGAACCATTTTGCATGAAAGAGCCATCAAAGAACATCTTCCATGTTCTTGCAGTCAAGTACATTATGTGCTCATCTGGAAATTCAACTTGAATAGGCATGTTATCTTTAATTGGGAAATCAGCAAGTTGGTCTACAATGGCTTGTCCTTTTATAGCCTTACGCTCAACATACTCTATGTCAAATTCTGATAAGATCATCATACACTTAGCAAGTCTACCTGTGAGAGTAGCCTTACCAAGCAAATATTTGAGAGGATCAATTTTTGTAATGAGGTGTATTGTATGCGCAAGCATGTAATGTCGCAACTTTTGGGAAGCAAACACCACCGCTAGGCAAGATTTTTCAATACTAGTGTAGTTGACCTCATATGACACAAGAGTACGATTGATGTAGTATATAGCCCTTTCTTTTCTAGTATCATTAAGTTGAGCCAATAATGCCCCTAGGGAAGATTTTGTTGCTAACACATACAATATGAGTGGTTTTTCCTAGGATAGGAGGCATTAAGATTGGAGGATTGGCCAAGTGCTGCTTGATTTGGTCCATGCTTTTCTGAAAATCCTCATTCCAGACACATTTAACCCCTTTATGCAATGTCTTGTTGAAGGGTTGGGCTCTATTAGCCAGTTGTGAAATGAACCTCCATATAGATTGAAGGCATCCTTGGAGACTCCTCATTTGGTTGATGTTTTTTGGAGGTGGCATATCCAATATTGCTTGAACTTTCTCTGGGTCCACCTCTATTCCTTTGGCTGAAATGATAAACCCTAGAAGTTTTCCAGAGGTGACTCTGAATGCACACTTTTTTGGATCTAATCTAAGTTGGAACTGCTCCATACGATCTAGAATGACCTCCAAATCGCCTAGGTGTGTATCCCTTTTTTTGGATTTTTCCAAGGTGTCATCCACATAATCTTCCATATTCTTATGCATCATGTCATGGAAGATAGTTGTCATAGCTCTTTAGTAAGTAGCTCCTACATTCTTTAATCCAAATGGCATGACGTTCCAGCAATAGGTTCCCCATGCGCAAGTGAAGGCAGTCTTTTCCTAGTCTTTAGGAGCTATCTTGATTTGATTATACCCAGAAAAACCATCCATCAAAGAATAGATCTCATAACCCACGGTCATGTCCACTATCATGTCTATGTTTGGAAGTGGAAAATCATCCTTTGGGCATGCTTTATTAAGATCTCTAAAATTTGTGCAAACGCGAATGGACTTGTCATGTTTTGAAACTGGCACAATATTGGATATCCATTCAGCATAATCAATGGCTCTTATAAATCCTGCACTGAGGAGTTTTTCTAATTCAACTTTGACGAGAAGAGCTATGTGAGGATGCATTTTCCTCAACTTTTGTTTGACTGGTTTGATACCTAGAGCTATGGACAAGTGATGCATAATGAGATTAGTGTCCAATCCTGGCATGTCTGAGTAGGTCCAAGTAAAATTAATTTTCTTGCTCTGTAGGAACTTGGTATATGCTTCTTTTTCTTGTACTGATAAAGACTTAGCCAAATGTACTATTTGTGGAGCCTTTTCTGTACCCAAATTGACTGGCGATGTAGGCTCAACAAGCACTGAAGATTTGTCCTGAAAGTAACTTGGGAGATGATCAAGTACCTCATCCTTAAGTGCCTCAGAGAGGTTTTCACCCTCGAATACATCCTTTATTTTTACTTTTTTCGGTTCCGACACTGCCACAGTGGTTTTTGTCATCAGAACTCTTTTTCTTTCTTTTTTTCATTTTTTGCCAAAAATGTACACACTAAATAGTGCACTTCTCTAAGTCATTACTTCCAAGGGAATTCATGAATGGGAAACCTTGAGAAAGTGACCTAGAGCTCCCTAGGCATGGAGTCACAAGGATGTTAATGGAGCTCTCAGCTAGAGCTATTGAAGCATGCAACCTTGCTAGTAAACCACACAATGGGAGATTCAAAGAGACAAGGGCAAGAATGTCAATATCCTCAAGAATCAACAATGGGAATTTAATGCAATGCTATGCTAGAAATGAAGATGCAAGCTAATCTATGAAAGGAAAGTATTACAAACCCTTACTAATTAAGCTATGTGAGCTAATCTAAAGCATAAAGGAAACTAAGCTAGAAAGCATAAACATGAAGCTAAGATGCAAGAATGAAGCTAGAATGCAAGAATGATCTCCAAAAGCTCCAAGGTCTCCAAGAAATCTTGCAACATAAGATTAGTATTCAAAGTTGGGATCTAAGAATGAGAAAAGAGCTCTCCTTTTAAAGGAATTGAAAAGGAATGGACCATGGAAATTAAGAGGCAAAAGATTTAATCAAGGGTGGAGCTTGAAAGAGGAGAAATCCATGTGCAAAAATATCCTCCAATGAGAAAATAAAAGTTGACTTTTGTGTCCATATGAGACAAAAAGGCCTTTTCTTCTTTTTATAAAATTAGAATAATGTTTTATTTGTGCAACTTAGGATAAGAGGAAAAGTGGGGGATTTTTATTTAATAAAAGGGGAGGAAATTCCTTTTAATTAAATAAAGACTTAGGATAAAGTGGTTAGCCCATAGAGAATAATCAAATAAATGATAAAACCAAGATTTGATCGAGGAAATTGATATTAAGCTAAAGATGTTGATTCAGAAAATTGATAAGTTGCTAAATGGGGGTCCAAAGTCTAGGCGACCATTTTAGGGTGCATACAACCGTATCCTTATCTATCATATCCATCTTTTCCTTATGTAGATATCTCATTTCTTCATCTTTTCTTCCTTCTACGGATGTTCATATGTTTGTAACTATCATGATAAGTACTGTCAAAACTAGTTGACATCAATGACAACATATTGACTGATTTAATCATCTTACATATCACTTCAGTAGCTCAATGATCTCTAATCACTATTTCTTCAATTCATCTAGATATTCAATCAATTGTAGATCATCAATATGGGACCTCATAATCAGATGTGTCAATGGGATGCTCAACAAACTATCCAAGGGAACCCAAGAAAGTGTGATTTCACATAGTGCAAATATGGGGCAAACAAATATGTGGACCTGGACCTAAGGGGGATGTTCTCACACCACTCAATCCACTGCTAGCATCATGACCATGTGGTTGGGCCAATCTCATGATCTGAGAAACTAAAAGCCTACTCAAAGAGTGAATAGCCATGATAGTCTATGAGGTAGCCTTTGCAATAATATCTAGAGGTTGTATTGGAGGTGGGCAAGCAATGTGAGGTGGGGGAATTATATGAGCTTAGTATATAATTTTTTTATGAAACAAAAGGGCACATCCATATTGTTGTTAGGTGGTCTATCAAAAAGCATCCACTAATGATCTCAGAATTTATTTGACATTTCATCATTTATACACCATTTGATGGACAACTTTAGCTTTTTAGGATCATCTAGTTGTCCAATACAAGGAATAACGAAGATGAAAATTATTTCAGATTTTAATTTTTGAGGTTCTTCACCTCGTCATAGGACAACCCATCTATGTAGTGAACCCTCATGGTCTCTCACCACAAAAGTACAAAACTAGATACTAAGTGATGAGTGTTTCTACATTTGATACTAGTGACTGGAGTGTAGAAAACATCAAGGATAAACAAGGTATTGTATGATAAACCTTTGTAATGCCCCTTGGCTGATTCAAATTTTCTAAAATTAAATCTTGTATTGATGGAGGGTTTGGCACCTATGGGTTTGGGGGTTGTGGGTTTTCAATGTTGTATGCCATGCCTGATTAAAGTTGAAAATTTATATAAAGTTAACATAGTTTAAACAATACGACCAATTTCAAATTAAAAAAACCTAATTTATACCCAAAACGTGAAAAACAAAACAAAAAAATACAAACGAATGACTAAAAATAGAGAAATATGCAAGAAAATTCATACATGCTAATGGAAAAAAATTGAAATTATTGAACGAAGTGGATATTAGAAGTGTTTCAAATAGAAAATACCAAATCATTAATCGTCGTAGGTGAAAATGGCCCACGATGGCACTATTCAATATATATAATACCCACGAGTATGAAATATCAATTTTGGATAAGATATCAATCCAAATTTGATATCTGATACCTTTTTCCTCTTTTCCATTGACATTAGATTATAATATTATATTATAATGTTATAACATTATATTATAATATGTTATATTTATAATATTATTATATATATTATACTATATTATATATTATTATTAAATTATTACATTATGATATAGTAATATATAATGTAGTTAAATATGATATATAATAAATAATATATATTTATATTAATAAATATTTTTTATAATATTAATGCAAACATAGATCAGATATCTGATATCTTCATATATATGATATGCTTAGGCTTTTTCCATGGTTAAATCTACTTACACCCAAGCCAACCAAAAAATCAACACGAATTTTTACATTTTTTGAGAAAATGAAAGACACATTTTTTCATATCGCCATTTTTTGGCCCCTGATGGTCCTACACATACCCAAGAATCCCACACTTTATGGCAAGAAAGGTTCTATTGTAGATGAAACTCAATGTTGATAATCACCTAGATAGTTTAAGAGTTTGTGAATCTTGGGAAGGCTATACTATTATGAGGATCAAGAGACAACTCAATGGAACATTATAGATATAGCTTAACATGGATGATCGTCTAATAATTTGGAAAACTTCCAATTCAAAGTTTGAGAGGTGGAGTTTGGAAGCTCAAGAATATACACACTCATTCCCACACATATACCTCGTATTCACATGCTCATAGACTCCCAATACAATACTTAATTTCCTCATTTATGGAAGTTATCTGTACTCCTACCCAAATATAGCTATTATTTATTCAAACCTAATTGAGATCATTTTTGCAATCATGGAATCAACCCCATGGACTTTACTTTAATTTCAAATTTCAAACTAGACCAACTAGTCCCATTACCTTTTGTCACCCAAAGTCAACTCACTTTTGTGTGACTTGGTGTTATGTGCTAGTATTTAAAGGCATTTAATTACATATTAATTTCACATTAAGAATCTCACATTGGACATGATTTCTCATCCTAGAACATTAATAACAAACATTTGGATTTAGTGCATTGAAAAGAGTAATGAATATGCATTCTAGGGTGTTTACCTATTATCTTTGATCTATATACACTTTTGGGAGGTTGATCTAGGGGAACTTATTTCCTTGTGACAAATATTTTTAAATATTACTAGTCCCCAATTCTTAAAGCATAGCAAGTACTAATTCATTAGACGACAAACAAAGTAGGATTCCCTTTGTACGAGGTTAATCCAAACTTACGATACTAATCCATGACTACAAACTTATACTAGACTCACAAACTTGTCCTTTGACAAAGCAGATAATTAACATAGAACCTAAGACATTATCTAACAAAGAGATTGCACTTTTAGGCTAGAGAAGCAAAATATTTCAAAATCTTCAGTCTTCAATTGTTTAGGTAAGTATTTCTCTCCCTCTTATTTCATTTCCTAAAATAACATGTAATCTTATTAAAAATCTAAGATATCATTATTTAACCTAAATTAATTTGTGCTTATTTATATACATATGATTCTATTTATCTAAATTACACTTTTAAAAACTTATTATTCTCAACAGAAATATTATAAATGTGAAATATGGTGAAACACAAATAGAATGTAATCAAGAATCCTAGTTATTAATGTACATAGATTTATAGATTTGATTTTATAACATTTCTTAACATAAATGTTTCAAAACATACTACTTGATATGACATGAAACATTGATGTTAAAAAAAATTTACAAAATCAAATCTCAAAATCTATTTATATTGAGTTGTGAAAAATTCGTACTATTAATCTTAGTCATTCTTTTTTTTTATGAATAAGTGTATCTGATTTTATTAAAATATAAATAAATACATATTCACAAAAAAGGAGTGGGTGAATACAAAGGTCACACCTTAGAGCTCACACGATAGCACAAGAAAAACAACTAAAGCACCAATAAAAAGTGAGCAACACCAGTGAGAGACAAGAGGGATGGTCATGGTCAATCCAATTTACCCCATACATCAATAGCACCTAGAGTGATGTCCAATACTTGTCTTAATTATAAGAATTTATGTTTCTCATTTTCTTTTTACAATTTTTTTTTATCAGATTTACCCCATATATTGAAGGGATCAGAATGATGTCCAATACTTATCTTAATTATGAAAATATCATTTTTTTATTCAATTTTTTAAAATATTAGATTAATCTATACAGCAACTAGAAAGTTTTTATTATTTATATAAAATAATGAAAAACATATTCTAGTATGACGATTTTTCCCATTCAAAAGGCGAGGATGGGGACAATTTTCTAACAGCCCATAGCTGCTCACATTGTATCTCGTTAAGCACATTATCTAGGAATCATACATTCCAAATAAACCAAAAAATAGTGTTGCTATTTGCCAGCTCATATTTTCTGTCTGCACAATTTAATCACATCGACGATGGAGTTCTTAATCTTGTCTCCATCTATCTGACGGTAGTAACCATGCACGTAAGAATTCTTGCATGGGAATTAGATGAAGCAATACACCCATTCACAATTATAAATTGGTAACAAAATTAGATCTTAAATCTATGTTAGAAATGGTTTTTCTTTCAGTCTAAGATGCATGATGAGAAGGTTCAATCTCATGTTTGATTTGAGAAAAAAAAAAGAGTTTTTCTGATACATAATCATGGAGAAGCTAGTATTGTCAAAGTGTTTATTGTTCATGATAATCTCAGTCTGGTTCAATGGCTTCTCTTGTTTGGGGTCCTCTGAGGATGCAAATTGTGTAATTGGAGTAGGGAGCTATGATATCACTGGGCCTGCTGCAGATGTTGTGATGATGGGCTATGGCAACGTATTTGAACAGAGGGCTGCTGGGATTCATTTCAGACTCAGAGCCAGAGCATTCATTGTTGCAGAAGCAGAAACAGATAACAGAATACTGTTTGTCAACATGGATGCTTGCATGGCATCACAGTTGGTCACAATGCAAGTGTTACAAAGACTCAAGCATAGGTATATCAAATCATTTTTTTTTATTCAAATGTGCATAGTGGTTTTTGTTGCTGTTGTTGTTTTTTTTGTTAATTGGTTTTGATAAGGAAAAATTACTTTTTTAACATGTATAATAGGAAATATAGAAAGGAGTTAGGGACCTAATTTGATAAGCGAGAGTTTTTTTTGTAGTAAGTACGAAGTCATGATGTCTAGTATTCTCCCAACCTACGTGGTATCAGAAGGTGTGTCACACCAACACCATCAATCATATTAATAGAAAAACTGAAATTGTTATCATTGTAGTTTATGATGTCTATTTTGTGTTATAGTTAAAATAGACTTGTCTTGATTGTTTTGTTTTTTTTTATCACGGTAAATGCATTTTATATTATATTAAAGAAAAAAGAATTACATAGCCCATGTTAAAGAGAGGTAGGAGATTGTGTTACTGAATAAAATGTCCAATGTTTGCATTTAAGATAGTTTTCTTCTTGTTCTAAAATGGTTTTGTTTTCGTTATTCTGATTCTTCTTTTTTAACAAAATGTGTTTTTTATAAATTTAATGATTGAAAAGTTGCATGGCTTAGAGTAGAAAATGAGAAAGTATGTGTTAGAAAATAAAATGTTGATCATTATCATTATAGTTTACAGTATAGGTGTTTTATAATAGTTTATAAAAAGGTTTTATACTATTTTTTAAATAATTTATATTTTATTATTATGTAATTTTTAATTTTATTTTTAAAAAATGCATTTCACATAGTTTAAAGAACAAAGAGTTCCTTTCCTAGATCATATTGGTTGTTTGGAGTAATTTTTCAATAGATTTAATTTTCATTAATATACTTTTGTTTTTCTTTCTTCAAAAACATATATTTTTATATTATTTTAGAGAACAAATGAATTACATAATCTATGGTAGAAATATAGCAATAATTGTGATCTTCCTACTATATGATATAGATATCTTGTAATAGTTTTCTAATGAATTCAATTGTTATTTTCATATTGAATTTTATTAAACACATTTTATATTACTTTAAAGAATAAAGAATTGTATAGCTTATAGTAGCAAAAAAAAGTTTAAATTGAAGGAGAGAGAAATAAAATATTTTCCTTTTATAGTTAAAATTTTACTTTCTAATCTATTTCAATTCTAAAGTCAACTTTCTAAATGAATGCAATACATACATCTTTTGAAATTTTTGCTTTCAAATATCATTTTATATCTTATTTTATAATGTAACTCCTATTTTTCATTCTTATGGGCATTAATATATGCATAAACCTAATAATGAAAATATAAGAAAGCCCATTTCTAAAAAGAAAAAGAAAAATAAAAATTTTATACCTCCATCCCTTTAGTTGATGGAAAGATCTAAAGTCTTTAATGGAATACATAATGCAACTTTAACTAGCATAATCAGTTTACTTTAAGAGCCTAAAGTCCCCTTGTATGAGAGGAAATGGATACTATGATATGTTGTGTAATGCCTAAATTTCCACATGAAAGCAATAGAGTTTTGTTCTCTTTAATTTTTTTCATTAAGCATTGTTCTAATTATTTGTTCAACATGACTAAGTCATTTCTTGTGGGTCAAATTCAATTATTTTGATCTACTAATATGGTGATAAATCTCATCCATATCAGTATTTAAATTTTAAAGCTAATGGATTTCTCTTTCATCATGATGGTGAAATGAAATAAATATGAACTATAGGTCAAAAATAACAAATGAAAAGTCAAGCAAAACAAATTACCATTGAGGAAGAACAAATCTTTGGAACATTTCCCAAAATGGAGTCATTTGTGTCATTTGTGTTTGTTGACGCTGCTTCCTTCTCAACGACCATTTTGAAATCGCTCAAGCCGACTGCCCTGCTAATTTTGGCTGCTCTTGGGTTGGGGGCTTTGGCGGGGACACCAAATGCGCCCTCTACAAATGATGGGCATGTAACGATTTCGTCAGTGGGGGCTTGGTGATTCCTGGTTCTTGTGGAGGTGGGGTCTCCATTGTTGTGAAGGTTGGGGTTCCCCCCTATTTCTACTATTGGTGGAAAGAGCTATGCTTGAGATGCTAAATTTGTTCCTTTGAAACTAAAAGTTCATCCCATTGCATGTGCCAAGACCTCCCCTATGGTGGTTTGTGGCTTGGAAGTGGTGGAAAATGTGGATTTCTACAAACAGTGTGGGTTGGTTTGCAGATTTGCTAGTTTATAGCCCTCCCTTATGAATCTACACTACTAGGTCACAGAGTCTTGGAGATCATTAGTATGCGGTAACATTGAACTCCCCTTGTGCAAAAGGTTTTTTAATTGTTGATTTTACTTTTGAGGATGAACATGATTTGATATTGAGCAAACTATGGATGTGGGGGAATCACTCTCTCTTGGCCAAACCCTGGACAATTAACCCTCTTACTGAACTGTTCAACATGCGTCCAGTGTGGGTTTGTCTCTCAAATCTTCCCCTTCATTTTTGGGAGAATTCTTGATTTGAAGACATAGGCAACTCTATTGACCATTTTTAAAGGTGTATGAGGCTATGACTAAGGTGAGTCGATCTACTTTTGCTTGCATTCTAGTTGACCTTGACATCACCACATCCCTTCTAGGGGATGTAGTTCTCATGGTCGGGGACATGCCATAGACCCAATCGTTGGATTTTGAGGGTCTCCCCTTCAAATGTAGGTGGTGCTTCTTACTAGTCATATATGACCATTGTTCTCTTTCACGTTATCAAGGTGTTGCCACATGGTGGAAAGATGCAAATGATGATCATTTGACTGTCCTAGCCTTCGACTCTTCCTCTTATGACACTCTTTGAGCTAATGATGTCTTCCCCTTAGGTGATGTTGCTTCTATTCCAACCTCCTATGTCCCAATAGATATGTCTCCACCTCTTGTTGTTGATTCAGTCCCCTCTGGCAATGTTGACTCTTCTCTGACTGTTACTGCTCCTGATATGCTCCAGCCTATGGATGTTGAGGTTCAACATTGTCAACACTCTAGTCATGTTGATGATGTTGATTCTCTCTCTCTCTGAAGGTCCAACCATCTTGTGTTGGGGATCCCGCTAATAGTATTGCTTGGATGGTTGTTCACCAGCAAAGGAAGAATCACTCTGCAATCTCTCACCCTTCTCCCATTGTTGTGGTTGAGTTGTATACCCATACTTGATGTGGATTACTAGTTGTGTTGCTAGTCTGTTGTCAATAGTCTTCCCTTGACCTTGTTAAAATATTTTGTTTTTACACCTTTGGGTTGTGGTTTTGTAAGAGACAACACCCTTGTTTTGTTGCTTCTAATAATAAAAAACAAATGATAAGTCACGAAAATCGTCAATTTTGGTGTGCTAAGGAATTCTTCCTATATTTCATAACTTAAAGTTTCAATTTCTTAATGAATGAATTAGTTACCATCATCTTAAATCAAATGGTCAATACAATTTTCTACACATCTTATTCGACAAAGTAAATCTATTAAGCTAATCATCTACTCAACATCCAATCATCATGACTCTTTTCAAGTCAATCATTGATATACACCATGGACCATGAAGGGACAAAACAAATACACTTTTCCATTTTATTTATTATATTAACACTTAACATATATTACATCTTTTCCATATTTAAATTTTAAAAAATAACAGTTTTTGATGTTCCATGGCATCTTTAAAATGCACATTTAAGGATTCCTTCTAATTATTGGGTTACTAATGATTGAATCATCTAAAAGATTATTATTACCATGTATGATTAATTCACTCATTCAAATATCCCATTCTCCAAAATCCTTAGAGAGCACAAAGGCTATTCAAGTATATATTCTTGCATTTTCAATTACGTATTCTCCAATAGAATTTGTCCTTATTCCTAGCAACTAAGGATGAGATGATAAAATGACAACTAGTATTTTAGCAATGTTTCCACAGCATACTTGTTATAAAATTCTTTGATTGTTGACTAAAAGTATGTTTGGTCAAGCTTACTAAATTTGATTAAATTGCATTAAGTTTTACTGCAAATTAAATTATCTCCACAATCTTTTGTGTACTTTATCTCAGATAGATAAAAAAAATTATGTTTGACTGTAAATTAGATTATCTGCACATTTTTTATGTTTGTCTCGGACAGATATAAAAAACTTATATCAACCTGTCAATAAAAGGTTCACTTTTGTATTCAGTAATTCCCTTTATTTTCAAATTGGATTTCCACCACCTCTTGCTATTTCTAGTATCCCATTGATCATTACCTTTTCTACTCTTGAAACCGCTTTCAATCTTTCTGCTTAATATACTAGAACAAAAAGTTTATATTAAAACTATTACAATATAGAATCCTTCTAGGATGACAGAATCTTGAATAACAATGTCATACGAATGTGTCGAAACTTGCATTGAAAAAGAAAGTGGTCTTTGTGAGGTGCTTCCGGATTCTATGGAATGCCTAAAGCAAGTTATATCTGTACCATCAAGTCACAAAGCAACTGTAACTATGCCAGTAACATAAAAAGGGAAAAAATAAATATTGTTTTTGTTGTAATGACTAAGTCACATGTCAATTTAGTGATTCAGATCCTTTTGTGTAAGGTAACCAGAGAATGTCTTTCCATTTACTTCATATATTGTTTAAGTTTTGTACCCCTAAGATTAAACCTCGTGATCAAGCTCAAAGTGAACCAAACCTTCCTCATCCATCTTGCAGTGTCCAATTTAGCATATAAGAATAGTGAGGGAAACCTTACAAGGTCTGAAGCATTTATTGTGGTCATATAACTATTGTGAATCAATTCAGCAGCTTTAAATTTCATGAACAAAGTTTCACATAGGACTTGGCTATTTGTTAAATTTTTTATGAAGTTGCAAGCCATATTTTGCTTAGCAAGTTTTGACTGATACATTAATGTCTCAACAGTAAACATTATCATTTTCTCTCTATGTTGCTTTGAAACAGATACGGAGACTTATACAATGAGAAGAATGTGGCTATAAGTGGCATCCACACACATTCTGGTCCTGGAGGGTACTTTCAGTATAGGTTTTACTCACTTGCAACGCTTGGATTTCTCAATCAATCCCTCAATGCTATTGTGGATGGCGTCGAGCAAAGCATTGTAAAAGCTCATAAGAACTTGAGGCCTGGCTCTATTTATGTTAACGAAGGTACATATTTTAAACTTCAAAAGATCTTCAGAACCAAATGTTCTTGGCCATTTGTTTAGAAGCTGTAAATTCATTTATTGATTTCTGATCAAATGCAAATTCTATTAATTTATAGCCTCTAGAAGCATTACATCAAGAATATAAAGCTTCACCAGTCCAAAAGCGTGACTTTGGGATGCAAACCCCTACATTTATGTTTTAGCATCCCCCTCTCCTGAATAAAATCACTTTGGGAATGTGCTTGTGTGCTTTGTGGGAGTTCTCAGTTTCTCTAAACAGTGAAACCATATTAGTTTTATCTGATAACTTTGACCTTAAATTTAGAAACCTTCCATCATGCAATTCTGATAACACATGTTTCTTGGAATTGAACACTTTTCTTAATAATTCTAACACCTCTTCTAAGAAGCAAACACTAGTAAACAAATAAGGTGAGTACATATGTTTGGAACCATTAGTGTACTTCCATGTTTGTGAAGGTTGATGTGACAAAGAAGCACTCCCAAAGAAGTGAAATGACATGATGGGATATAAGATTTGCAGGTGAATTGCTTAATGCTGGAATAAGCCGAAGTCCAAGTGCATACTTGAGAAATCCACCGGAGGAACAAGCAAAGTACAAACACAATGTCGACACAGACATGACATTGCTAAAGTTCGTAGATTCTCATTCGGTTCCTATTGGTAGTTTCAATTGGTTTCCTACACATGGGACCTCAATGAGTCGCCACAACACACTTATCAGTGGTGATAACAAAGGAGCTGCAGCACGATTTATGGAGGACTGGTATATGCAGCAAGTGCATACCTATTCATCGTCAGCACAAAATTCAAGCACGGAGTCAAACCCATCAAGCAGTATACACTCACAGAAAACAAAATCAAGCATCAAATCAATTGGAGGTATGCTAAATTTGTTACATTTTCATCAAATCCGATCAACTGTAGGCATGTTTGATTAGGCAATTGATTGTCTTTATCATATGCAGACTTCACGTTTATCATACAAACTGAAGGCCTTTTGAGGTGAAAATTGAAGTCCACAATTTTTTAGCATGTTCTTTGCACATAATATGAGAAAAATATGTTATTTTATCATTTCTGATGAAACTGTGCTGTTAAGGTTTTTGCATTTTGATTTTCTAGGCTCACACCTCATTCCTGTGGAAATTTTATAGACATGCATACTTATATAATAGTATACTTTGTAAGCCTGCATAGAGTCTTGACGTACTACATTGAGACTTTCCAATCCATAAACCTTTCTAGTTTAAATGGTTGATCTATAGCATATATGCATTTAGTAGGTTCAGAAAAGTCCAGACATATAAGATAATACATAGGCTAAATGATTGGTTTAGAAGATATAACCCAAAAGTGGGACTTCGGAAAGTTGGATATAAAATGTCTTCCCATGGAATTCTATATCCTTTCATAACACTGATACTGTGTTTCCCAAATTGACATTTCGTCATTGTATTGCAGCTAGAATTACAAAAACGGGAGGAAAACCATGCAGCAAGTCATCTAGTACAAAGCACCGTGTCCGTAACTCTGAAAAAAAGGCAACCTTTGTTGCTGCGTTTTGTCAATCAAATGTAGGTGATGTCAGTCCCAATGTGAAGGGAGCATTTTGTGCAGATACAGGATTGCCATGTGACTTCAATACCAGCACTTGTAATGGTGATAATCAATTATGCATTGGCCAAGGGCCAAGGTAATTCACATCTTCCTTTCCTACTAGTTGGGACTGAGTTTAATACATATATGTGTACTTTTTCATGTTTTCATCTGCCTTTCCATTGGGTCACCCTGGGACATGTTTTGTTTATGTTTTCAATTACCATTCTAGTGGCTTATAGTATCAAGTGAGAACATTTAGCAGTAATTTTTATTTTGAATTTTTAAGTCACATCGTAAATATAGTTCCATAATGTAAAAGGGATCTCCCAAATAAGAGATGGCAATAAGTACCTAAAACAGGGGTTAATATTTAGAAGCCTGGAACAAATGTTTTTTACATTTTTTTTTGTAACCCCGCTCATTTGTCATTTTGCAGCTACCCAAATGATTTTGAAAGCACAAGGATAATTGCTGACAGACAGTTTAAACAGGCTATTGATCTTTTCACCGGTGCAAAAGAGAAGTTATCAGGAAGAATAGATTACCGTCATGTGTACCTTAACTTTACTAACATTCCAGTGAAGCTTACAGACAATCAAGATAAAATGGTCACAACATGCCCTGCAGCACTGGGACCTGGTTTTGCCGCAGGTACCACCGATGGTCCTGGAATTTCTGACTTCAAGCAAGGTGATACCGAGGTAAAATAAAACAATGCCTACTGTAGTAGAAACAAAACATACCATATTGACTATCAACCAAGTAAAACTTGTCACTCCTTATATGATATGTACTGTTACTATTAGTAAACAATAAATAGTGGCTTACAGAAACCTATTTACAACGATTAAAATAATGATGAAGACATTTTGCTAGCCTGCACAAGTACTGAATTAAACTGGGTCTTGCCAAGCCATCTAGATTCTATACCCTCAAAGATGCCAACCTTTTTATATCTTCAAAGATAGAAACTCTTGGAATATTTCTAAATTTCATGCAGATCATTCATTCCCAGAATCATGCTAATCTTCTTTGTAATAATTCAATTTTATTGGATATCTACATTGCCAGTACAGCGAAGTACCCCGTTACCACTATTCTAAATTTATTGTACTACTATGTTATCTATGCAGTTATACTAACCATAAAGTAAATATTGTTCTGTTGTGTCAGATTAGTGAAAAATGGAGAAAAATCAGAGATGCACTGAAGAAACCTACAAAAGAGCAAATTAATTGTCAAAAGCCAAAAGCAGTTTTGCTTGATACTGGAGAAATGTTTGATACAATTCCATGGGCGGTAATGTATTGTTATAATTCGTCAGATGACTCTTTTATTAGGCTGTAAGAAGAGAATGGCTAATTTCAGGTTAGCACTAGCTGGCCAAAATTTGAACCATTTGAGACCCATTAAGTAGTTTTAACAGATTGAAAATAATGTCCAAGGAAGCAAAACATAATGTTAAATCAAACATAGGAGATTCAAGTTGATATTTTTAATAATGATAAACTTTAATAGGTTAAATTGAGCGACAATATAAACATAAGCAGGAAACTATAATCCTAGTAGCTGATATTACTAGGACTACATAATGAGTTCAAAATCGACTTTCCACATGCTGTTTAATTTCATTAATTAAGATGGATGCAAATACCATTGTTTACTAATTTAGTGAATATATATAAAAAAATTGTTCATGCAGCCTGCTATCCTTCCAATTCAAATTCTAAGAATCGGTCAGTTCATCATACTTTCCGTGCCAGGAGGTATGTAAGCTTTCACTATCATATACTTTTTCATTAGGGTACAAGTTAAAACATGGTTATATCAAAATGTTATTTATAAGAAATTAATCATCTATAACTTTATAGAAGCATAAGATGAGTTCTCCTACAGAAAAAAGAAACCCAAATTCAAATTCAAAGCTTTATTCTAAAACACTTCCTACCAATGACTACCACGTCCATGATCGTGTGACTTGTCTTTACTCAGAGTTTACGACTATGGCTGGTAGGCGACTACGAGAAGCAGTCAAAGAGATGCTCATTGCAAATGGAAATGGTGAATACAATGACAATACTCACATTGTAATTGCAGGGCTTACCAACACATACTCTCAATATATTACCACTTATGAAGAATATCAAGCTCAACGATATGAGGTAGACTTGTCCTTGAGCTTACTCATCTTGAGATTTACTATGCTGTAAGTGTAGACAATAACATAGTTCTGCCAGATAACATTAAATAGCTGGCAGGTGATAAGGAAGTGCACTGTATATGAACTCCATGTGCTCAACTCAACTATTGAAAGTAAATAACTTATATTGGTGACATTGGCAGGGAGCTTCCACTTTGTATGGTCCACACACTCTGTCTGCTTATATCCAAGAGTTCAGAAAGTTGGCAGAAGCAATGGCAAAGGGAAATAGCATTCCTGATAATGGTCAATCTCCCCCTGACCTGTTAGCAGATCAAGATGACATATTGGGACCTGTTTCTCATGACCAGATACCATCTAGTGCAAGTTTTGGTGATGTCAAAGAAGATGTATCAAAGACTTCATACAAAATAGGGGATACAGTTTCTGCTTCTTTCTGGTCAGGAAATCCACGAAATGACCTTCTCACGGAAGGCACATTTTCTGTGGTTGAATTTCACGATGGAAGTAGAAAGTGGATCCCTGCATATGATGATGATGATTTTAGTGTATTCTTCAAGTGGGCAAACCAAAATGATACATTTTACGGTGTTGCCACAATTCAATGGTCAGTACCAGATTCTGCAGTTATAGGTACATACAGAATAAGGCATTTTGGTGCAGCAAGCATCGAAGCTCAACACCCTGTCATTCAACATTTCACTGGCACATCTAGTACATTTTCTATTTCAAAATAAGGTAGCTGCTTCAAGTCACATAACTGTATCTACAATTTAGATTTGCATAAATCACAAAACTCACTTTGTGGCTCAACCACAAAGTGGCTCGTGAAGAGGCTGCATGGTGCTGAATTTCATGTTTGCTTGTCTTACAAATTTACAATCATTTTGGTGCATATAAGATGAACAAATCTTGAAAATTAAAAAAAAATGGTTGTACTCTCATCTCAAGCAATTTTGCTATGAATATAGCTTAAACTTACAAAAGAAAAAGAAAAAATGGAATGTTACATTTGAATATATATAAACTTGTAGGGAAATAAAATACACCACACATAGAGGAATCTAAGGACAAAACTTTAATTGAGTTGAATTTTAGAATTTTGAAGAAACCTGTGAATAATAAATGTAAACAGACATCTGAGTAAATTCATGCAAACGTAATTAAAATGACAAAGACGGAAATAGATTTTACCTTGTTTATGATGATATGTCAACTTTGACAACTTTAACCGACTGAAACACTGTGACAAGAAATTTGAACTATGATCTGGTATTAGATCACTGATTAGGAACCTAAGTTAAAGATATTCTCAATTTTTTGAGGCCTGGAATTAAGCCATGCCCATGGCTCTATCCTTGAACACTTTGCTCCTGCACACTCTTGTCCGCTCCTGAATTTTGCTTTCAAGATCGGCAGAATCTGTTCACCTATTCTTGTACTTGCATTTGAAAATTAGTAGCACCGAAAAGCACCCTTTGGCATCCACTATAGACAGGGGGTAGACCCCATTGACTTCCTTAATAATAGTAGTCAAACCCTGTCATAGATGATTAAAAACACACCAAGAAGAGAATGCAAGAATGCTGATGCAACTGAAATTGAGCTGAGACTGATGCAATTATGACTTGGTGCAAATGTGAATGCTTTTTCCTAACAATGGATAATCTATTGATTCTAGAATGCTTTTGGGATCGGTTGTGTATCACTTTTTTCAACATCAACATTTCGCATCATACTCCATGATCCATCATCAGGATGTATCACTCTTTGCATCCTTGAACTCTCTCATCCTGATGATGGATCATGGAGTATGATCCGAAACATCAATGTTGAAAAAAGTGATACACAATCAATCCCAGAAGCATTCTAGAATGATCATGGATTGTGGAAACCTGCTATTTTTAATCTATTGATGTTTAAAATGACCCAAGATGATGTCCTTGAATACACATTCAGGACACACATCTTGAGACCCTTGGTGCACAAGCCAATGAGTAACAATCATATTTGGGAGAGTTGGTGTGAAAGCAAGAGATTTGAAATTCAAAGCTGGAGGACTAGTCCACATGCAGATTTTTGCTTGATGGATAGAACTGTGTGTGTGACCTAGTCTAGGGAGGAAGAAAATTTCTGAATTGATGGATTTAGCATATGAGTGATGGTTCAGGATTAGGGTCAGCTAATGTACTCAAAAACTCAAATTGGGTGCTAAAACCATACATTTACAACATCCACACAAAATGACGTAAAAGAAAAAGAGAAAAGTACGAGGTATGTACTTCTATTCCCTACAATTACACTTACACTTAGAGAACATGGCCTAGTAGAATGTCTGTCACTTATATTTAATATAAATTTGGATGTTTAATCATTCTCGGAGGTCGGGTACAATCTTTTCAAAGGTCTGAGGATTGAACAACCATATCTAATTTAAGAAAATCTAAATATCAGGGTTTTACCTGAAAATTTGTAGGAAACCTACAATTTATCAGGAAAACAAACATCCTTCAAAGATCCTATTTTTGGCAGCATGTAAAATATTTATATGAGAAAGCATGACAGTCATCAAAATTGCCCATTCACACATGTAGGCTCATTCACAATTTTAGTCTTCAACCTAAAACAGACTGTAATTATGCTGTAAGGAGATTAGGAAGACAAATGGTGGTAAAATTTAAGGTTTAGGCAAATCAAAAGAAATTTACGATGCATGTATATATAACAAATTTCAACCCCACAAATCCAGATTTTGGTTTTAACAGAATGTGCCTGAATATTGATAGCTTGAAATGACTGGATTGGAACTCTGTACTCTTATTCCAAGTTGCATCTAATTCGCACCTGATAATGAATGCTTCAAAACTGAAAGGGTCTACTTTCCAGTAAAGCACACAACTCAGAAACTCACCAACCCAAAAAGCCTACTCAACCTTGAAACTAAAATATTCTCAAAAAAAGATTTTGGAGTTTTCATTCTATGAAAACTCACTTCAGAAACATCAAAGTAGACAAAAAACTATGTACAGCTAAATTCTAAATTGTCAGATACATGTCAAAAGTCTAATGGGCTTGAGTTTCAAGCCTATTGTACAAAAGCTCCGGGACTCAAATGTGTGGTGTCCGAACTCCATGGACAGTGTACCATAGCTTGAAACAAAGTTAAAACATATGTGAGCGAAGATCCATTGATTAGGAAAGAGCATTCTCCCCTCGTGAGCTTTCTGAAACTCATGAATTTTAGACAAACTCACTGAGATAGGGAAAGTTTGAACGAGTTTGAACAACAAGCCAAGTCAAAATTGCAAATCCAAAAATGAATTCAGGTTTCACATTTCGTTAGAACACATTTCCTCATGACAACTTTGTCAAAATTGTGAAAATTTGACAATTACACCAATGGTAAAGTGTGTGGTGCACTGTAGGAGAGTTGACCATCAAGTTTGTTGACTTGCATCAATATCCGGAGATCTTATTCTGCTTAGTTGCAGTCTTATGCAGAAACAGGTGCAGAAATAGGAGAACGTGGTGAACCTGATTCAAGTAGAAAGCTTCTGCTGCAATAAGACCTAGAAGTGCTGGGAGAAGATTGCAAGCACCTTAAATCACCACTAAGGTCGATTCCATTTGCAGATCTCACTCCTTGTGTATTTCCCTTGTTTGTGAAATCTTCACTTCGAGCAGCAATCATGAGATTATGACTGGCAGTGTCCACTTTGTCATATAGAAGCCTCAGAACTTGTTTTATGGAAGGTCTTGCTTTGCCTTCTCTCTGGGTACACAATTTTACAACACTGACAAGGCTCTGAAGCTCTTCAAAGTTGTAGTTATCAGCCAAATTAGGATCTACAATTTCAGGCAATCTAGAACATGTAGCAATGTATGTCTGGGCCCATTCTACAAGGTTCTTTCTTTCATGTATTGCCCTCCTAGCAGTGATAAGTTCCAGAAGCAACACTCCATAGCTGTAGATATCACTCTTCTCTGTCAGCTCCTGAGTAATCACATACTCAGGGTCCATGTACCCTGCATTAATTGGTGGCAAATATAAGCAAAGTCTTATAAAGAAAATATCTTTGGAACACTTCCCAAGCCCCTGCAAGATTCTTCAGAGATAAAAGGATACCAGGAGTTCCACGGACATCAGTATTAATTGGCTCAAAATTGTTTGCTCCACTTGGTGCAGCATGGGCAAGACCAAAGTCTGCCACCTGCAGCAGTTCATCAATGTTAGCATACGGTAGTTTTTAGCCCCATATATTTTTCTATGATTAGTCCAAAAACAATCTAATTTGTTTAAATAAGGGGATGATTATGTTTCTTTTTATTTTAGATTAGCTGAGGGCCTGCTTACCCAACTATTAATCCACAACTAGCAGTCTAATGTCAGAGAATACATAGTAGCCCTCCAATAAGATACAAGACCGGGATCACTTTTTAATTTCTCAAGAAAAACTCATTCTTCTATCTGAATGCTGAAATGATGGGTATATACTTCTGTTTATTCAGCTTGTTTGATATATATAGAATTACTTGTAACTTATGTTTCCTTGTGGTTAGAAATTGTATTTCTTTATGTCTGTTTATTCAAGGAAACAAAATGAACCAGAGAACATCACTTAGAATCACAGATTAAAATGATGTAAAATAAATTTTGATTACCTTTGCAACAAAGTTTTCATCCAATAAAATGTTACTAGATTTGATGTCTCTATGGCATAAAGGGGGGTCACAATAAAAATGAAGATATTCCTGCACAGACATGTCACAATGAATGATGAAATAGTTCATACTTCATCCAAAGAGCAGAAGCACATACTCTAGAGATTTACTAGGAACCTCTCAAACTCACCAAAGCAGTGGCCACATCTACAGCAATTTGAATCCTGGTTTGCCAACTCAAAGGGGGTTTTGAGGAATCTGCCGAGAAAATGACTATTTTTTGTCAAAGTGCAAGAAGAGAAAAATATTTATTTCTTCTCTATATCCCCAGTTGAGAAGTCATTAAAGAAACTCACCATGAAGATGGTTTTTCAAACTCCCATTTTCCATGTATTCATACACGAGGAACCTGGCAAGAATATTATCAATTCATTATCAACCATATTGTGAGAAAAAACATACATAAGCTTATAGTCCTCATCCAGCCAAATGCCACACTTTGCACTTCCATAATTTATTCTGTAGCTACACAAAAAAAGGGAACACGTAGCTAGGAGACGGCTACCTCTCTTGCTGCTCTGCACAGAATCCCTTAAGTGTAACAAGATGTCGATGATGCAACCGTCCCAAAAGTTCCATCTCCTTACAAAATTCTTCCTCCCCTTGTTCAGAGATTTTGTTCATTCGCTTTACTGCAGCAACAAACCCATTTTCAAATTGAGCTTTATATACGGTTCCAAATCCTCCCTTGCCAATAATGGTAAAGAAATCATTTGTAGCCTTCTGGATCTCTTTGTAGCTAAATCGTCTGAACATCGCTGATGGACCTGTGAAGTAGCACCTTGCAATTCAGCACCCAAGTCAATTTTATGAATGTGAAGTAACAGAATTAGTACACGTATGGATAACGAGACTCAACCAATATAGAGAGAGACAACAAGATTGACCTCTCCTCCATTTATACAGTTTCCAGCGGGGCTCTGAGCTTGATATCTTATTCAACAAGAATATGGTAGACTTTCCAGGATTCTCCAGCTCTTTTCTTTTTCTACAAATAAGAAGTATCAGGAAAATTAAGAGTGTACAGGCCACTCCTGTAATTCCAAGTCCAACTCCTGGAATCAATGTCAAATGATACATGGAGTGACTCTTCCCAAGGGAAGATACACCAAAAGGTGCATACGCTGGAGAGAAGATTGGTGTGGAAGATATCTTTGGGAAAAATGCCTCTGACGGTGGCTTGGAAAATGGAGATGCATCTGTGCACACAAGGCAAGATATTATCAGAAAAGCTTCAAGTTTATTCCCAATTCTGTGTTTTTCTCAGGCAGTTTCCTTAGTGTACTGATATTTGTTCACGTGTTTATAAGGTTGAATTCTATTCCAAGATTACGAGCAGAGAAAAACAGGCACAAACCCAAAAAAACAAGTTAAAACGGGCCTATAAAACAAGCATCAGATAGTGTAGTACTCATTGCAGTCTTCAACTTTAAAGTTGCAAAAGCATCAGATGGTATAGTATTCCTTGCAGTCTTCAACTTTTAAAGTTGCCACTGAAATTTATTTTTACAAGACACAGAACCGAAACTCAAAGTCATTTCAAATATATTGAAGGTAACAACTAGAGAAGCCACTATACCTTCATCCAAATTTTGCAACTGCCATTTTTGGGTTGACCATGCACATCATAAATTCTATTTAGTTAGCTAACATTCAGATGATATTTAGAGGCACAAGCTATGAATAATCAGAATTTCAGTTAAACCGCATGAAAATACCAGTTAAGCATCCAACACTTGCTTGGCGTGCTTTTTTATCTGATTCATCATAACAAATACAAATATTACAAGCTTTCGACAATGGTTCAAGTTGTCTAATATAATACAGTTTACCCAATTTTTTCTCGCAGCCAGTAAATTTTCCACGACTTAATTCATTTCACAATTCTTTGAAGAGCATCTGACCGATTTTCACCATTTTTCTACTTAGGTCTTTAAGATTTATCCGCACTTCATTTATCAGTATGGGAGATTAAAAAGTTATATTACTGTAATGTTGTAAGCAATTCCACAGTCTTCCATTCCACATCAAAATGACTTATCTATAAAACAGGAGAAACTGAATGTTTTTCAATGCTAAATTTCATCAGTTGTTTTCCTCCAAAAAACAGTGAGCTTGTTCTATTCCACTTATAGATCAGATAGAAAAAAATTTAAAATGTGATTAACACAATTTACCTGCTCAGCTCTTTAATTGTGAGCTTTGAACAGTAACTAAAAAGGAGAAATGTACCATAAAATATAAACGCTTAATAATCTACACATCAAAAAGCTTTCAATAAATGAGACAACATGATTATTCACAAACCAAGGCGTACCTAAAATTAAAGCCATGCATTCACAGAAAATGATGGCGTTGCAGGGCCAACAACAAATAAATAACTAGACATTGTTTATGAAACCACCAGTTCAACAGTAAATGGTAGTGCCCAGATATCTCCAGGGCAGTTTAGGGATGCCTCAGATGTACCTGGCTGTCCCTAGGAGTCAGGGACAGCCAAATGTCTTGCAGACATTTCCAAACATTCTGTGCTGCTTTGGGGACATTTCAAGGTTTTGGGTAAATTTAGGGATGGCTAGGGACGTCTCTTGCTGTCCTGCCATCTCAGAAACATGATGTGGAAGGGGAATGCTGGTTACAGGGCCAGAGACATGTCCTTGTGGAAAATAGGTGCACAAAAATAAATCTAAAAATCATCACTTTAGCTATTGTCAGGGAGGAGAAAACGCCATTTCAAATTCAATTATGGAAGATGTTTATAACTTTATCCGATTACTTGCTTGCTATGACCAACAGTAACAGAGTTGTAGATTAGCGACTATTGCAATTCGAAAACCAAATTTCAGCTATTGAGGAACTTATTCTGCATCTATGTTGCTAGTGCATATCACCAACAAAATGAGTGAACTATTTCCTGTTCACAGGCCTTAGGCTTGTCAAGCGAACCCCACATGGACAGCTCTACATGCCATGAATGTTGAGAAAACCTCCTCCATGAATCCTATGGAATCTTCCGCCAAGAATAAACCTAGCTATGAAACTCTCAGAGATATAAACTTAGCTATGAATTCGAATCATGATATATTTATGCTGTTATACTAATGTCACTGTCTAAGTTTTAGAAAAATTATTTCTTGCTGTCTCTCTGGCTTAATGATATATACTGCTGTCATGATATATTTATTATTTAACGCTGAAATTTTTTATTGCTGCTGTACCGCTGTCACTGTCTTCATTTTGATATTGTGTATAATTAAATTTGTAAAAACACGAGCATCCTTATGAGTATATATATACTGCTGTCCATAAAAACTGGGTCCCAAACTGCCATCCCCACAACATGTTCCCAGCCATCCTGCTGTCCCCTTCCCCAAAACACCATGGAACATAGGTTATTTCTCAATCAGCCAAGACAAAAACAAGTCAGTTATAAATACAATTAGGAATTGAACCAAAAACTTTTACACAAAAGACTGCTAGAATGAAACTCTTTAGTTTGTTTTTGCTTTGTTCTATGCATCTATGCCATATGGTATAAAAACTACAAAATGCTGATAGGAATGAAACATGATTCAAATTCTAGAGAATTAAGGAACTGCAGAAACAAGATTTGGAAAACAAAAATTTCAAGATCTTGAAGATCATATTGGATGTATTTCCCACACACCCTATGATTATACTTTCAAAGAATCTAACCTTCCACATGCATCATATATCTGATTCTATGGAGAGTATATGCACATGTTGTAGAAAATCACATTGGATATTAAGTTAATCAGGTGATAGGGAACAAAAATATTTTTCGCATACCATGAAAATCAAACTATAGGAAAATTTCTGAAAGCACTAGCTCGAATCTCGGGCAAGAAAATTTATTGTTTCAGAAAACTCAGGTAAAACTAGATAGATAAGGTCAATTTTTCTAATTAAAGAGATGATAACGTATTGTTAGAGTTCCAGGTATTCACATCTATAAATTCTCTATAAAGCCTTTCTGTCAATCGAAGTTGACCGTGAAGTTTGAACCGTTAGAAATTGCAAAAATGAATTAATAATAATTGAGAGGATAAGTTCCCTCAATAAACAGACGAGAATACAGAAAATAAAATAATTTAAGTGTTTGCTATGACTACAAAACTTAAGTTTTAGTAAACAAAAACTACAAAGTAAAACAAGCAATCACCTGCTAAAGAGCAACTTATAAATGGGGCTACCTGGTATAGCATGAAGACCTGAAAGACCAAAAAAACAGCTCGCCCTGTCAATTGTAAACTCTGAATCACCATGGCTTGCAATGGCAACAAAGATAGCATCCCTACATGTGCTCAAAGTCATGTGATCTACTGCACCAACTAGGTGGTGAAGAAATACTGTAGTTGCATTCATGCACTTCCTACAAGTACCAAATGTTGAGACAGAACTCATGCAATTGAGTGATACTTCTTTGAACTTTGCGGTCTGCTCCATCTCTTGAATAGTTGTAAGGTTTGCACATTGAAAGTTCACAGGGATCCTTGTGCCTAAGCCACATAATGCCGTTTCATTTGATGAAAGCCCACTGAGATTAAAGGCATCAGATATAGAAGTTATGCAAGTCGCAGAAGACTCTGAAGGAACTCCCAACTGACCTGTCCTATTTGCATATTGAGCTATAGATATTCCAACCAAAGCATTCAAATAGCGACAGCATCTTCCTCTGTCTTGCTCAGAACATGCAGAAACAGCTTCTGTAAAATTCAAGTGGTTAAATTCAAGAGGACAACCTGAGCCACCTGCAAATTAATACACATTGATAAAACATAAGTACTACTTTTTTGGCAGAGACAGGTAACCTTTTTCAATGTCTCTGTTAGCCGGTCTACATTTTGTAGCATAAAATTTGAGAGCTTGTTCTAATAAGCTTACTTTGGGACTGCTTGTGTTCAACTTAAAATTTTAAAAACTTAAAGTGATAGAAACAAACATGGATTGAATCTAAAACGAAGCATCTTTTATTCAGTGTATTAATAAGTCCAAGATGTGCTTCATACTTTCTTCCAGAAAAGTTTGAGGATTTTCATTGAAATTATTTCAGAGCTGTGTAAACATCTTTCATAACAGTGACTTCCCTGAGTCTAGAATACCATGGCTTCTAATTATTCAAATAATCTAAAGGAAAAATCATAAAATTTTGAAGAGTACAATTTTTTAATGTTACAGCTCAAGCTCCTCGATATAGGATACGACATTAATACTAGACTTGGTACAAAGCCTTGTGAAAAGTTATGAGGCTGACCAATAGTTCATACTGGAATTATAAGGATCTTTGGAGTACAGTAAACTGAACTAAAAATGAAATCCTGGAAATTAAAATTATATCTCTACAAAACATTTTTTGACTCTGGTATACGTTTGGGAAAAAAAAATTGTCTATATTTGATAATACAATGAAGAAAATAAAATTATTTTAGAAATAATCTCTTATAATACTGGTTGTACCTTTACTATTGTAACATTTTGGGCATTAGTGGCTATACAAACATTGACAGATCCCATGCTCTGTCCTTGATGATCTACAGGGATCACTTTTGCATGTATTCCAATTCTTTCCTAAAGGCTCATCCGTACATCCAAACAACTCCTGCAACATTCTAAACCAGAAACAGGATCATATGTCCAAGACTTCTGAGACCATTATCTACATCTTTGAGGCACTATGTTACATGTACCTCTCCATTCCTCACAAAAAAGGAGTAAAAATCATGTGTTAATAATTAAAGGTATCGAGATTATAAATTATTTGACTAGATTTGTCCCCAAAGAGCACTTCACACTAAAAAGAAAGGCTTCCATTCGGTCATGTCCAATCCCAGCTAGGCCGAACAGTGACAATATCTGGCCTGAACAACTCACAGAAAGCAATGTATTATATTTATTGGGAGAAGAGGACAGATTGACCGGCACAAGTGTGAAGAAGAACACAATGAAAGAGAATTATGCAAGCATCCCAATCCCATTACCATGGTTGAGTTCTGGATGAAATGCTAATGCTAATTAATATAATGAGAGTGTGAGATGACATGAAATGGCTGAGGATGAACAAGCTTCGGAAATCAAAATTGACAACCACCTTAACTAAATAGTATTTGCATGGATCTTTTATTAAGAACCAAGGTGAAATGGAAACACCCAATTGTGAGTCAGGTTAAAGTTTAGGCAATTCTTTGACCATGCCTTCAAAAGCAACCCAGGGCTGGAAGGCACTGGATTGCCCTAAAAGATAGTAAAACCCTAAAGGTAGCATTGTTTGTGCTCATGTCCTTGGTAATCCTAAAGGAACCAGCAATTTTATGGACTGGCACAGAAGTTAAAGTTCTAGCTCTTTCCTTCAGCCATGCTTGTAAGCACATTTAAGTTAAAAGTAGTCCTATGCTGAAAAAATAAATTCCTTGAAAATCAATTCCGTTTCTATCTGGAGGTCAAAGTTGGTGTTGGAAGAGGTCTTTATGCTCTTTCATCAGTTCAAATAGATTACCTTCAAGCAGTGTTACACCAGAGAAACTAATAAAGTGGCATACATTTTGACAAACAAGTAACTCGCTCTTGGTTCTAAAGGCCTCGAGGAGGTTGTAAGTCATGTGGACATGGCAGAACTTAGGTTCCATCATTGGCAACTAGAAATAATTTGAGTTTTATTCCTACAGTCTGCTACTCCCTGTTATGTATATATTCTGCTTTGGCTTCAACCGCTGTTTCGCTATCAACAAAGGAGAGCATTTATATTGAGTTAGGAGCAAAACCTTATCGCTGCATGTCTCTGTAGTACATCAGTAGTAAATAACAGGCATTGCATGGTTAACAACCAAAACCTAGAGAAAGCAGACAAGGCATGAACCACTGGTGATGTTAGACCCATACCAACGCATGATGTTAACACACTTACCCAATGGCTCGGACCCCAAAGCTTGCTTCCAAAATTACAAAGTTTTTTGGCCTGTTTAATTCCTCCTTATCAATCTCTTTTGGTGAATCATGTAAACCTGGCCACCTTGCGTAGGTCAAGCAGTCATATTCACACAAGGAGAAAACTAGGAATGACTTTTCGAAGGCAGACCGTTAGAGATTGTAAAAGAATACAAATATTTGGGGATTGACTTTCATTGTAGGCTCAACTGGGAAACCTGTAGAGCAAAAAGGATATTCCATTCTATCTGCTTCAAAATAGGTGCAGAAAAGCCAAGTTGTGGGACTGGAAAACTAAGAAAATTATTTTTCAGTTTGCTGGTCACACTGGTTGTTCTTTAAGGCAGCGAGGTTTGGGGGGGCAGCATGACAAAGTGTGGGTGGAGACAGTTAGAGAGGATTCAGAAGCACTTAATCACTAGCAATATCAAGGTTAACGCCTCAATACCTTATTAAATTCTTTTAGCTGAAGTCGGCATTTTCCCATTGGAGGCAGCAGCGATTACTCGGTTAATAAGTTATTTAAAGAAACTTGAAAACATGGATAACAAACGATGGCCCAAAATTGCAATGAAAGAGGGTTTGGCTCGTAGGAAGAAGACTTGGATGAAACAAAACATGAAGTGGTTGAATAAGTGGAACATCAAGCTACAAGATTGTCCGAACACAAATATGGAAATAAAGAAGTTTGTCATGGATAAATTTCAGACTGCCATGTGGTCTAATAATATGGGGCAGAAAAAGGCGCATTATATAGAAGTGTTCAATCCCTCTCGTGAGCATAGGGATAAGGCTTATCTAGGGGCAGCTATTAAAGGTAAACCTAGAGTGTTGTTGGCTCAGCTGAGGACGGGCTCTCATCATTTGAGATGCGAGACTGGTAGATGGAAAAGGCCCAAAGAGGAGTGGGAAGAGAGGATTTGTAGGTTCCGCGAAAAGGGTGCGATTGAAATGGAATGGCACTTTCTCTTCGAATGCACGGCTTATGATGACATTTGGGTTCAGTACGGAGACATCCTGAAAGATGGCAGCATGTACAGTTTATTTGAGGAGGATAAGATCAAGCATATGGCTATTTGATTGTCAAAATTCACAGCAGGAGAGCGACTATGGAAAAGACTATGGAGTTACTATAGGGCTGTGCTCTTGTGGTCTCTTAGACTGAAGGTCTTGTGGACATCATTAAAATTCTTCATTCATTCATTCATTCATTCAAACCCAGAATTAATAAATAGGCCTTTTGTTTTCCTGTTTTATTACTGGGCTCTGACGCTTGATTAAAGACCTCCAATTGTTATTTATTATATTTCTTTATTTAATTTTAGGACATGAGCTCTATGTAAGCCTCAGTTGTGCTCAGCACAAAAGCAGTAAGTGGGTGTAGTTCCTTCCAACAATCTAAGCTCTATAAAATTATCCAATTTTTATGAGGAACTAAAACTATGGAAAAGCTCAACTCAACTGAATCTTCTATTCTGATATTATATTCTGCATTTCATTACACTCTACACAATCAAGCTAAATAACTCAAGCTCTAACCATTACTTCTCATTCTGTACACACCTTAACATCTGCCTGGCAAAAACAAACAACTGGGTCTCTTACAGTCTACGTAGTAACATACAATATCATACACCACAGAAAGATGAATGAATCTTCTCTTCTGACATCACATTAGAAGTTATAAACAAGCTATAAATATCCAGGTCTTCCCATTAGTTCTTAATGGACTTTCTACAATCTGCATAACTTTTAACATGGAGCATCATGCTACATTGTATATATATACTCTCAAGCTCCGTCCATTAAGTCATTTGTACAAATAATCATCTAACTATTATCCATCAAATGGCTGAGATTTTCCTCCCACTGTAACATATAGTGAAAAGAAACTATTTCACCTCATTAAAATATATTCTATATACGACATACCTGTGATGGCACTGGCAATGGCAATAACAGTTTGAAGACTGAATATCACCAACGTGAAGTGGGTTAAGCCATGCATTTTTAAAAACACAGATTTATTCATTCATTCACTGGAAGCTGTTATTGTTAACCGACGGAATGTTTCCTTCCACCAAGTTTTTTCCTTGTTTGGTGGGAATATGTTTTGACAGCCCTCACTGAACTCAAAAATGAATTGTTTCCTTTTTCGCTTTCTGAAAATGAACAGATATGTGCGCATTTGGTATTTTTTATTGTATGAATGAATTCAAATTTGTGCACAATTCCCGCAAAATGCTTGGTGGTTTGTGTGCTGACTGACAGTCTGGACTGATTATTTTTTGCCCAATTAATCTTAAGAACATTTGCTTTATTTTTTGGGAGGCGCAACAGCTTTTCGATGAATGCGTAAACATAAAAGAAAGAAAACTGAATTGAAATGAAACAGAGGTTGAAGTTGACGATAAACTGAGAGACCAATCAATTTTTCAAAAAAATTGTTGTGTGATCTATTTTGTTAGAGGCGGTGTAGGAGGGTGGTATTGGGATGTATCTTTATAGTTAAACTTCTAATAGTACATCTGATTTCGAGGTACTATTTATAGCTATTGTTTTAGTTTAGTTTTTTGGTAATTAAGACAAATGTTGTAAATTCTTGATTTACATAAGGGTCAAAAAGGGTCAAAAATGGTTATTTAGAAGTGTTTTTCATATTTGTTTATATATTTATTTTTTAAATCGTATTATAACAATTTTAACTAGCAGTTGCATATTTTTGTGCATGCAACGAGTGTGCCAATAGGAGACTAGATTTTTTTTAAATGTGAAATCATCATTAATAATTAATAAAATATAGGGATCTTTTTAAAGTAAAAAATAGAAAAAAATGCAAAAGTTTAAGATTAGCAAACATGGATATGAATTTAGAATATTTTAGAGAATATGAATATTGATTTAGAATATTTTTCTCAACATATGAATTTATAAATATGTTCAATAAATTTGAGATTTTTACAAATATTACTAATTTATGCTTATTTTTTAATTTTACATTTCATAACAACAAACACTTGTATCTAAATTTTATTGTAGCTATAATTCTTTCTTATTTATAGAATCACACACTTATAATATTTAATAATAAAATATTTATAAATATATTTTTCTTAAAACATAAAATGAAAGGCATCAAAATGACCAAACCATCATTAAAAAAATTATATGATAGGTAGGGGTGACCTTCAAATTCCAAAGTGTGCATAAATATTCTCTATTTTTTTTTAAATGTATTTGAACAAGATTATTATTCTTTAAAAATAATTACTCAAAATAAAAAAATAAATGATAAATTGTCAATTAAATTTATTTTAATATATAACTTATTCCGCTTTCGATTTAAGATTTATAATTTTTTTTTTAAAATGAATTAACAAAAGATATGACGTGCCTTACAAGTTCAATTGATAAGTGACTAAACCAATATTCTCAAACTCTTGGGATAATAGAATCAACTACAAATTGTAATGATTTTCCATACCATTATAGAAGAAAGGGACGAAATTCTTCAATAAATCTTATTCCATTTATTAAAATAAGACATTAGTTAAACCCTTGGTATATGTTGGTTTTATCTACAATCAACGTTGCCCAACATCCTCATACCCTGAAAAATGATGGAACCACTGTTAGAAATAGGGAATACTGAGAGGGGGGGGGTGAATCAGTATTCTACAAACTTTATCTTTTGCCCAATTATGGATATAACAGATTATCTTTATACATGCATAACATAAGAAGCTAAACAATATGCATAGCAATGGAAATAAAGAACTCATAACACATGATATGTTCTCGAGGAAACCCTGGCCTACGGAAAACCCCAGTGGGGATGGTACCCACAAAGATCCACTAATCAAAAGTATCATGTTAAGGATGTTGACCCTGTTAGGAGTCTATTACAAGCATATAGTGTATCAGTCCTGATTAAGGGACTATAGGCCTTGTTAGAAGCCTCAACCATGTTAAGAGTTGTTAATACAAAATCTGATTACCAGATGAGCCCACTGCCCAAAAAAGTAATGTACAATGTATACTTATTACAAAAATGGATTAAGGTATATAACCTTATGCTGCTTGCATCAATATCTTTTCGCTGCTCTTACATTCGCATCATATCATTACAATATTACCACATATCTCTCTTTTCATTCTTTTTACAATTACATATTACATATATACAAGTTATTAAGGATAATAACTTTACATGGTCGGCTTCCATATATCTTTATCTAAGAGTTAACATCTAGGATTTCATCCCTTTATATTGTTAAGTCATTATTTTGATAAACAAAATAATCCCTTAACTCTTTACCAATTCTGCCTTCAAGTTATGTCCTGTCGGCTTAACATTGTCTTCGATAAAACTATCATAACTAATTCCGTACATGTCGTACTGACTTGCGCTCTGAGATGGGTCATCATTAGTCATCATAGAGTCTATGTTCAAGTGCGCAAGCACTGAACTTACTCCAGTCAACGTTGCAAACAAAAACTGTATCCTGGTGCATCGGTGAAAATGTTGTCTTACACTTAGACAAATTTGCAATGCGCTCTACTATACTTGCTCTCAGACCTGTGTGATATTCATGTGGATCATATGTTTCCATAATGACAACATCTATGTACTCACTTCAGCCAAATTGCCAATAATCTCCCCCTTTGTCATTGGTGGCAACATATGAGAAAATTGGCTAAGTGTACAAGTCAAAATCTCAAAATTGTATCAAAATTGTGGCCATAGTATAGAATATGTATACTATCCTTATAACTCCTCAAAATATAAACTCTAATACAATGCTCCCCCTAAGAGTATCAATCCTTATCAAATATATCAAATATATCAATTTTCTGCTCTAGTATCTCTCCCCCTTTGACAACAATGACAAAATAAGGTAGGGAGGATTACCAAAATTGTATCCCAAAAAGATTATACCTTCATTTTCTTATTGCAAAGCCGGTAGGCTTGCAACACAATCTGCAAAATTAGCTTTCATAGCTTCTATCTCCTTTTCCCATGAATTCTTGATGGAATCTGCCACATTGAGTAACGTGCTCAATCCATAAGTTGTTATTTGACAAGCTTGGAGGTTGTCAAATTTGAATTTTTGAAAGGATGTCTTAGCTGTAAGACATTCTTTTAACTGCTCTTCAATGATACTCAACTTCATAGAGATGTGTTCTCTCAAAAGAGTGAGTCTCCTCATTTTTTTGTTCCTCTCATCTTGCAATATTCTTATTTCATCATAAAGCTTCCGAACTTTCTTTTCAGCATCACATACTTTCACATTAGATCTAGAAAGAAGGTTACATTCATTTTGAATCTCAGCTTCCTTCAACTTGATCTTTTGTTCCTCTTCTACTGTCAAAATCTTTGGTTTTGTACACTGTATGTACAATGATTTTCCTGTCTCCAAATGTTTCCTCAAGTTCTTGATACAAATATCAAGACTGCTAATACCATTCCTGATATTCTGACTGATGTTCAAAAGCATTTCAGCTTCATAAGCTGCTTGAGCTCTCACTTTTCCAATATCAGATAGGTTAGTGAATTCATTGTCAAAAGTGCTCATTACCTTCTTAGCTTTCTCCAAAGGGTCTGCCTCTGTGATTTGTGTAGTTACAATGCTTTGTAACTTCTCAGCAAGGTCCTTCAGACTCCCTTCAAGATTCTTCACTTTCTTGTTCTTGCCAATGATTTTATTCAAAGAAGTGATCAGTTCCAACTGATCATCATCATCAACTTCCTTTCCTAAATCTTCAAACAAAGATCCAATTTATTTCTTCTTTCCAGTCTTAGGAGTAAGACTAATGTCTTATGTGGTAGGAATGGGTGCTTGAATCTCAGTCTCCTTAGGTTCTTTATTGATAGATTGAGTCTGCTCTGCTTCTTCAGTTCTATCTGGTTCATCAAGAGTCGAATTGTCAACAATGTTTGCTAAGTTCTTGAATACATTGTCATTAGTATCCAAGGTGACCTTAGTACCTTCTATATTCATAGTTTCATCTTCAATGTTAATAGCTAAAGGAGAAGGAATATCCTCTTGTTCAGCTTCAACTGCTTGCTCTGCTGCAACCGATGGCTCTCCAACATTTTCTGCCATGACCTTGATTATTGTCTGCTCTGTATCTGAACTAACTTCTTCATATCTGTCTCCCATAATCAAAATGGTTCTCCTTTTGGTTCTCAAATGGGTGCTTAAGGCCTTCAATATCTACTCCAAGTGTTCATCATCTCTCACATCACAAAGCTTCTTCACAAGATTCTTTCTGATATTAGTGTCTTCTTCAATTGCTCTCTGCTTTCTATTTAGCAGTTTGGTATACAACTCATCAGGTATTTGACCTTGAATATAATCAAATTTCTTGTCTTCCAAAATCATATGCTTCACAATAGCATTCTCCAAATTAAGTCTATCTGAATAATCATAAAGACTGTAGTACTTATTCATTCTGGTAAAGTCTCCATTTTCAATAATCTGCTCATTAAGCTTTTCAACTTTAAGTTTCCAAGCTTTCTTCTTAACAAAAGTAGTATCATCATCTTTTATTTTTGTAATTTCTCTTAGTACTGGTTGAACTAAATTCTTCTGTCTCTTTCCTGGTCCAGTAGCAATTTCTTTCATTCTCTTGCTAGCTGTGGAGGAAGTGGATCTAGTTGTTACTTGTTCCTTTTCTGGTTCCTCTAATTTCACCTTGACTTGTGTAGGTTCTTGTTGTACTGCACTGGATGACAAGGGTGGTACAATCAAGACTTCTTTCTGTCCAATATCCCTAATTGCTGTTGCTATTTGTTTTGCTATTAAGAATTCTTGTTCTGACATTCCTGTATCTTTCAGTATCCTCCTGATAGTGATGTCAACTCTCTTCTTAGATTGCTTCTCTTCAGTTATAGTTTTTGCCGAGTTGAAGTTCTCTTCAAAAGTTCCAAATCTACTGCACTGAGTGTCCAATTTACATTTAAGTAATCTACCAACATATTCTTCTGTTTCATCCTCAAATATCTCATAGCCAAGAGGGTCTATGAACTCAATTCTAGGTTCCACTGCTTCAATATAGGTAAAGTCAATGTCAACCATGAAACATATATCATTTTTATACTTCTTCACAAGTGACTGTGGAATTCTTGATCTTCTAGTTACCATGTTCTGAAATGTCTTCATTACTAACATAGCACTCTCATTTACTTTGTCAATAACATGTCTCAAATATAGTTTATTTATCCTTTCCATAGCAGTTTGTCCATCATTCCAATCATTTGCAATGGTGTATGGAAATATTCTCAATGAGTGGAAAAACATGTATGTGATTAAGGATGAAAATCTAAATTGTGCATACTTAGATTTCTTAATCTTCTCCAAGTTTTCAAACAATTGAATTCTTAGAATTTCACACATATCAACTGGCACCTTGCCAACACACATTAAATAGGCAATATGCACCATTCCAGCTACCATATCATCTTCTCTAGAATTTTCACAAAACTTAGTTGTTAGGTACTTGCATAAATATCTAACATCATGTTGTTTGATCTTGCTAATCACAATTCCTCTGCCATTGTAGGATGAACCTGTGTTGCCTATGACTATTTTTCTCATTTAAAGGAATAGCACCAACTTTAGATAAACCTGTGACTTCATGAATCAAGTCAGCTGTAATGTCTATCACTCTATCCTCTAGCCAAAACTTCCCATTGTGAATTATGCTCAAAATAATCTTAGTGCATTTTTCATTGTCAAATGCATACTTCAAAGCATACTGAACAATCTCATTATCTTTCAAATGTTCATATCCTTATTTCAATGACATATCATGATTGTAAATGTTCTGATGTTCATTGGTAAAATCACTATCACTGATAGTTTCTAACTTGCATCCAAGATAACTTCTCACATTTTCTAAATGCAAAACTTCATCTGGTATGGATGATAATGCTAACCTAGGATCATCTTCTTCCAAGGGTTCTACTGGTTCCCTCTTTATTCTAGGTCTATTCTTATCTCTGACATTATGAATTAAGGATACATCCATGACTACTTTAAATTCCTTATACCGATTCAAAGATCTGCCAAGATAACTACCTCAAGTTCACGATTTTAGGGCTTTCGTAGATTCGGCACTCAAATCTTTCACCAAATCACTGTAAAATGCTTCCAATCTCTATTATTTTCTCTCCTAAACACTTCAATTCACTTTGATAATCAAATAACATCGATCATGACCTTTTATTACTTCAATCTTACTTAGATCTAACATCGCATTCAATTCTTTTGCCGCTTCTTTCCAAAAAGTTGTTTCTGCTATCCTGCAAAACATAAAACTTCTTGCAATCTCGCAAAACATAATATTTTCTTTTGTGCTCTTAACCATAGCATTAGTACATCATAAACTATCTTACATTAACTGTGCAAGACTTAATTCATCGAAAATCTACTTTTACACTAATTCTAAGTTCCTAATCTACTGCAATTTTCATAAATTAAGTGCTTTGAGTTAGGTCAGGTAAGTATTCATTCTTACCACTTGATACTTCACCTTTTTAATTACCTTCAATGTTGAATATGTCTCCTTGATCTGTGCCTTTAACAAACTTCACTTCATCTGCATTACTACAACAACCTTTATGTCTGTTACCTGCATCTTCATTTCTTCTTGCATGATTTCTAGGGTTAGGGTTAGGATGAAAAACTCCATTGTTCATTCTACAAAACCTTGTTGTATGTCCAATCTTGTTACATATCTGACAAACAATTCCATTGTTCCCATATCTTGGTCCTTACTGATTGATTTGTGATCTGCAGTTTCTAGCAATGTGTCCAATCTTGTTGCATCTATGACATACTACTTCATTTCTTCTGTTCATATCTTCAGTAGGTCTCTTATCTAAATTTTTAGTATTCGTAAATATTCTACTACCATAATTATTCTCAATAACTTTAAGTCTTCTACATTCAATAGCTCTATGTCCAAAACCATGACAATTATAACAATAACCATTAAAAGATTTAAATTGTTTACCTGTGTAATCTCTCTTCATGTGACCAATAGTATTACAACCAAAACATCTACCTTTGAATTCTCTTTGCATACCTTTGGGTGATTCTTCTTGATTCAGTGGTTCTTCTTCTTTAGGTGGTTCTTCTCCTTTAGGTGTGTCATCAGATTTGTTGATCTCATCTGACTTCTTCTTATCTATGCTTTCAGATCTGGTTCCTTGCTTTCATCATTTGTTCTAAATATATTAAATCCAAGTCCAGTCTTATCATAGGATGGTTTTTCATAAGATACTTGTTCATCGATCTTCTCACTATTTGAATATAGCCTTTCAAGTTGTTGTTTGGATTGAGTCAATTCACCTTTCACAATCTTATTGTATTTCTCAAGTTCTGCATGCTACAAATTTACTTTCTCAAATTCAGATGTTATTTTGCCAAGTTTAGATTTTAATTCTTCATTCTCAACCTTCAACCTTTCATTCTCAAATCTCAGATTTGCTCCATTTTTGTCATTTCCATCTTTCAAACTAAGCTTCAGATTTGATATCTTCAATTCATGCTTAAGGATCACATTTTATTTTTCTAAATTGTCATCACAATCTTCAATAAGAATTTTGGATTCCTTTTCAGATTTCAGATCTTCTATCTTGTTTTTTAGTTTCTCAATAAGATTCTTTGCATCATCATATTTCCTTTTCAGAGTGTTTCTTTCATCAGTAAGCATATCAATCTGTTCAAGAGCTTCTTCAAGATTTTTCTGTAGTTGATCCATATCCATAGAGATCTTACTCAAGCTGCTAGGCTTTCCTTGAATGATTCTTCTCTGAGTAACTAAGCTCTGATACCAATTGTTAGAAATAGGGAATACTGAGAGAGGGGGGTGAATCAGTATTCTACAAACTTTATCTTTTGCCCAATTATGGATATAAAAGATTATCTTTATACATGCATAACATAAGAAGCTAAACAATATGCATAGCAATGGAAATAAAGAACTCATAACACATGATATGTTCTCGAGGAAACCCTAGCCAAGGGAAAACCCCAATGGGGATGGTACCCACAAAGATCCACTAATCAAAAGTATCATGTTAAGGATGTTGACCCTATTAGGAGTCTATTACAAGCATATAGTGTATCAATCCTGATTAAGGGACTATAGGCCTTGTTAGAAGCCTCAACCCTATTAGGAGTTGACAATACAAAATCTGATTACCAAATGAGCCCACTGCCCAAACAAGTAATGTACAATGTATACTTATTACAAAAACGGATTAAGGTATATAACCTTATGCTACTTGCATCAATATCTTTTCGCTGCTCTTACATTCGCATCATATCATTACAATATTACCACATATCTCTCTTTTCATTCTTCTTACAATTACATATTACATATATACAAGTTATTAAGGATAATAACTTTACATGGTCGGCTTCCATATATCTTTATCCAAGAGTTAACATCTAGGCTTTCGTCCCTTTATATTGTTAAGTCATTATTTTGATAAACAAAATAATCCCTTAACTCTTTACCAATTCTGCCTTCAAGTTCTGTCTTGTCGGCTTAACATTGTCTTCGATAAAACTATCATAACTAATTTCATACATGTTGTACTGACTTGCACTCTGAGATGGGTCATCATTAGTCATCATAGAGTCTATGTTCAAGTGCGCAAGCACTGAACTTACTCCAATCAATGTCGCAAACAAAAACTGTATCTTGGTGCACTAGTGAAAACACTGTCTTACACTTAGACAAATTTGCAATGCACTCTGCTATACTTGCTCTCAAACCTGTGCGATCTTCTTGTGGATCATATGTTTCCATAATGACAACATCTATGTAATCACTTCAGCCAAATTGCCAACAACCATAATGAGTTGAATATATCAACTCAAAATACGGAGAACAAGCCAATAGCAATTAACAAAGAGATAGTAAACTTACAATTCATTATCAATGTAAATTTGGCCAGCTACATAGAGGTAGTTGAGATAAATCCATAGCGACAATGATCAACAATCTTGATATCAATCAATACATTTTTGCAACTAATGGGAGTGAAATCTTCTATTCTTGCAATCATTGTGCACATGCATCTGATTTGGTACTGGAAGCCAACAAAAGCCATAAAAAAAAATCAAAACATCAATGTTACAGAAATACCCATCACTAAATTTGATATCAATTGGAGATTTACTTCCAAAAATAGTTATCGTAAAATGAGGTTGTTCCTATGTCACCCTTGCAACAATAATAGCCACACATAAAAGTTATCACAAACAGAGCTCATATAATGTTACAAATAGCCACTCCTCGCATTGTCTCTCAAACTCAGGAATTGCTATGTTCTAATCAACTTGTTTAGCAGTAGCAATAAAGTCAAAATTTATGAATCTTAGGCAAGGAAGGGAAGTGTATATATAGAATAAAATTGAGCATTTCTTTGAGATTTGAGATTTGAATAGATATCATCATGCCGCTTTTCTGCATGATTTACTCCTGACATTTTAGAAATGATGATCGTTTCTATGTTAGAGTATATGATTGGTGGGAAAGACTGAGAACGACAGTTGTTAAAATTGATTATAAATAAATAAATAGTAAGTTTGATGCCAAATACATATTTTTTTAAAAATAAAACTATTTAAAGAAAAAAGTGCAGTGCAAAACAGTGTTTCTTCAGATAGTTAATATTTTTCTTTTTATTAGATCAATAATTGATCGAAATTTTGGAAGGCAATTTTTTTATTATTTTATTCCATTTTGATGTACACTAATTTTTATGATTAGAAAAAAGAAAGACAGGTGAGAGGCTGACAATTTTCATAAATCCAGAAAATTTCCAATTAATTTTAAAAAGACTAGAGAATTGAAAGGAAAAAATAAGGTAAGTTACTATAAAAATCCAAAATGCTTTCCAATGTCGGAAAAGCAAAATCTTTCGGGAAGAGAGCTGACAACTTTCCGGGAGAAAAAATAATTTTCGAGAGCAAAGCTCCCACATAAAGCCTATCAGCTTAAAAATGTGTTTCTCACACATATTTATAGATTTATAATAATCATGTATTACAATAATTCTAAAAATTTGTAATGTCATACATAAACAACTATCACATGATAATTATTTTTAACAATACTTATTATTCAAATACCACATTAGTCTTGGGACGCAGGTATTCTCCAAATAAAATGCACCTTTGTACACCAAAAATTATATAATGCATACAAAGAAAGAAAGAAAGAAAGAAATTAGTTTTGATGTTTGCGAAGATAAAGATAGCCTATGGGACAGACCGCTTTAGACTGATTTTTGCATTTTTGTCCTTTTCTTGTGTAACTTGATGATGAGTGCCCCAAGTTGCCCAACAGTTCCCTCATTGAAAAGATCAACCCAAGAGTTCATTGTCAAGAAAGTAGTAAAACTATCCATGTTGTCCTCGAATGCGTCACACTCTAAGATGAAATGCTTTTATGTTTCCATTTTTTCGAAAGTGTAGAAAAAACACACTCTTTCTTCCCAAGTTTCTTTTGGCCTTTTCCAATGCCCCGTTTCGCAACGAAGTTGATGAGAATTGGTCCTTAGTTGAGCAATGTGAATTTTGGCTCTCTAAGAGACATTGACTCCAATGTAATCTTTTTGATGATGGTTACGAGTGGAATTAAACTTTGCAATATAATACTCTTTCTTTCTCGATAAACCTTTATCCCAAGAACACTTGTGGAATTTATTCATAACAAAAGTCTTTATCTCTTTACTATTAGTGGGGCACGAGTTTAAGTAAATAAACCATTTGTTGTTTTGACACATCCAAGTCTTTTTCTTTTACACAATGTGTCACTAAAGACAACCTTATGCCATATCATACATCTTAGTCATTCCAAATAGAGTAAAACAAAGGAAACAAAGGACTATGGCATGTGTTTGTCAAGGAGAAGACTTCGTTCATGAGTTGGAACAAGCCGATTGATAGGATATATAAAATTGGGCCCTTTCTGATTTTGTATATTTAAAGATATTAATTTTTTAAACTTACATTTCTTTTATTTTATTTTTTAAATCTTTATGATATTTATTAATTTTAATTTTTTTTGTTGTTTTTCTAAATTATTGTGAAGATATATAATTTAGTATATATTAAATATATAATTTTAAAATATTATATGTTAAAAGTATTATATTATAGTAAGTAATATAAAATATTTTTGTTTTATTTATTTGTTCAATTATATGTTTTTATTAAAAATTAAGGTTCTGGATAAATAAAATAATTTTTATTACAATTTTAAATAAAAAATAAAAGTAAATAATGTGAATGAAATTAAAAAACAAAATAATTCTAAAAATTAAAATAAAATAACTATTACATAATAAATCAATTATAGAGAATAAAATAATCTTTACTTTTCAAGTAAAATGGTATATAAATATTATTATTAGTATTTATGTTAAATTATTGACTAATTTTTTATAATTATTTAAATAAAATAAAATGAGTGAATAATATAAATAAAATATAATAACTGCTTAATAATTCATAAATAAAATAAAATGGTCATTGAATAAATTTAAACAAAATTAATATTGGTTTAGACTTCTTTAGGATATCTATAATAATCTTGTAATTGTTAGATTAAAAGAATTATTCATAATTTGAGGCAAATGAGTAGATTCCCAATGATATTTACAACTTGATTCCATTTGTTCACAAGACTCATTTACCATTGTATTTATCCAGCTATCTATTGTACAAACTATCAACTTTAAGTTTGGATGTCAAAATTAGGATATTTCTACAATTTGTAGGTGTAAACGGTATTGAAGCTATCAATCTTTTGCAAAAAAAATCAATAGTTGTAGTTGTTTTTTGAGTTGTTTTAAATTAGTTTCTTCGTCTTTAGAAAGTATCAACTTCAAATTTTCAAAGGTAGAGTCTAGATAGGCCACCTCTTCTTCCTTCTTTTGTTCACCCAAATTGTGTTAGGCCATTTGGTAATCTTGAGGGATCATTTCTTTGACATCTTTATGTAAAAAGGGAGTTGTTATTTCAATAATTCTTTCCCTATTTTTCTTTTTCCTAATTGCTAAAAGTATTCTAGTCTTCTTGTAAGGTTTTCCTTTATTTATAATTGCATGTGTTGTAATTAAATATAATGGTTACACTTATGTAATCCTTCTTATAGCAAAAAAATCCAACTTAAAAAAGTTGGGCCCGTGGATCAATGGTAAGTATATAAGCGAAATTTGAGATACCTATGGGTGAGGGCTAGGTGGATCATAATATATCTACAATATATCATCTCCTTTCTTAAGCTATTATTCTACCTATCCACACACTTTCCTTAAAGCACCCTTAGTCTATTCATCCTTTTGAGCATTAGAAATTATAGGAGTTGTAGAAGTAGGTATCTTTGGTGGTCACATACTCGAAGGATGGCAAGGATTTTTTTCAAAAGAAGGGGATGATGAAAACTTTTTCACCATAATTGGCTTATATACAATGATGTAAAATAACTGATGACTTTAAGCTGACTAAGGTGGATCAATTTTAGAGATAGTGTTCCAAATACTCCCCTTATCCCATCTTTAATAGTCATTTTTATCATATGAGCCTATTGAAGGGCTTCACATATATTATCTATGACAGGCATAGTCTTCTTCATTTAGGCCTCTTATAGGCTATAGGAGGATAACTCTTGTGCATTCTCTTCCTACAATATAGTCTTTATTTGAACTCAACCCTAGAATAAATCTTTGTATGTGAATATAACCCAAGTTTCAACTTGATCTCCATATAATGAAGCTAATTGGTCCAATTATTTTTCTATTGAAATTTTCATCGAAGAATATGAATATGAATTTATGAAAGCAATTGTAAAACATGGTATTTATGAGGTTTATAAAGTAGGATGTTGGTTAAGCTGAAGGACATTACCAGAAATTCATAATATCCTTCATGAGTACTCAACCTATATTTATGTGACCAACTCTTGTCTCTAGATTTTCAATAGTCATTTTTCTCATGACTTTTTTTTTCTCCCTCTCAGAAGAGCAAGATAATGTTATTCACGTCTTACAACACTCATATTTTTTTGTCTTCCTTCCATATCTAATATGTAGTTATAAAATACTATATGGTTTCATCACTAATCATTCATTCTCAAGAATTTTTATCTAGATTCTTTTTGTTGGAAGTGGATTGGCCATGGGTAAATATCTATTTTTTTGGCATACCCTTACTTTTAACTTCTTCACATCATATTTAGTACTATAGGGTTTGGATAAGGATTAGGGATTGGGGTTATGGTTAGGATTATTATTAGGGAAAGCATTTACACAATGGTTAGTATTATGGTAATTAGGATTAGGGTTATTATTATAAGTTGGATTAGGATTAGGGGTTTAGGAAGGGATTAGTGTTAGGTTTAGGATTTAAATCATGGTTAGTATTATATTTAGAGTTATGGTTTATGGTTTAGAGTTAGAATTAGGGTTTAGGGTTGGGCTTGGATTAGGATTGGGAATATGGTTAGGTTTAGGGTTTAGGGTTATGATCAAGGTTTAAGGTTTAGGATTAAAATTATGGTTAGGTTTAGGGTTTTGATTAGGGTTACGGCTTAGGATTAGTGTTAGGGTTACAGTTAGGATAATAGTTAATAATATAGCTAGGGTAATAGTTCACATCATAGTTATTAATATGGTTGGGGTCATGATTTTTATTTAGATTAAAAATAGGACTAATGCTAGGGTTAAATGTAGGGTTATAGTTAGGGTTGGGGTTATGGTTATGATTAGGATTAAGAATAAAGTTAGGACTGAGATTAGGATTAGGGTTGAAGTTAAGATTAGTTATTAGGGTTATAATTAGGATTAGGATTTGGGTTAGAGTTGGGATTATGATTAGGTTTAGGGTAAGTTTTATAATTTAGGATTAGAGTTAGGATTAGGCTTTAAGATTAGGGTTAGGTGTTAAGATTAGGATTAGGCTTTAGGAATAACTTTAAGGATTGGGGTTTAGGGTTTTCATTAGGATTAGGGTTTAGGATTTTGATTTAGATTAGGGTTTTGATTTGGTTTAGTGTTTAGGGTTTTGATTAAGATTAGAGTAAGAGTCTTGATCGGGACTAGGGTTCAGAACTTATGATTTTGATTAGGATTAGTTTTATGATTAGGGTTAGAGTTTAGGGTTTTGATTAGGATAGTATTTGGATTAGGGCTAAGGTTTAGGGTTAGAAATAGAATTGGGATTAATATTAAGGTAACCATTAAGATTAGGGTTAGGATAATGGTTTAGGGTTAGGGTTAAGGTTTAGGACCTAGGATTAGTATTACAATTAGGGTTTAGGATTAGGGGTAGGGTTTATGGTTTTGATTAGGGTTAGGGTTTAGGGTTAGGGTTAAGATCATAGTGTTAGTATTATGGTTAGGGTAAGGTTTCACGTCATAATTAGTATTGTAGTTAAGGTTAGGGTTTTAATTAGGTTTAGTATTAGTGTTAAGGTTAGGGTTTTGGAAAGTTGTGGTATCAAACATTTAATTTGAGATAAATTCAAATGACCAAAAAAAAATAATATCTTACCAACCATGAACTATGTTTATAAATATGGAGTCACATGTTGAATTGTACACATGTATTTTTAAACCTACAAAATCATAAATTGTTATATATAGTTCATACGACCATCTAATAGTTCAAAAGAAGAAATTGTTATATATAGTTCATACAAAAAAATATAAAAGGAGTAGTTCCAATACCACAAGTAGCCCAAGTACATGTCATAGAGTCACTCATAGCATATTCTTATCTTTCAATGCAACTACAATTTAAACTTTCAACTTCCAATTTATATCCAATGTCTCACCCAATATATTCCAACTTATATCCAAGATCTCAAGAGCTAAATAGCATATGATTTCAAACCTGATATCTCAAAAGGTTCCAATGATTCAAAACACTAGGTCATTAACATTTTGTTCCTATATCTACCACATTGGGATACATTCTAGTATATAACCTATTTTTATTTGTATAATCTCACATTGCATACTTGGATGAAATAATTGAGCGCATCAATCTCTATATGATGACGGTCACATCAAAACTATTACTATCCCATTGCCAAATTTTATAGATATTCATGAATTTAATCTAACTCACTCTCATCATGTTCAAGAGTACTAGACTCACATTTTTCCATCTATCATAATATATTTGTGGTCCATGTGTTCTCAAAATGTCTATGGTTCCTAATCGAGGACATCAACAATTGTCATCTCATAATGTAGTGTTTTGGATATCATTTGCAAACCATCATGGACATAAGATTATTCATCAAATCATGTGTAGTATTCAAAGACCTTCGCATTTTCATACCTTCATGTTACTTCCTCCATCTTCCTATCAAGAATCACAAGTCATCTTACAAATATTTGTAGTGTTATTTCTTCCAAAGGGGATAAATTTTATTTTATCTTTGTGGATCCTCTTTAACATCTAGTGTCAAGAATATGTTAGCACTATAAACATCATCTTAAGGGGATGTTGCATGGTTTATGTTCTCATTTCAATATTAGGAGGAAATGTATCTTCACGTGAATTTCTTTCCTTCTCATTTTCTTGGGGGTTGCATGACCTCTTCTTTCTCACCTATGGGAGAAAATTCTTGACATTGTGATAGAAATAGTCCTTGGGAGTCCTTCATTCTATCACTTTTGTTCAACAATATTGTAAATTTAATTGTTTTTCATCATTTATTTTATGTAGGTGAGTATTTTTATCACTAGGTTTTCCAATTTTTTTGTTTTATATTATTTGTATATGAGTACCTAACATGGCCTACTATTTGGGACTCTCATACTACATACATTTATCACTAAGTTTCACTTTTGTTAGGGTCATTTAGAGTCACCATGTAAAAAGTGTCTTTGAACCTTTTGTTTGTTTGTTCCATTAAATCCTAGTTCAGCGTCTTTCCTTTTCAATCTTGCATCAACAGCTCTTCAAGGTTGGCCTAGCCTTTAAATCACCTAAGTATAACCTTCGAGCTTGTCTTTTTAAAAGTTGACATTCCCCAGTCAAGTATCTTCCGGTCTTATCCTTTTTACGAACTACTTCAAACCCCTTTGAACCCTTATCCTTTTTATGAACTACTTCGAACCCCTTTGAACCTTGGTTCAAAGTAGTTCAATCAAAGATTATTTTTCTAACATTGGAAAATGCAGGTGGGGCCCTAGTCTACATCATCATCTAGTGATGAACCACTTCGAACCTATTTGAACCTTGGTTCGAAGTAGTTCAAAGGAGTTCAAGAGGAAATAGCGATAAAACTAAGGAGTGATGTGATAGCCGATGAGGTGGACAATGTAAATGGGCAGTGAAGTTATTATTGGGTTTGAAGTACAAACATTTTTGAAAAGATAAAAACCGCGGGTTAAATCCAAATTGATGATTTGAATTGTTGTGAAAGTTATCTTAAGCACTAGTGGAGGGATGATATTTAAAGTAAGTTAATGATGTTTTGAAAGGCTGTGGAGTTTCAGCAACAGTTTGTTGTCAAATCACTATTTTTCACTCCACTCTAATCAATGTTGTCATTTAATGCCACCCAAGTCAATAATTTATGGTATGATTTTTAGATTATAAGTACTCTTGTAAGCTCTCTTCTTTCCATTATGAAATTGTGGAGTCTTGGCTGCAGAAGAAGGAAGTTGTTTTCTTAAGTCGACGAAAAATAGGTAGCTATTGAAAGCCTTCTTTTTGTTTCTTGTTCCTACGTGGTAGTGTGTTTCCAAAGGGGGTGTTGTTTTCTATTTGATTTTGGGAACAGAAAATGAGGTCCAGTATGCATTTCTTCGAAAATCCTACAAACCTGGGATGTCATGTTCTAGTAATTACGAACACCGACTTGTTAGGAATTAAAGTAGAAAAAATGGTTGGCAACCTAATAGATTCTTCAGAGAAAGATTATAGCCTAGAATTCTTGTCTAGTGGGTTACTTGAAGCTATGACTATCCCTCCAGTGGTAGTGAGTCCACAATTAATTTAGCAATGCATAAATCATTACGATGTTAAGTCTAAATGTATAATGAATGTTGGAGGTCAAACCCTTTTTGTCTATGACCAGAGAAACTATAATATCCATTTTCAAGATTCCAGAGGAAGCTTTTGCTAGTTTTACCCCCCACCCAGTCACTTGCCCAGTTTCGGGAAAATATCGACAAAAATCGCAGTCATATGGCTCGAAAATGGACTAAGATTTTCTATAAGGGCAATTCCAGGTTGCCCAAGGTCCTAACCAAAGATCATATGCAGCCACACATTCATGATATAATGGTTCTATCACACCGAGTGAAAGGTTCAGAATAAGTTCTCCTTTTTGAAGACTGGATGTATCACTTTATAGATATAATTTTGGAGGGAAAACAAAATATCGACTAGGTGAAAATCATTGTTGGTTCTTTAAGAGATTAGCTTAAACAAGCTCAGGCAATAAAGAAGGAATTCTACATGTCCTCATACTTAATCTATTGCCTTGCATGCACTCAAGACCTGGGAGCTATTCCTCATGAACCCTGGAATGAAGACTTGAATATTTTTTAATATTGTCCCTTATTGAGAAGAGATAGGGTCCTTGAGGATTATAGAAGAGTCCATGACATTTTCCTTGGAAAATTGTGTCGCCAGCTGGTAGGAACTCCAAACCAGAGGATCTCATTGGAAGCCCAGAAATTGGTTCGAACCTATGGTAGTTTCTATATCCAATTTCCATGTTTCACCTATATTAGAATAGAAGGTTTTGATGATGAACCTCTCAGATTACCTAGGTTTATTTTGATTGCTTTGTCTTAGCTGAAGTCTATAGGTAGATGTTTACTATGATTAAAAATAGTTTACTAGAGGAAAAGTGGGCTTCCATGTTTCCAATCAAGTTGGGAACTATGGTCTGCAAAAATATGATCGATGTCTCAATAATAGGTAGTAATTTGGTGAGCTTTCACATGCAATTTTATGACCCAAGTAGATTTTTTGACAATAAGGGTTTTTCCAGACAGGTTCTGAGTTTGATTAGTCACCCATCACCCAACTTGCATATTGAGGATTTATGGGAAGACCTCGGGGATGAATAAGCAATCAGAAGAAGAGATCACTCCAGACTTCTAGTTCCTCAGATCAAGATTTTGTAGTTAAAATTTAATATAGAAGGTATAAAGGAAGATGCTTCTAAGATTACAAATTTAGAATCTAATGTTTCAAGATCAGCAGGTTTTCCAGTTATAAACTGGACAAGAGAAGAAGAGGACAATATAAAGCTGAGAGCCAGGTTCATTTTTAAAGTCACAAAAGCCTGGCTAAAAAGGAAAAGATAGGGAAAAACAAAAAGCCCCCCTCTAGAGAAACATAGTGCAAACCCTATCTTGGAAGATTTGTTGCATGTTTCATCTAATACATCTCTTTTGACTACTGATGCAGGTAAAACCCCTTCTTCCAAAGGGAAAACAATCCTAGGTGGAAACCCTATCATGCCTCGGACAAGACCCAGAACTAGGTTTGAAAGCCGTGCTCAAATGGAATCTCTAGGTTCTAATTTTATTGGCATCTCCTTCTCATCCGAGAACCAAGAGAAAAATCCAGAAGAGTCTTCTAGAAACCCAAGCATTCAAAAGGTTAATGTCACTCCCTCCAAAACATTTGACAATAGGATGGTTTCCAGCTTGATTCCTCCATGGTTGACTGACTCAATAAATAGAAAGAGGAGCTTCAAACCTGTCTCTTTGCTAGTGAAAGAGATTATCACTAAAGATGTCGTCTGCACTCCTAAGGTGAAGAAAATGAAGAGCAATGCAAGGCTATCCACAGATCCCTCCACATGAAAAATTAACTGCGAAAATCACTACTTCCAAACCCAACGAAGGAGTGCAAGAACCTGAAGCGGAAGATTTTGAAGTTACAAAAATGGAGTTTGTTGTACTAACTAGAGATTCCATAGACCATCTGTTCAAGTTTTCAGCCAACCATATGCTTGGTCAATCACAGAAGGATAAAAGAGAAAAGTGGGAACTCAAACAACTAGTAGTTACTATGGCCCAATTCATCACTTCACTCAACGACGTAGGTGCATTACCATTAGCTCAGTCCCCATGGGATTTTGACCCAAAATCAGCAGAAAATAATAAATTACTAAAACAAATGCAACAAGGTAGAATCTTATCGGAAACAATGAAGACTTGGGTTGATGGTATCATTATCGAAGGAAAAACATTCATTTGGGAATTTGTATCCACCTACATAGATGGAGAAGCGTTGCAGGGGGAGATTCAAACCTTAATCCCAAGATGGGAGTAAGAAGAAGAAAAGTGTGCAACTATTGTCACCCAAGTTCAGGAAATAGAAGCCTATGGAGTAACTCAATTTTTGTTAGAGAACCCAATAAAGTTGGTTGACCCTTGCATGTTGTTCATCTTAAAGCAGAATCTAGGCTGGAAGGGTTCATTGTTTAAAGCTACAATTTTAAATGTCTAGGCAATGGAGAGAGAAATTAAAGATATGCATGCAAATGCACTCAAAGACATTAAGGTGGTGAATCCTTCAGGCATACTGCAAATTGACGAAGGAAACTAGGATGCAGATGCTATGATTAAGAGTTTTGTAGAAACTATGAATGCCCTGAAGGAAAATGAAGAACTGATAGCTCAGGATTTTACTAAGATAGCCAATGTAGAGGCTATGCTTTTTTTGAATAGAGGATAACTACCCAAGTAGTTACAAAGGATCTGGGAGCTCAAATGGGAGAAGAACGTGTGTCAGGCAAAGTTGATTGGTCTAAAAGGCTTACTTACATCCAACTCAGGAGTTGGTGAGTGCGTTCAGGACCTGGAAGCTAGTGCAGACTACCACATCAGAGGACCAATGAAGGAGGATACGTAAATTCCTTGCATTTATTTAGCTTTTCTTGTTTGAAAGATAGATGTCATTAAAACTTTGGCTTAGTTTAAAACTGGTTTTTAACTATTTTTCTGCTTATCCAAGAGGCCAGGTTTTTAGGGAGGCCTCTCAGATTAAAAACTATATATGTTGGAGCATACAATGATCGAGGGGTTAGAATTTTTAGATTAGACTTAGTTTTATAAGCTTATCTCTGAACTATTTTGATTTTGTATTGTGAACATAATTAGATGGAAAGATGCAGTTATCATTATGGTTTTCAGATTTTGCTCTGATCATGCGTGAATATTTCAATACAAAGCTCAGTTTAAATCTTTGATTCTAAACTTGTGGTGTATTAATTTCTTTGTGAATTAGTATATCTCTTTCTGTGTGTGTCTTATCAATGCTTTAAAGATTACCAGCCTTTTCAGACAATTCTTGTTTTCAGTCTCTTTTGTAAAGTTAATTTCTGGTAGTTAAGGGAACTATGCTTCCTTTAAGGTCATTATTTATGGTCTATTCAAGAAGAGATGAGTTTAGTGAACTTCAAAACCATTCGCCAATGCTATCAAATGGCCTTGAAGATAGAAGAGAAAAGTAAAAGGAAACAAGAAACCTCAAAAGGTAAAGGTAAAGGCAAGGATAGTAGAGGTCAAAGAGGTGGCTATGGTGGAAGAAGTTTTGAATCAAGAACTCAAGGAGACATAAAATTCAGTGAGTAGCAAGAAGGAAGCTCTAGTAGAGGTGGTAGAGGAAGGAGTTCTAACTCTAGCTCTAGAGGAAGAAGTGGTGGACAAGGAGGAAGAGGCAACTACTTTGCCAATATGAAGTACTACCATTGCAATCAAATGGGGTGCCCTGCCTATAGATGTCCAGAGAAAGGTGGTTCATGACAAGGAGGTGACAAGAGAGCTAACCTAGTTCAAGATGATTCTAATGCAGCAGAGAAGCATGTTGAAGTACCATTGAATTCAGAAGAGGGAGAGAACCTCATGATGAGAACTTTGATCAAGGAGTCGGTGAAGGAAGAGCCAATCCAAAGGAGGTCTTTGTTTAGGATTGAGTGCAAGATGATGGGGAAAGTATGTAGGGTCATCATTGACTCAAATTCTACTGACAATATTATGTCAGAGGAAGAAATCAACAAGTTAAAGTTGACAAGGATACCCCACACCAATCCTTACAAGGTCACTTGGCTCAATAAAGGCCAACATGTGTTAGTGAATGAACAAGCATGGGTGGAGTTCTCTATTGGAAGGTATAAAGACAAATTTCTATGTGATGTGTTGCCTATGGATGCATGCCATTTTCTCCTAAGTAGACCATGGAAATTTGACCACCAATCCATACACAATGGAGGAAAGAATTATTATTCTTTCAAGAAGGACAATGTAACCTTCAAAATAAAGTCATTGTTGGAAGAAGTTGAGGTAAAGACAGCAGGTCCAAATGTGCTTATGGTGGGTGAAAAGGAGTTCTTACAAGCTATGGAAGAGAGTGAAGGTATTGGCTATGCATTGGTGTTAAGACCAAAAGAGGGAGATGAAGGCAAGCAGGCTAAGAAGACAAAATTACCAAAAGAGATACAAGGTATGTTGCAAACTTACCAAGGTATTGTAAGTGATGGACAACCATCAACCTTACCCCCTAAGAGAGCCATAAGTCATAGGATAGACCTTATCCCAAGAGCTACCCTACCTAAAAAATAGCCTACAAGATGACCCCTCAACAAAATGAGGAAATAGCAAGACAAATATAAGAACTCCTAAACCAAGGCCTAATTAGAAAGAGTATTAGTCCATGTGTCATACCCACTATACTTGCACCTAAGAAAGGAGGAACTTGGAGGCTTTGTACTAATTCAAGGGCTATCAATAGGATAACTATAAGGTATAGGTTCCCTATCCCTAGGATTAAAGACTTAATGGATTGTCTAGGTGAAGCTAAGTACTATAGCAAGATAGACTTGAAGAGTGGTTATCACCAAATAAGGATACATGAAGGAGATGAGTGGAAAACAGCCTTCAAGACCAATGAAGGGTTGTATGAATGGCTTGTCATGCCATTTTGATTATCCAATGCCCCCTCCACATTCATGAGGCTCATGAATGAAGTCCTCAAAGACTAAATAGGCAAGTTTGTTGTTGTATATCTAGATGATATACTGATTTTTAGCAAGACAAGGAGTGAGCACCTAGAACATCTTGATATTGTTTCCAAGAAGCTACATGATGAGAAGTTGATGATCAACTTTGAGAAGTGTGAGTTCATCAAAATAGAGCTAGTGTACCTTGGATTTGTCCTATCACATGGTAATCTGAAAATGGACAAAAGCAAAGTGGAGGCTATCATGAATTGGCCTACCCCAAGGATAGCAATAGAGGTAAGGGTTTTTCATGGCCTTGCACAATATTATAAGAAATTTATAAGGCAATTTAGTGCAATTTGTGCTCCCATGTTGGATACTATTAAGGGAGAAATGAAAACCAAGTTTGTTTGGAATGAGCATGCTAACAAAAGCTTTGAGTTGCTAAAGGAGAAGATAGATAACCAACCTTTTTTAGTGTTGCCAAGCTTTGAGAAGCTTTTCACCATTGAATGTGATGCTAGTAATGTGGCAATTGGGGCTGTTCTAAGCCAAGAAGGCAGACCGGTGGCTTTCCATTCGGAAAAGTTAAGTGAAGCCAAGAAGTACTCTTATTATGACCTAGAGATGTATGCATTGGTCCAAGCACCAAGGAAGTGGAAGGCACTACTTGCTTCCCAAGGAGTTTATTGTGTATTCAGACAATCAAGCACTTAGTTTTTTTAATTCACAAGAGAAGTTGAGTCACAAGCACATGAAGTGGGTTGAGTACCTACAAGCTTATGCCTTCAATATCAAACACAAGAAAGGTGTCCTCAATAAGGTGACAGATGCATTGTCAAGAAGAGCTCTCACAATTTAGGAGATTTAGTTGAAGAGCATGGGAATAGATCATTTGAAGGATCTATATGGTGATGATGGAGATTTTGTAGACATTTATAAGGTATGCGTTGAATACAAGAATCATTTTCATAGTAGGTATGCTGAATATACTTTGCAAAGTGATCTCTTATTTAAAGGGAATCAATTATGTGTTCCTAGAGGCTCTATTAGAGAGAATTTGATTCAAGAAAAGTATAATGGTGCTTTGAGTGGTCATTTTGGGATCACTAAAACTCAAGAACTTGTTTCAAGGTTCTATTATTGGCCAAGGATGAAACTAGATGTTAGGAGGTATGTGGAAAGTTGTGTGGTATGTTAAAAGGCCAAGGGCACTTCTACAAATGCAGGTCTTTATCAACCACTACCTATTCCTACTAGGCCATGGGAATGTTTGACTATGGATTTTGTAGTTGGGTTACCCAAGACAAGACAAGGTATGGACAGTGGTTATGTGGTTGTGGGAAGATTTAGCAAGATGGCTCACTTTGTGCCATGTAAGACCACTAATGATGCTAGTCAAATAGCCTCTCTTTTCTTCAAAGAGATAGTGAGAATACATGGGTTACCTATCAACATTGTGTCAGACAGAGACACTAAATTCATGAGTCATTTTTGGAAGACTCTTTGGCAAAGGTTAGGCACTAACTTGTCCTTTGGATCAACCTAACATCCCCAAACTGATGGTCAGACCGAGGTTGTCAATAGAAGCCTTGGAAATTTTCTATGGTGCTTGACCAAGGAGTATGGTCAACAATGGGATCAATTGATTGGGCAAGCTAAATATGCCTTCAATGACATTATAAACAGATCCACGGGGAAAATTCCATTTGAAATAGTGTATGGACTGCATCCTAGAGGTATCTATGAGTTGAGAGATTTGAAGGATGGAGTGAAAGGAAGTGGATATGCTGATGACTTTGCATATGCTATGCAAGAGATACATGAAACAATGAGGAAGACTTTGACAGAGAACACCATGAAACACAAAGCCAAGGTGGATGAAAGTAGAAGGACAATTCAGTTTAATGTTGGTGACTTGGTTATGGTGCATCTTAATAAGTCAAGACTGCAAAAGGGAGTCCCCCACAAGTTGCAGATGAGGAGGATAGATCCATGTCCTATCTTAGCAAGGTATGGTGATAATTCCTTCAAGGTTGAGCTCCTGGAAGATAGTGGACTATCTCCTATCTTCAACATTGCAGACTTAGTCCATTATAGAGGACCACAGCAAGATATGGATCAGAATCTTCATGAAGTGATCATAAATGTGGAAGAGTTATAGTTATCGATTGCTGCAGTCACAGGAGCTGACAATGTGTTGGACACAAGGGTTTATAAAAAGACTAGAACTAAAGAGTATAAGGAACATCTCATAAAGAAGCATGGGCAGATGGATGATGATGTAGTATGGATAAAGGAGTTAGAGTTCAAGAAGATGGGGATTGATCCAAGTATCCTCAATCCAAGGGTGGATTGATCTTTTTTTATTTTGGGGAGGATGGTGCAGGAGCACACCAAGGCTAACCTCCATGCTTAGTAGTTTTTGGCTTGTACTTGACTCTAGCCAAGTCAAGAAGAGTAGATTAGTTTTCTTGAAGACCTTAGAAGGTCATTTTCTATGTAGGCTAAGTGAGTTAGTCACTAGGACTAAGGTCACACAAATAGCCAATGTTAGTATTTTTTAAATTCTTAGTGTTAGTAGTTGAGATAGAGTCTTTAATGTGTCTTATTCACATAGTGATGTTGTAAAGATGCCATAAGGTCATTAATGGCCTTGGATCCTTGAAAAAAAGGAGGTTAAGAGTCCTAAGAAATAGGATTTTGGCATAAATGAAAGTTGCCAAATGTTGCAAAGAAGTTGTCATGACAACATTTGCAATTATTGCAAATGTTGCATGCAACTCGGTTATCTTTGGATCCCCTCGATTATAGGAGGTGGGAGATTGGCCAATAGGCCCTAGAATGGTTGAAATGGCATCTTATGTGATGTAAGACTCAAATATCAAGGTAGTATGATGTAGATGTAATAGTTTGAGTTTGAGAATAGAGTTCTACAATAGTTTTACAGTGTATTTCCCAAGTTTTTTTGTTGATAGTGCATTGAAATGGATTGAAAGTCTAAATCTAGTGGTTTATTAGTGTTATTTAGTATGTTCTAAGACTTTTTAATTTGAAGAGAAAGTTTTTTAGAGTATATTTGGTGCTTCGGTTAAAGTAGATTTTGTTTTAGAGTTCTACTGGTTCTGTTCTGACCAGTCCGAGCATTCATGGCTCCCCCATGAAATCTAACCATGCGAAACACCTAAGGGTAGATGGAAATTTAAGGGGATTCATTAGTGTATATAAATTTAGGATTAGGAGGCATGAAAGTTTGGAGAGCCATTTTTAATGCTAGGCCCTAGGTGAGCAGACAGAGCCCGGTTAGAGGTCTAGGTTGTGAAAGATTGAAGATATATTGCAGGGTACGAAGGTACAATATGGGTCTAGGACTTTTTCTAGAAGGTGTTCATCATATCTAAATATCCGATGAAGATTGGTTTCATACCAATCATTTACATTATGTTTTGAGCAAGATTTCTACTAGGACAAAGTCAGTCCTAGAAAGTAGGTCAATTAACCCTGTTTGCCCTAGTTTGTAGGAAGGTGGTGTACAAAGGCTTCCAGGACCTAAAAGTTGGAGAATATTTAGTAAGAGACAAAAGGGTATCTGAATCCCCAATTATTTTTACAAGTTGTTTGGAAAAGTTTGGAAAGAAAGGCCAAAAGCCTCTGCAAAAGACTACAAGGAATAGGCCTATTTTTAAGGTCTCTAAATGATTAACTATTGAAGCCGATAAGAATATGATTCAAGATCCCTTCAAAATGGATCAAATGGACTAGGATATGAATGTTTCCATAAGGATGAAGATCCCTGCAATGAATATTGGAGTTTGTGAAGCATTAGCACTTAGGGCTTTCTAAGTGAGTGAGGAGAATTGAACTAAATCTAGGGTGTTAGTCTTCCAAGGTTAAGAACAAAGGATAATAACTCTTAGAGAAGAGTTAGGATTGGGATTAGTTAATTATCTAAACCAATCAAGACCTAGAGGAGACTAGGTTCCTAGAAGAGACTAGCTAGGTCTCTTAGATGCAGTGCAAGCAAGCCTTGGAACACTCACATCAATATATATATATATATATATATATATATATAGAGAGAGAGAGAGAGAGAGGTGTAAGGAGGAGGGAGAGAGGTAGAGAGGGAGGAAGAACTAAAGAGGAGATAAATAGATAGGTAAGAGAACTAAATGGTAAGAGAGCTGATGCGGGAGCATCTTGGGCTCTTGGCAATCTTGCATCATCTAAGAAAAAAATAGTTTCATTTTGTTCATGTTTTCCAGTTTGAGAGAGTGATCCATCGATCATTCATCTTTGAGATATTTTGGTTGCGGTCTTGGAATCTTGTTAAGGACTCTCTATACTGTTTATATTTTAGATCGCACCTCATTTGGTTCAGTATTGTTTGAGTTATTCAAGGTTTCCTTTCTCAATGGATCGTTCTTTATTCTTTGATTATCTATTTATGGTGATCTTGTCTGTGGTCATGTGTTCCTGAGTTTCGTTGGTTGCGATCATCAAATCATATTGTGGACATATCTGGGAACCTTTCCCTATGATCGCGTCATATTTGGATCAAATAAATTCATGTTTGGACTCTTTTGGTTGCTTCAGGTAGTGTGCTCTTTTTTTTGCCTAGGCCAACCTTGGAGATTTCACGTGTGATCATTGCTCATTAATTGTTAACATGTGCAATCTTGATGTGTGATTATTAGATCCTGTGTGGACCTAAATATGGATTTGCACCTTCTCTTGTTCTTCTTGGAGGTCAACTGATCTATTTTGGGGATGACTCATATTTATTTATACACATTTCATTTTGAAATGTAATTCGTGACTAACCCTAGTTGTGCGGTTGGGTATATGTACTCAAGTTGTAATTTTGAAGACAAAACTTGGAGGGTAGTAGTTTAGATGATCATGAAGCACTGAGATTTTAGATTTGAATTCATTTGTATATGGCATAAATTGGGAAGGCCTTACAACTCAACATGTATTATGTACCTATTTGAATAAATGATTGGTCTTGCATTCTCTCTCCCTCAATTTTCTTTTATTACTTCCATGTGTGTTTAGCTACAAGGTCAGACATCCCATCCTAGGGTTCTCCACCTTGGTGCTACGTCAGGTGGTATCAGAGTAGGTTTCTTTTACAAGTCCTAGTTGATTTGGTTATAGGGTTGCAGGTTACGATCTAGTCTACAATTACAGAGGGTTGTGATGATGGTTCATGGTAGGAGAGATATAGATCATGCAGTGATGGATATGTTGAGGCAAATTTATGCAAGGCTTGTGTATTATATAATATAAAATATGGATGCGGTCCTACAATAATGGTTTGCACATAAAAGAGACCCCAAAACCAATATTTTACACATACATGAGATTATATTGATATGGAAAGTAAATGTAGATGATTAATATTGAAATGAAGAAATAAAGGTACTTACCTCTGAAAAAGAATCAGCTGAAAACCCTATCAAATAGTCTAAAAAACTATTGATTTTTGCAACCTTGAACCGAAACTACGAGATCTATGAAACCCAGATATCTTTTTCTTTTATGAGGGAATTCAACTTTGACCTAGGTAGACAAGGTCGACCTTGACCCCAAAATGTCACCCTTGACCCCAAAATGTTGACCTTGACCTGCGCTGCTCCGATGGAAATTCTGTTTGCAAATCTTGAAAGTTCGGCGAAAAGGGTATCCAGATCTGCAATTTAATTCGTTGTCCCACACCTGTACCTACAAGAAAAATGGTTTTGTTTTTTGGGGGGAGGGGGGGGGGGAGGGGTTTGCCTTAGTCAAACCCCAATTTAGGAATTAACTTTGAAATTGAATTGAAATTGTTGTAATAAGCAAAGTAAATGGAGCAATTCACCTTGCTTATGTTGAAACCCTTGTGGAGGATTCGAATCCTTAAATCCACAAGTATGGATGCTCCAAATGAATGTAGAATTGAATGTAGGATGTCTCAAATCAATTGTCTTTAGATCTTCAACACCAATCTTGAATGGACCTTGGATTAGGAAGAGGCTTGAATAGAAATGGATGAAAGAATCTTCAACAAGAGGGCTCCATAGAGCTTGAATCCTTCAATGGCTTCTAATGGATCTCCTTGATGAATTGAATGCTTGAAGGCTTGAAAGCTTGAATGCTTGAATGCTTGATCTTCTTTCTTGAGAGCTTGAGAGATTGTGAGATGAGATATGGAAATGAGATGGAGAAAATGAGAGAGGAAGGCTCCCTTTTATAGTGATCTAGGGCACAAACTTCTAGAGAGGCTACATAGAAAATAATAATTAAGGGCCCATGGCACAAAACTCTAGAGAGGTGCACATGGAGAGGAAATTAAATTAAATTCTTGACACAAAACTCTAGAAGGGGACCGCCCTTAATATAGAAATAAAAATAATTATTTAAGAGCCTTGTCACAAAATTCAAGGTAAGGCCAACCCCAAAGTTAATTTGAGCATTAGGCACAAAACTCAAGAAAGGCTAATCTCCAATAATAAATTAGTAATCCTATACAAATCTTGAGAAAGGTCCACCTCAAATATTAATTTGAGAATTCCACACTTAACTTGAGAAATAGTGGCCCCGAAGAGGGAAAATATATAATTTTGATGAAACCCCGAAACTGGAATCTAACCCAAAGGATCCTGGACCCTAGGTTCAAGGTCGAGGTCGACCTTGACCCTGAGGTCAAGAATCATAGGTTTGCAATTCAGGATGCTAGAATTATGTTGGGAAGAAGTGGAAAATGGGGTAGAATAGGGGAAAAAGCTAGATCCAAGTCGAGTACCCATTCAAGGCATTCAACATGACCCCAAACCACTTACTCAAAGGGCTAAACATTCTTAACATGGAAGTGCTTCCATTTTAAGATGATACATGTATACACCTAAAAATGGTCAAACTAAATCAAAGTGAGCAATCAAGGACAAATTCAATGATTAATCAAAATCAAAGCCAAAAGGATTAGTTAAATCAAATAGATCACTTAATTGTGTAATTGATTTAAATAAAATTAATTGTATAGTTAAATCAAATCAAATCCAACCCATTCAAGGGGTACACATGGCTAAGAAAATTAATTTAATCATTTATTAATTCCTATTTTCTTCACCAACCACATGTGGACAAAATTAAATCAACCAATGAGAATTAAGGATTGAGCTCACGTGGATCAAAGCAAAATAAATTCTCCATCACACATCTGGAGAATGCATCTTGACCATTCATTTTGTCTCTTTGTTCCAACCTTTGAGAACAAAATATTTAAATTGTCTCAACATTTGAAACCTTTAAATTGACTCAAACCTAATCATGGTTAATCTTAATCTACCCTTAAGCTTTTGTAAAATCTATAAATGTTAGGATTAACAAGGCAGAAATAACAATTACATGCAAATATAACCAATATCAGAAAAATAATAAACCACACAGAAGAGAACATGAGACACAAAGATTTAACATGGTTCACCCAATCCTTGGGCTACGTCCACCAACAACGAGTCCAATATTTTATTATCCAGTGATTACAACCTGATTACAATTTGTAATCCCTTACAGCTCAATTTTGCCGCAAGTACTAAAATCATACATCATAATGAAATCCCTAACCCTAAGCCAATATAACAAGGCTTATGTTGGTTAACAAGTTAACCCTAAAATACTTGACAAGTCAACCTAAGAAAAGGCTTGATGAGTCAACCTAGGGAAATGTTTGACGTGTCAACTCAAAAATGCTTGACGAGTTAACCCCAAACCCCACAACGAATGAAAAGTGTATAGTACTTTCCTGGATAGTACTTTCCTGATCAGTCACCACAAGCTAACAATAAATAGGAGGAAAAAATTAGGAGAAAAGGATCCACTCTCATAATTGTTAATTGCATTCATATTATAGTCATTTTAGATTGTGAATTCATATCATATTTTGCAATGTTTTAGCATAATTTGAGTTAAGATAGGCATAATTACATCATAGATCTTTTAATTTCTCATTCTAGAGTTGTCTCTAATGGATGCCAAGCTAAGAGCATTGCTTTAGCTTCTTTAGATAGGGAGAGATGATATTATTTTGATGACATTTACTTGAATTTAATCATTCTTTATCATAATTCAAGTAGATTAATCAATCTAATGTCTCATGAATGTATTTCAGATTATATACAAAATGACACCCACCATGGGGCTCAAGGCCTCTACTAACTTAATTTGATCTTTAAATACTAAATTGGATGCAATTGTGTTGCAAATTTTTGATTTGCAAGTGAAACAACATGTTTGACTAGTGAAATAATGCATATATGGTGAAGTTAGATGCCTTTACATGGATAAATAGTGTGTGTACACAAAATTTTAGTGCCTTTGCATAGAATCTTGACACGTGCACAATTATTCTATATTTTGTCTATACTTCTTTCAGCGCTTACAACCTCCCTTTATGATGCATTTACTTTTTGTTTCGATTCTTCTTAACTCTGTCTCATTTTAAATAACACAAAACTATAATTAAATAGTGCTTTCACAAAAAAAATTGCAATGCGTAGGGTAATTAGAGTAGCACATTTGATAATTTTTGTAACATGTAGGATAAACACAGTAGCACGTATGTAATTTCCTATAGTGTGTAGCTCTGTATGTTTCAAAAGATAAATTCTGCAAATTTAATGATAATTCTTTTTTGTTTTGCTGATGACGAGGCATAAACAAGTGCGTAAATCCATTTGCAGATTAGTGGATTATTTCAAGAATAAAGAAAAAAGGAAGTTGTCTAAATTAAAAAAGAAAATCAATTATGTCAATTTGCTTAATGATATGAGTGAGGATTTAAAAGCATATGATAAATATGATCAAATTGTTACTACTTACAAGTCTAAATATGTGTCATTGAATTGGATTTTTTTTCCTTGATTGAAATTGTAATCATTTTAGAAAATAAATTTGCAAAGATATTTGAATTATTGAATTTTCCTCACTTTGCATTGGTTTTCTTTAAACTAATGTTTGTGAAAGAGGATGTTAAGGAGCTAGAACTAAAGCCACTAGGTGAGTAAAAATACAAATAATGAAATAAAAAATGTGCCTAGCCTTTTCTAGCTTTGAATAAGGTAATCCTAAAACCATGTGCAATTGCTTAACTTGTGGCATTTCAAATTTCAAAATCTAGTTTAATTAAAAGGCAAATTTGAATCTTAAGTGAGGCGTTAGTGATATGATCTTCACTTTTATAGTGAATCAAACTCCTATAAATGCCAAACTTGAGAGGAAAAATGAGCTAAGGAATTAACAAACACATAAAATAAGCCTCCTTGTTTGTGAAGGAAAGCATCAGGCATATGCTCTTCACTTTTATAGTGAATCAGAATGCCTAAAGTGCTCAAATTCCATTAGATTAAAAGGCTTGGGAAAGAACATTATTAATTGTGTTTGGAAATGAAAAGGCAATAAGGATACACTCTTCACCTTTAGGTGAATCAAACTCCTAGACCTACTTATTCATTTCATTTCATTATTTTCATAAGATGAACTACAACTGATTTAGAACCTGAATGAAGCATCTGTGATTAAAGATCACTAAGGACTTGCTGATTAGATATGTAAGATGATTAAATCAGTATTATGTTGTCATTGATGTCAACTATTTTGACAGTACTTATCTTGTAAGTTAATATACCGATACATCTAAAGAAAGGTGAAAGAGAAGAAGAATAGAAATATCTACATGAGGAAGATGTATATGTCAGAAGATGATAAGGAATACACTAAGTAACTTATTAATGAGTCTATGACTTGATGATATTGACTTTATTATGTTGCATTCATCTATGATGAAGAATAGAGCTGAAAGACACAAAGCAATGTTGTTGGTAAATGAAGCATTCCAGTATACACTGATGAAGTGTAGTGTATACCAAGCACAGTGTTAACTGAGCTTGTGTTCACTGACACATTTCTTTGTTAATTGAGCAGAACATAAAGGAATTAAATGATTAGCTTAGCCAATAAATTGATAAGCTGGTAAGTGTATGAAATCAAGGTAACAGATAAGGTTTTTTATGAAGATTGACGGCTAACATAATTCAAGGAAGATCTAATGGAGCAGATCGAAACATGTTACTAACACATCAGCTGAAGAAGGTTAAAGCGGCAAAATCAATGAATGAGATTAAGCGGCAAAATATAATGGACAAAAAGAAAATGATTTACTTGTCTATATAAGAGACATTGGTTTCATTGTTGAAACTATGCCGGAGGAAGAAGATACTATAGAATCATCGCGTGAACAAGTTTTCATGCATTATGATCATACTGGTTAGTGAGAACCAAACTACAAAACAATTACTGAGCTACAAAGAGTAATTACTGATGGACAGTAAGTTGATATAGTATTGAATCTTAAGTGATATATTGATCAGAAAGATTTGTATGAGTTGAATATTGATCTGTAAACTACAATTGAAGTTGTATCAAGGTAGATCATCTACTGTTACATATTTAACCATTGTACACAGTCAAATCTCTTAACCGAGTGGACTAAGAAAGTCTTTTTATGTTTCATTCATAGAGTGAACATTGTTATCCTATCAACCCTAGAGTGACTACTGGTTGGATGATAACTTCTGGTCTAAAATCCTCTAACAAGGTCACACCTAACAGTGTGTTTGTAACCTTTAACAGGGTTGGGTCTTCACCGACCTCACTTCAGAAGAGTGAACATTTTTGGGTTGTCGGTCCTAGGTGGTTTTTCCCTTCACAGGGTTTCCATGTTAAATCTCTTGTGTTATGTGTTGATTGTGATATTTGTTTGTTATCATACTTTGCATATTACATGTTAGATTTGATCGGTAACTACTATAAGTTTTAGACTAATAATCGGTAAAAGCACAGATGGTGAAAGTATTTTATGTTTACCGAGTAGCAGAAGTTGAAGACTTTGTTTTGGGACACTGGATAACTGATTCACCCCCCTCTTAGTTATTCTAACAATTGGTATCAGAGCTGTGGTTGCTTAGAATAGAGTTTTAAGGACTTCAACATAAAGATCTCAAGATGTATAAGAGTGAAGTGCCAAGACTAAACAAAGAGAACTTTGCAGTATGGAAAAGTTGGATGAAGTTGCACATATCTAGAATTGGGAATTTTGCACTAAAACTAATGGAGAATGGCTATATACAACCGACCACTAGTCCCTTAACCCTTGATCAACTGAAAGATAGGCATGAATACAATATTACTATGATGGAACTTGTTGCTACCTGTACCAATGCCAAATTTGAAGACATTAAGGGATGTACTACTACCAAAGCCATGTGGGATAAACTAACTCTAATATACAGTGGAGATTTGAATGTTAAGAGAGCCAGAGCAGAAAGCCTAAGAGGTCGATTTGATGATATGAAGATGAAAGAAGGTGAGAACATTGTGCAATAATCAAATAGAGAAAAAGAAGTAGTACATCCTATTAGAGAATTATATGGAATTATTGATGATAAGATAGTGATAAGAAAGATTCTAAGAACTTTATTGCCAGTTTATGCAATCAGGATCTCTGCAATTCATGAAACAAGAGCCTCATCAAACCTTACTCTTGACACACTAATTGGTAAGCTTACAACCTTTGAATTAAATAACTTTGACAATAGTGTTGTACCTTCTATTGATCCACTTTCATGTCTTCTTTGAAGATTGGTAAGTCTAGTAGCAGGAATAGTAAGAATAATGATAGTGATAGTAATACTGATGATGAACTTGATGAGCTTGAAGCTCTTATGGCCAGAAGATTACCTAAAGGTAAAGGAAGGTATAGAGGTAAGCTACCTTTGGCATGCTTTAATTGTAAAGAAGTTGGCCACATCATTGCTAGATGTCTAAATAAGAAAGATGATCATAGATCCAAAGACTAATCCGAAGGAAGCTATCAGAGAAGAGTCAACAAAGGCTACCGACACAACAATAGAGACAACCAAGATAGCTATGAAAAAGGGGAAAATGTATGTTACATAGCTGAAGATATTGAATCTGAATCTAACACTGATGATGATGTAGAAGTAGTATTTGCTGCTATGAAAGATGATTTAGAGGAAGAAGAGAAACATGAAGAAACAACACTAATCTCTAAAGTAAGCAGAAATGATACATGGATCATAGACAGTGGCTGTACACATCATATGACTATTGATGTAGATAAATTTGATCTACTTGATGAATACGATGGAGGATCTATTAGGATGGAAAATGATGCACCCTGTATGGTAAGAGGTAAAGGTTCACTGATGATTAATGATACAATAAAATGTGAAAATGCATACTGGGTAGACTAAACTATAATTTGTTAAGTGTGGCATAGCTGAATAACTCAAGCCACCAACTTGCTTTTGAGAACAAAAAGGTAAAAATCTATGATGATGGAGGAAGACTTGTTAGAACCGGTACAAAATCTAGAGGTAATCTATTTTATCTTGATATTGATCAGCCTTCTTGTTTATTAATGAAGGATGAAGATGCATGGTTGTGGCATAAAAGGTTATGCCATGTGAACTTTGATAACATAATCAAGATTAGTAAGAAGAAAAGAGTTAGAGGGTTGCCTAACTTGTCAAAACCTGATCATTCTATGTCTCATGAATGTTAGAAAGGTAAGATAACTAAGTCTAGTTTTAAAAGGAAAGACTACTCAACAAAGAAGATACTTGAGTTGGTTCACACCAACCTATGTGGTCCTATGAAAACTCAAAGCTATTATGGTGATATATACTTTATTCTTTTTGTTGATGACTATACTAGATTGATGACAATTATGTTCTTAAAAGAAAAATCTCAAGCATTTAAGATGCTTAAGTGGTATAAGGCAAAGGTTGAAAAAGACACTGGAAAAGACTTAAAATGCTTAAGATCTGATAGAGGAGGTGAATTTATCTCTAATGAATTTACTAATTTTTGTAATGAGCATGGTATCAAAAGATAGGTCTCTACACTGAGAACACCTCAGTAGAATGGGAATGCTGAAAGAAGGAACAGGTCAATAATTGACTGTGCAAGAACACTAATGCTGCAAAAGAATATTTCTCAGACATACTGGAGGGAAGCTGTCAGTACAGCTGTATGTGTGCTTAACCAAGTACAACTGAAGAAGGACACCAACCGGACACCCTATGAGCTATGGTTTGGACACAAACCTACTACAAGTTATTTTAGGATTTTTGGAAGCAAATGTTTTATTCTGAAAGATGAGAGAAATGGTAAATTTGACTCTAAAGGTGATGAAAGAATATTCTTAGGATATTCTACTAAGAGTAAAGCATATAAATGTCTGAATAAGGTTACAAATAAGATAATTAAAAGTACTAATGTCCTTTTTGATGAGTTTGATGACAATAACACAGAGGAAAGTAGAAAGGAACCGAAAGACTATGGTAGATTCACTTACATTGAATATCCTGATTATCTACCAAAGTCACAACTTGTGATAACCGGTCAACAGGAAAATAACCCTGAGAAGCAGGAAAGGGAAACCAATGAACAAGATGGAGCTACTGAGAAAGCACATGAACCTGAATAGGATGAAAAAGAAAGAAGAAACCAAGTACTAGCTAGTTTTGTGAGAAGACATCATCCTGAGACACAAATTATTGGAGACAGACAAGCTGGCATGCAAACAAGAAGCAAAGCAAGACAAGGTACATGTCTAGTTTGTGAATTATAACCAAAAAATGTGAAAGTTGCATTAGAGAATGAAGAATGGGTTAATGCAATGAAAGAGGAAATAGAACAAATAGAGAAGAATAAAACCTGGTCCCTAGTACCCCAACCTAAAGATAAGAATATTATCGGTACTAAGTGGATATTCAAGAACAAATTGAATGAAAATGGTGAAGTGACAAGAAATAAAGCTAGATTGGTATGCAAGGGATATGCACAGTAAGAAGGTATTGAATATGGTGAGACATTTGCACCTATTGCTAGATTGGAAGGAGTTAGAATGCTACTTGCATATGCTACACACAAGAAATTTAAATTTTATCAAATGGATGTGAAGTCAGCATTTCTGAATGGTATACTTGAAGAAGAAGTCTACATAGAACAACCTGAAGGATTCGTTGATCACGACAAAAAAGGCATGGTATGTAGATTACATAAAGCTTTATATGGTTTGAAGCAAGCACCGAGAGCCTAGTATGAAAGGCTGCATACTTACTTGTTAAGTATTGGATTTGTAAGAACTAGTGAGAACACCAATTTGTACATGAAAGGTGATACTGATGACACTATTCTTATTGCTAAGATTTTTGTTGATGATATTATTTTTGGAGGTCAAGATCATGTGTGCAAATCTTTTATTGATGACATGAAGAATGAGTTTGAAATGTCTATGTCCGGAGAGATTAATTTCTTTCTTGGAGTACAAGTGATTCAGCAGAGTAGATATGCTTTTGGTTCTGCCCATAAGAAACTATAGGGCTATTAATCCTAATTTTGCTACTATCTCTGGATCTGCTACTAGTAGATATGTATCTAGATGAGATGATGGCTCTGATGCTGATGGTTCTACTAATGGTATTTCTAGTAGATAAGCTGGGGGGGGGTGGAGGATATGCTACTTGAATTGGATATGTTGGGTCTTAGTCTTGATCAGCTGCATCACGCCCATGTTGATGAGAAGGGCCCTTATAATAGTAGGGCTGGGTCTCATTCTGGAAATGGTTCTCAATCCATAGTAGGGGGCACCCCCCACCTCTCTAGAATAGCTATAGATAGGGCAATAGGGAGAGGGCCCCTACATGTTATCCCTGATAACATGGAGTGCCTTGCCGAATAGTAGGGCTGCATGCAGGGGGCACTCGGCCGGTTGGGGAACTCGACTGACTTTAGGTATTCATCACACAGTCTAAATACATAAAGGAAGTCTTGAAGACATTTGGCATGGAAGATGCTAAACCTCTAGGAACATTGATGGCTACTGGATGTAAACTGACAAAGGAAGATGAAACTATAGAGGTAAACCATAAACTTTACCGATCAATGATTGGTAAGCTAATGTATGTAGTTCACAGTAGACCAGATATAGCACATGCTATGGGAATTGTTGCAAGATTTTTTGCTAACCCTAGAGAATCACACATGATTACTACTAAAAGAATCCTAAGATACCTAAAAAAGATAGAGGATTATGGATTATGGTATCCTAAGGAAGGTAAGTTTGAACTGAAGGTCTATACCGATGCAGATTGGGCTAGAAATGTGGATGATAGAAAAAGCACCACCGGAGGAGTATTCTTCTTTGGTGAAAGACTTGTAACCTGGACAAGTAAAAAGTAGGCTTGTATTTCTTAGTCTAGAGCTGAAGCAGAGTATGTTTTTGCTGCTACTAATTGCTCAAACATTGCATTTATCAAGCAAGTGTTGGAAGGAATGAATGAGGTAATCACTGACCCGATGATTACATACTGTGACAATACCAGTGCTATTAATATTTCAAAGAATCCAATGATGCACTCTAAGACAAATCATATATCAATTAAGTATCACCACTTAAGAGAACAAGTGCAAGATAAGCAAGTGAAGTTAGAATTTGTTATATCTAAATATCAACTTGCAGATATCTTTACAAAAGCTCTATTGAAGGACACATTTGAATACTTGAGGACTAGACTCGGGATCCGTCCCCTGTCTACTGGTCACTAATGTTATCTGGATGTTGCATCAGCTTAAACTTATTAGAAGATCACACATGTTGATGCAACATAGTTCACACTTTGGATAATGTTCAAGGTTGTGATTAAGTTTGAAAACTAAAACAGATTGGGATATCATTATAACAAAGATACAAAGACTGTATTGGACAACATAGAGTTACTTATCTACTACAGAGCTGATTATTTATTTGTTTCTTTGGCATTGTTGTCAAAGGGAGAGATAAATAATATGAAAGAAAAGTTAAACATGCACCGCTGAGAACTATCTAAGGGAGAGATAGTCTGAAAGAAACAGAATATTGAAGATCGGTTACAAAGAACAGAAGCAGGAACTTGAGAGTTGAAAAGATCATATCTACATAATGACAAAGCTATATTTTATAATGTTGTTTGGTAATGTAGTGATTAAACATATTAAGCTAGGGAAAGCTTGCACAACATTTGTTCACAGAGTTGTAGAATACATTTTTGGTATGTGTATGGTACATTTCATATTACTTGAGTTGCCATCAATGCCAAAGGGAGAGATTGATGAACTGCAACTGATTTAGAACCTGAATGAACAATCTATGATTAAAGATCACTGAGGAGTTTCTTATTAGATATGTAAGATGATTAAATGAGTATTATGTTGTCATTGATGTCAACTAGCTTTACAGTACTTATCTTGTAAGTTACTATATCGATACATCTGAAGAAAGGTGAAAGAGAAGAAGAACATAAATATCTACATGAGGAAGATGTATATGTCAGATGATGATAAGGAATACACTGAGTAAATTTTTGATGAGTCTATGACTTGATGATATTGACTTTATTATGTTGCATTCATCTATGATGAAGAATAGAGCTGAAAGACACAAAGCAGTGTTGTCGGTAAATGAAGCATTCCAGTATACACCGACGGAGTGTAGTGTATACCGAGCGTAGTGTTTGTACACACTAAAATGGTGCACTTCTATGAACCATTACATGTAAGGTTGCTCAAGAATGAGGCCTCACAAAGCGGCTCATAGCTCTCTATGCATGGAGTTGCAAGGGACTATGATGTATTTGCTCTCAGCTAGAGCTACAAGCTTGTGACCTTGCTAGTCAACCATATAATGAGAGATTCACAATGAATACAAGGGCAAGAGTGCCAATATCCTCAAGAATCACTATGAAAATGCAATGCAATGCAACTACAATGAGAATGCAATCTAAGCTATGAAAGGAAAGTACAATGCAACTAATCTATGAAAGGAAATAGCAATGGATTACAATGCCTCCTATTTAGACTATGTGAGATTAATCTATTGCATAAAAGGAGATCTACACTAAGAATGCCATTATCATGTAACTATGAAAGCAAATATGCAACTAAATGATGCAATGAAGCAAGTCTTCAATGTCTTCAAAACTCCAAATGCACCTAAAACCTGCAGCATAACATTAGCATAAAAACATGGTATATGCAAATGAAGGAGAGAGCTCTCCTTTTATAAGAAATGAGGTGAAATGGACCATTGAGATTAAGAGGCAAAAAGTCTTAATCAGTGGTGGAGCTTGAAAGAGGAGTAATCCATGTGCACAAGTATCCTCCAATAGGAAAATAAGAGTTGACTTTATGTCCATATGAGACAAAAAGTGCTTTTCTCCTTTTTATAAAATAGGAATAATGCTTTATTTGTGCAACTTAGGATAAGAGGAGAGTGGGGGCTTTTTATTTAATTAAAAGGGGAGGAAATATTCCTTTTAGGTAAATAAAAACTTAGGATAAATGGTTAGCCCATAGGATAAAAATCCAATATATGATTGAAATTAAGATTTGATCAAGAAATTGATAATTTTGAAAATATTGATTATTGATAAAAATGATTCAGGATTGATAAATTGAATAAATGGGGCCCAAAGTCTAGGCGACCATTTTAGGGTGCATACAATGTTAACCAAGCTTGTGTTCACTAACGCATTTTTTTGTTAGCCGAGCAAAATAGAAATGAATTAAATGATTAGCTTAGCTGATAAATTGATGAGCTGGAAAGTGTATGAAATCAAGGTAACAAATAAAGTTTGTTATGAAGATTGATGGGTAACATAATTCAAGGAAGATATAATGGAGCAAATTGAAATGTGTTACTAACACATCAGCCGAAGAAGGTTATGTTGGAATTAGGAGAGATAGGTATTGAGAGGGGAGGGGTGAATTAGTGCCTTCAAAACTTTAGTTGCAAAACCTTTCTGATCTATAACTGAATACTATGATAACCGATCAAAATAACTTGAATGTAATTGCATAAATCAATCATCTAGTTAACTTAAGAAAGTAAACAATCATGAAATCAATATGACAATCCCATAACACAAGTATTTTGGTAACACAAAAACCCTTGTTAGAAGGTAAAAACTGCGGTGGGGATGACACCCACAAATTCTTCACTACTGCAGATAGAAAAGGTTTGCCTGTTAAGGCTACAAGTTTTGATCACTTCTGGTGATCTTACCCTGTTAGGAGTAACATATTACATCAGCTAGATCTACCTAGTTATAGGATTTAACAACACTATATGAAATGTGTACTCAATTAAGAGATTTATACAAAGACTGTTAAGTCTACTTTGTTAAGAGATTTATCAAAACTCTATCACAATTGTCAGAAAGCAATAGGTAAACTATCTGCTAGTTGACAACTCAATTGTTTGAAATAGATCTATAAGTTCTTATCAAAATATCTCCTTATATGTGATGGTTCTTTGCTTTGATATGCTCGGTAGCCTTGTCTAATTCTGCTTAATATAAAAACCTCTGTACTCTGTTCTGCTCGGTAAACTGATTGTCTTGAAGATAGGCAATTTCCTCAAGTGCTCTGTGATTCATATATATCAGTTCAACAACCTTATAAAATGGTGTGAACATATACAATATAAAGTGTTCTATTTTGCCGCTTAAACAAAAATTAGGTTACAAAAGAAAATCATAACCCTAAGATCTACGGTGCAAAATAACCTAGATCAACTAATACAAATAAGATAATCATTGCATTTAATGAATATCTTTTACAATAAATGCTCCTTGATCTTGGTAAACCATTTTACAATCTGTTATAACTGTTTGCATAGAATAATGTGCCATTTTTAATTACTATGTCATTTTCTATGATCATCGGTAAACACTGTATAATCTTCTCAGTGTATACTACGATGCTCAGTGTTTACTGACCATCGGTGTCAGTGTCACTGATGCTCGGTCAACTATGTGATGCTTGGTGTAAGGCTTTACTGACTGCTTTGTCTTACTTCTAGTTACCGACTGTCTCAATGTAAATAACTGACTGACCTATTTACTGTCCTTTGATACTAATGACAACCTAAAATGCTCAATAGAGCTTAACAAGATAAAGTGGCAAAATCAATGAATGAGATTAAGCAGCAAAATTCGATGGAAAAAAAAAAGAAGAAAATGATTTACTCGTCTATATAAGAGACATTGGTTTCATTGTTGAAACTATGCCAAAGGAAGAAGATACTATAGAATCATCATGTGAACAAGTTCTCATGCATTCTGATCATACTAGTTAGTGAGAACCAAACTACAAAACAATTACCGAGCTAAAGAGAGTACTTACCGACAGACAGTAAGTTGATATAGTATTGAATCTAAAGTGATATATTGATCAGAAAGATTTGTATAAGCTGAATATTGATTTGTAAATTGCAATTGAAGTTGTATCAAGGTAGATCATCTACTATTACATATTTAACCATTGTACACAGTCAAATCTCTTAACCGAGTGGATTAAGAAAGTCTTTTTATGTTTCATTCATAGAGTGAACATTGTTATCCTATCAACCCTAGAGTGACTACTGGTTAGACGATAACTTCTGGTCTAAAATCCTCTAACAAGGTCACACCTAACAGTGTGTTTGTAACCTTTAATAGGGTTGGGTCTTCACTGACCTCACTTCAGAAGAGTGAACATTTTTGGGTTGTCGGTCCTAGGTGGTTTTTCCCTTCACAGGGTTTCCATGTTAAATCTCTTGTGTTATGTGTTGATTGTGATATTTGTTTATTATCATACTTTGCATATTACATGTTAGATTTGATCGGTAACTACTATATGTTTTAGACTAATAATTTGTAAAAGCACAGACAGTGAAAGTATTTTATGTTTACCGAGTAGCAGAAGTTGAAGAATTTGTTTTGGATTATACATTTTGTTTTGGGACACTGGATAACTAATTCACCCCCCTCTTAGTTATTCTAACAATTGGTATCAGAGTTGTGGTTGCTTAGAATAGAGTTTTAAGGACTTCAACATAAAGATCTCAAGATGTATAAGCGTGAAGTGCCAAGACTGAACAAAGAGAACTTTGCAGTATGGAAAAGTTGGATGAAGTTGCACATATCTGGAATTGGGAATTCTGCACTAAAATTGATGGAGAATGGCTATATACAACTGACCACTGGTCCCTTAACCCTTGACAATAGTGTTGTACCTTCTTTTGAATCCACTTTCATGTCTTCTTTGAAGATTGGTAAGTCTAGTAGCAGGAATAGTAAGAATAATGATAGTGATAGTAATACAGATGATGAGCTTGAAGCTCTTATGGCCAGAAGATTACCCAAAGGTAAAGGAAGGTATAGAGGTAAGCTACCTTTGCCATGCTTTAATTGTAAAGAAGTTGGCCACATCACTGCTAGATGTTCCAATAAGAAAGATGATCATAGATCCAAAGACCAATCCGAAGGAAGCTATGGGAGAAGAGTCAACAGAGGCTACCAACACAACAACAAAGACAACCGAGATGACTATGATAAAGGGAAAAAGGTATGTTACATAGCTGAAGATATTGAATCTGAATTTGACACTGATGATGATGTAGAAGTAGTATTTGTTGCTATGAAAGATGATTCAGAGGAAGAAGAGAAACATGAAGAAACAAAACTGATCTCTAAAGTAAGTAGAAATGATACATGGATCATAGACAGTAGTTGTACACATCATATGACTGGTGATGTAGATAAATTTGATCTACTTGATGAATATGATGCAGGATCTATTAGGATGGGAAATGATGCACCTTGTATGGTAAGAGGTAAAGGTTCACTGATGATTAATGATAGAATAAAATGTGAAAATGCATACTGGGTAGATGGACTGAACTATAATTTTTTAAGTGTGGCACAACTGAATAACTCAGGCCAACGACTTGCTTTTGAGAACAAAAAGGTAAAAATATATGATGATGGAGGAAGACTTGTTAGAACTGGTACACAATCCAGAGGTAATCTATTTTATCTTGATATTGATCAGTCTTCTTGTTTCTTAATGAAGGATGAAGATGCATGGTTGTGGCATAAAAGGTTATGCCATGTGAACTTTGATAACATAATCAAGATTAGTAAGAAGAAAAGAGCTAGAGGGTTGCCTAACTTGTCAAAACCTGATCATTCTATGTGTCATGAATGTCAGAAAGGTAAGATGACTAAGTCTAGTTTTAAAAGTAAAGACTACTAAACAAAGAAGATACTTGATTTGGTTCATACCGACCTATGTGGTATCAAAAGATAGGTCTCTACACCAAGAACACCTCAGGAGAACGGATTGCTGAAAGAAGGAACAGGTCAATAATTGACTGTGCAAGAACACTAATGCTGCAAAAGAATATTTCTCAGACATACTGGAGGGAAGCTGTCAGTACAACTATATGTGTGCTTAACCAACTACAACTAAAGAAGGACACCAACCGGACACCCTCTGAGCTATGGTTTGGACACAAACCTACTATAAGTTATTTTAGGATTTTTTGAAGCAAATGTTTTATTCTGAAAGATGAGAGAAATGGGAAATTTGACTTTAAAGGCGATGAAGGAATATTCTTAGGATATTCTACTAAGAGTAAAGCATATAAATGTCTGAATAAGGTTACAAATAAGATAATTGAAAATACTAATGTTCATTTTGATGAGTTTGATGACAAGAACAAAGAGGAAAGTAGAAAGGAACTGGAAGACTATGGTAGATTCACTTACATTGAACATCCTGATTATCTACCGAAGTCGCAACCTGTGATAACTGGTCAGCAGGAAAATAACCCTGAGGAGCAGGAAAGGGAAACCGACGTACAATATGGAGCTACTGAGAAAGCATGTGAACTTGAACAGGATGAACAAGAAAGGAAAAACTGAGTACAGACTAGTTTTGTTAGAAGACATCATCTTGAGACACAAATTATTGGAGACAGACAACCTGGCATGCAGACAAGAAGCAAAGAAAGACAAGGTACATGTCTAGTTTGTGAATTTGAACCAAAAAATGTGAAAGTTGTATTAGAGAATGAAGAATGGGTTAATGCAATGAAAGAGGAAATAGAACAAATAGAGAAGAATAAAACCTAGTCCCTAGTACCCCGACCTAAAGATAAGAATGTTATCAGTACTAAGTGGATATTCAGGAACAAACTGAATGAAAATGGTGAAGTGACAAGAAATAAAGCTAGATTGGTATCCAAGGGATATGCACAGTAAGAAGGTATTGACTATGGTGAGAGATTTGCACCTATTGCTAGATTGGAAGGAGTTAGGATGCTACTTACATATGTTGCACACAAGAAATTTAAAGTTTATCAAATGGATGTGAAGTCAACATTTGTGAATGGTATACTTGAAGAAGAAGTCTACATAGAACAACCTGAAGGATTCGTTGATCATGACAACAAAGACATGGTATGTAGATTACATAAAGCTTTATATGGTTTGAAGCAAGCATCAAGAGCCTGGTATGAAAGGCTGCATACTTACTTGTTAAGTATTGGATTTGTAAGAACTAGTGAGAACAATAATTTGTACATGAAAGGTGATACTGATGACACTATTCTTATTGCTGAGATTTTTGTTGATGATATTATTTTTGGAGCTCAAGATCATGTATGCAAATCTTTTGTTGATGACATGAGGAATGAGTTTGAAATGTCTATGCTCAGAGAGATTAATTTCTTTCTTGGAGTACAAGTGATTCAGCAGAGTGATGGGATATTCATCACACAGTCTAAATAGATAAAGGAAGTCTTGAAGACATTTGGCATGGAAGATGCTTAACCTGTAGGAACACCGATGGCTACTCGATGTAAACTGACAAAGGAAGATGAAACTACAGAGGTAAACCAGACACTTTACCGATCAATGATTGGTAAGCTAATTTATGTAGTTCACAGCAGACCAAATATAGCACATGTTGTGGGAATTGTTGCAAGATTTTCTGCTAACCCTAGAGAATCACACATGATTTCTACTAAAATAATCCTAAGATACCTAAAAAAGATAGATGATTATGGATTATGGTATCCTAAGGAAGGTAAGTTTGAACTGAAGGTCTATACTGATGCTGATTGGGCTAGAAATGTGGATGACAAAAAAAGCACCACCGGAGGAGTATTCTTCTTTGGTGAAAGACTTGTAACTTAGACAAGTAAAAAGCAAGCTTGTATTTCTTAGTCTACAGTTGAAGCAGAGTATGTTGCTACTGCTACTAATTGCTCAAACATTGCATATACCAAGCAAGTGTTGGAAGGAATGAATGAGGTAATCACTGACCCGGTGATTATATACTGTGACAACACCAGTGCTTTTAAAATTTCAAAGAATCCAATGATGCACTCTAAGACAAATCATATATCAATTAAGTATCACTACTTAAGAGAAAAAGTGCAAGAGAAGCAAGTGAATTTAGAATTTGTTACATCTAAAGAACAACTTGCAGATATCTTTACAAAAGCTCTACCGAAGGACACATTTGAATACTTGAGGACTAGACTTGGTATCTGTCCCCTGCCTATTGGTCACTAATGTGATTTTTATGTTGCATCAAATTAAACTTATCAGAAGATCACACATGTTGATGTAGCATAGTTCACACTTTGGATAATGTTCAAGGTTGTGATTAAGTTTGAAAACTGAAACAAATTGGGATATCAGTATAACAGAGATACAGAGACTGTATTAGACAACATAGAGTTACTTAGCTACTACAGAACGGATTATTTATTTGTTTCTTTGGCATTGTTGTCAAAGGGAGAGATAAATAATATGAAAGAAAATTTAAACATGCACCAATGAGAACTATCTAAGGGAGAGATAATATGAAAGAAACAAAACATTGAAGATCAGTTACAGAGAACAGAAGCAGGAACTTGAGAGCTGAAAAGATCATATCTACAGAATGACAAAGCTATATTTTATAATGTTGTTTGGTAACATAGTGACTAAACATATTAAGCTAGGGAGAGCTTGCATAACATTTGTTCACAGAGTTGTAGAATACATATTTGGTATGTGTATGGTACATTTCATATTACTTGAGTTGTCATCAATGCCAAAGGGAGAGATTGATGAACTACAACTAATTTAGAACCTGAATGAAGAATCTGTGATTAAAGATCACAGAGTAGTTGTTGATTAGATATGTAAGATGATTAAACCAGTATTATGTTGTCATTGATGTCAACTAGCTTGATAGTACTTATCTTGTAAGTTACTATACTAATACATCTGAAGAAAGGTGAAAGAGAAGAAGAACATAAATATCTACATGAGGAAGATGTATATGTCAGATGATGATAAGGAATACACTGAGTAACTTGTTTATGATTCTATGACTTGATGATATTGACTTTATTATGTTGCATTCATCTATGATGAAGAATAGAGCTGAAAGACACATAGCAGTGTTGTCGGTAAATGAAGCATTCCAGTATACACCGATAGAGTGTAGTGTATACTAAGCATAGTGTTAAACGAGCTTGTGTTCGCTGACGCATTTATTTTTTAACCAAGCAGAATAGAAAGGAATTAAATGATTAGCTTAGCTAATAAATTAATGAGTTAGAAAGTGTATGAAATGGAGGTAACAGATAAGGTTTGTTATGAAGATCGACGGCTAACATAATTCAAGGAAGATCTAATGGAGTAGATTGAAATGTGTTACTAACACATCAACTGAAGAAGGTTAAAGTTGCAAAATCAATGAATGAGATTAAGCGGCAAAATCTGATGGATAAAAAGAAAACAATTTACTCATTTATATAAGAGACATTAGTTTCATTGTTGAAACTATGCCGGAGGAAGAAGATACTACAGAATCATCACATGAACAAGTTTTCATGCATTTTGATCATACTAGTTAGTGAGAACCGAACTTCAGAATAATTATCGAGCTATAAAGAGTAATTACTGACGAACAGTAAGTTGATATAGTATTGAATCTGAAGTGATATATTGATCAGAAAGATTTGTATGAGCTGAATATTGATCTGTAAAATGAAATTAAAGTTGTATCAAGGTAGATCATCTACTATTACATATTTAACCATTGTACACAGTCAAATCTCTTAACCGAGTGGACTAAGAAAGTCTTTTTATGTTTCATTCATAGAGTGAACATTGTTATCCTGTCAACCCCAGAGTGACTGCTGGTTGGATGATAACTTTTGGTCTAAAATCCTCTAACAAGGTCACACCTAACAGTGTGTTTGTAACCTTTAACAGGGTTGGGTCTTCATCGACCTCACTTCAGAAGAGTGAACATTTTTGGGTTACCGGTCCCAAGTGGGTTTTCCCTTCACAGGGTTTCCACGTTAAATCTCTTGTGTTATGTGTTGATTGTGATATTTGTTTGTTATCATACTTTTCATATTACATGTTATATTTGATTGGTAACTACTATAAGTTTTAGACTGATAATCGGTAAAAGCACAAACAGTGAAAGTATTTTATGTTTACCAAGTAGCAGAAGTTGAAGAATTTATTTTGGATTATACATTTTGTTTGGGACACTAGATAATATATTCACCCCCCTCTTAGTTATTCTAACATCATATACATGCTAGAGATCTAATGGGCTCACCTCCCGAGAACATGCCTTAGCGAGGTTGGTGAGAGGGACAACCCAAAGTGGGATACAATTGCCTTTGCCTCAATAATCTAACCCACTATAAAATAAGATGCATTCATCCTTAATGGGATGAATGAAAAAATAAATTGAGAATGAAACCTCCTCTAGTATTCCTTTAGGATTGTGCAAAAATCCAACATACCAGTGGTGGGAGGTCTTTATAATGGAAGAAAAACTTGATTTTGTTTTGAACGGAATCCATACTAGCACCTGGATAAATTAGAACTGATTAAAGCCATGTTAAATGCCAAATTTGACCTTAGGTATATTTCTTGGAATATTTTCTTGTGATAAGACCCTCGTAAATGTTCTCAAACATTCAACTCTTTGTTTAGGGGTTAGAATTGAAAAACCATTGTTATTGTGCTTGTTGTGTGTCAAGGTCTATGATTACAAAAAGAAAATATCCATTAAGATCCAAAAATCAATTAAAGACAAAAATTCAAACGGATATCCTCTTCACAAAATCCAATACATGGAGAAAGAAAGGGATACATCATCCAACAAATCCTCATTAATAACAATGTTTCATTTTCACTATGATCACAATCCTCCATCTATGTTTTCATCTTCTTCAAATATAAGGACTACTCCAAAACCTCACATCAATTGTGTCTTTAATCAAGAATAAAACCATGAACTCCCTATCTTTGATCAAGAACATCTTAATGGTAACATAATCTTTGATAATGTACCTATTTCAAAATCTCAAGAGATTCTTGTCTTTGATCAAGTAAATCAAGAGGAATTAGTCTCATTTCAACAATCCTCATCACATGACAACAAGAAATTGGATCATTGGTATCTTGAATATAACATCTCTTTGACAAACACAAGTACATCTAAATGTCCATTGGATAGATCATTTAATCCTTTGGGACAATCTTATGAATCAAATTTGGAAAAACTCCTTGAAAATAATCTCATCACATTATCTCAAATCACTTCATGTGGTTTTATCTTTTTGAGAAACTATTGTGCATATCATATAAATAATGAACATGAAACTTAAGATTGCATAGAGTTGAAGTATAAAATCCAAGATCTTATTGATGATGAACTAATCAAAATTGAAGATCCTAATGACTCATCTAATGAAGATACTACTCTCAAGCAAGATCAAACTCATGAACCTATGTCTAGTAGTAGTTCTCAAATAACCTACACCTATTCAAACACTCATGCATATCCTAAAGAAAAAAATCTAGCCAACATTCCTTCATCAAATAAAGAACCTAATGATTTCCATGCTAACTATGTTTACTCTCAAGGGCTACCTCTAAAAGAGATCCAATCTAACCTACATCTTGCTAAAAAATTATTTCATGCTTCAAAGGTCATAAACCCCAAGATCTCAGGTGCTACAATTCCTATCATGACTATTTAAAATGATCCTCCATCAACCCTTCAAGAATCCCTCATGCAGATCCAAACTCCTACATTGTCCTTAGAAGTGGCTTTGTAATGCCCTGCCAGGGAACCTAGGAAAAAGTAACCTAAAACATGTTACAAAGTTTACTTAATGATTTTTTTTCCTTAAGAGTTTACATTCAATAATAAATAACAATGTGGAAGCAATATAACGCAATACAATACATACTCCTAAATGTAACTCATTTATAGATTACAAGTCTCAAGGGTCCCATGACATAGAACTATGTAAATATAAATTAATCCATTAAGAACAATTCACAACATAATCACATGATATATCTAAGGTTCATTTTAAAACCCAAATTAAAGTATTCCTAATCCTTTACTTAATTATAATGAAACAAACACAAATTATAAAGTATGCTAACATTTTAATTTAAACTGAATGATAAGATACATCTATTACACCAATGAAACCAAAGAACATACAATAAGATACAAATTGATACATCATAGTCTTCAAGATAATGCAACATCCACTGCACATGTCATAGGGATAACAATAATAAATTACAAAAACATATACATCTCTAGAATCAAGGTCACTAACCAATACATAAAATGGAATACAAGATATACATCTCATGATAAAGTCCCCAAGAAAGAACAAGAAGATAGAAGCAACATTGAGGATCATCCAAGCACAAAGTCACGAACGTCAAATCTCAATGGTAATAGAATCACTACAACCTGACCATGTGGAACCAAGAATTCCACTCCCACTATGCTAAGGAGATAGAACTAGGCCTCACTCAAGGAAACATTCAAACAAGCAAGACTAATGCAATGGTACACTAGATAAAATGGTAGTAAAGGATATAAGGTTATCAAGTAAAAATGATCATGACACAAATCAAGTGTACCCAAATGGAACGTAGGAATGTAGGAAACAAATAGGGAAGTGTCATCACATGATTCAACTATAAGGTCACTTGGTAGTCTCTCTAGACCCTGGCCCCAAGTGACTCTATGCGGTATCAGTAGTCCTTTTGTATAGATAAATAAAACCAACTATATTAGACCTCTCCATCTCTCTAGATGGGCAAGTATCTTCTACCATTCTCATCCTAGCCTATACTAGCACTCAAGGCATGGGCGAGGCATAATTATCTTTTTAATGTTTCTATCCTAATAAATTTATTAAGTTATCACTTATTAAGTCAACCTAGAAAGTTAATGTGATAGGGGGATGTTTTCAGGACCAACATTGGTACATATTGTGAAGAGTATGGAATGAGTGGATGGGAAGTGGATGGTACATGTGGATATTATGGAGGAGTTATGATAGGTAGTTTTGGGACATAAGGACCCATAATATATTTAGGATATAGAGGAGAGGAATGCTTAGCTGGTGGATTAGCGATTTTGGATGCCATTGTGGATTTTTATTTTAGTTTCATTTCACCTTTTTGCTTTGGGATTCACATAGTTTTTGTTTTTTCTTTGGTGGGCCTTTGTGGCCTTTGGAATGGAATACATTTTTTCATTGTATTTTTCCTTACTTGAGCATGTCTTTTGGAGTGGACATGGAAATATTTAGATTGTTGTGGACATTTGTCTTTATGCATTTTTGAGTTGGCATCCAAATTATTGTAAGTAATATTAGAAGGAATATGAAAAGGTGTGTGGGATGGAGGAAATATGAGTGGAGTGATGGAGGTAGGATGGGGGATGGGGCATATGGATATGTGCCTTTGTTGATCCTGGTTGGGAATGTAAGGGGTTGGATTTTTATGGTGGGTGATAGGGTGATGGGATTGGTGGATTTTTGAATGAGTAGGATAAGATGGGAGATGAGATTTTGGAATGTAAGGGCCCAAAATGGATTTGGTATGTACACGATATGTAATGGTAGAATTTGGTACATAGGGACCTAAAATGGATTTAGAGGATGAAGGAGGAATATGGTAGGTTGTCTTGGGTTGTAATGATGGAGGAGGGGGGATGGTGTTAAATATTTTGCAGGAATGATAGGAAGAAGTGATGGTGGGTTTGGAAGTACACTTGAATTTGGTATTAGTTGTACCAACATTTTTGGATGAAGTGCCTTCAAATGTGTAACCAAGACCATAAGGTCATGGATGTTATTTGAGATGGATTGGCTCCAAGGTACCTTGTTCTTTGGGACCTAAGTATTTACCTTAATAATTATATTTATTGGGCATTTGATCCAAGCTAGGATACTTCTTACTTGGGGAAAAAATGCGAGTCCATCATTAGGTAGAGTGTAAGTGGTAGATATGAAATTTATTTATTTTGTTGCAAGTGGAAGATCATGGATGAATTTAAATGAACCAAGGGGATAGAGTGGTGTTGGTGGAATAGTTTGGATTGGAGGCAATAAAGGGTCACGAAGTGGAGAGGATTTGATAATATGCTCTTGATTTGGATGGGTGGATGGTAATGGATCTTGAGATGGAGTGGATGGAAATGGATCATGATATAGAGTGGGTAGAAACAATGGGTCTTGCAATGGAGAGAGTGGGATAGTAGGATCTTGATTTAGGTTGATGGATATTTCAACATTCTCTTGGACAAGATCTTGGCACGAGTGGATGGGGGTGGATTGTGTGATGGAGAATGTATAGATGGATTATTCATATGGGGTGGATGGAAGGATGGGAGATTTTGTAATTGGGATAGGAAGATAGGTGGACTCATGAGGTTCATTGGATGCGGTTTGGATAATGGTAAGAGGAGAATATAGGGATGAGAATTGGATGAAGTCAATGAATGGAGGTATTTCAATGGTGTTAGGAGATGGAAGGGGGTCAATAAGTGTGGGAGGTGGAAGGAAAATGATAGGTTTGGGAGGTGGATGGGCCTCATCACTATTGGATTCACATGATAGGGTGAGATGACACAACTCATCAACTTTAGGAGTGGGATTTTCAAATGATTTTCTTTTGAAATTCCTTGGATACTTGTGTGTTGGAGGTTGAGGATTAGTATTTGTAGATGGTGAGAAGCCAAGGTAGTCCACATATGATGGTGTGGAAATGGCATTTGAACTTGTATGGTTGAATGATGGTGTAGAAAGGGGTGTGGAAGATGTAATGGCTAGATAGTTCACATAAGTAGACATGGATGTGACTTATAAACTAGATTGAATAACTATTGGGGTAGGAGCCATGGATTGGGGTATGAAATATGAAGTAGATTGAAGAATGTAGGTGGATTATGGAAGGGGGTTTTTGGTAACATGAGTGGGAATGAAAGATGGTAGATTGAGATAAGATGGAGTAGATGGATGAGATGGGTAGGATAGTGTGGATGGAACTAGATTAGAAATAGAAGGGGGGTTAGGGTGATGCATTGGATAACTAGGATTGAATGGAGGACTAGAAGAATGGATTGGAAAATGGGTCAGAGGATAATGAGATGGTGGATTCAAATTCGGGATGTAGCTAGTAGTGTTGTTGTGAAAAGGTGGTTTTTGGGATACGACTATGAGGGAAGATGGAGACATGAATGCCATGTGATTGGGATACGTGGGTTAGAGATAATGAGATGGATTTCTCTTGTTGAAGGTAGGGGAAGGATAATAAATGGGATATGGGTTAGAATTGGATATGATGTGTTAAGTGTTAGAAATCGGGAATACTGAGAGGGGGGGGTGAATCAATATTATACAAACTTTATCTTTTGCCCAATTATAGATATAACAGATTATATTTATACATGCATAACATAAGAAGCTAAACAAAATGCATAACAATAAAGAACTCATAACACATTATTTGTTCTCGAGGAAACCCTGGCCAAGGGAAAACCTCGGTGGGGATGGTACCCACAAAGATCCACTAATCAAAAGTATCTTGTTAAGGATGTTGACCCTGTTAGGATTCTATTATAATCATATAGTGTATCAGTCCTGATTAAGGGACTATAGGCCTTGTTAGAAGCCTCAACCCTGTTAGGAGTTGTAGTACAAAATGTGATTACCAGATGAGCCCACTGCCCAAACAAGTAATGTACAATATATACTGATTAAAAAATAGGTTAAGATACATAACCGTATACTACTTGCATCAATATCACTTCGCTACTCTTTCACTATCGCTATTACATATGCTTCATATACTTCGCATCATACTACTTGCTGCTTGTTACAATTACTACTCTTGCAATTTCAATTACAATTACAATTACATTTATACCAATAGCTTTATCAAAGATTTAACATCTATTATATCATCCCTTATATTGTTAAGTCATTATTTTGATAAACAAAATAATCCCTTAACTCTTTACTAGTTCTGTCTTCATATTCTGTCATGTCGGCTTCACACTGTCTTTGGTAAAATTGTCATAAATTCTTCCGTACATGTTGTACTGACTTGCACTCTGAGTTGGGTGATCAATAGACATCATAGAGTCTATGTTCAAGTGTGAAAGCACTAAAATTACTCCATTCGATGTCGCAAACAAAAACTGTATCCAGGTTCACTGGTAAAACACTGTCTCACACTTAGACAAATTTGCAATGCGTTTTGTCATACTTGTTCTCTAACTTGTGCGATCTTCATGAGGATCATATGTTGCCATAATGCCAACATCTATGTAATAAACTCAGCCAAATTGCCAACATTGAGGTGAAATTTGTGGGGATATGATAGATGGATGTGATGTTACATGATTGATTTGTGGTGCAGGAGCACCTTGTAGGGTCAATTTGGGAAAATTTGTTATTTTTATGAACTTAGGTAAATGTTAGGTTTTAGGTGTGTAGAAAACTTTATGTTCAATAATGTATGTTTATACCATTTAAATGTATTAGACATGGTTGGGAGTCATTTGGGTTAATCTTACAAAAGTTGTAATTTTTGTGAAAATTTGTCACGTAAACTTGTCAAAATTGTAAAAAAATGCAATATAGTGGAAGATGAAAGGTCATAAGTCCTAAATTTAGTTGTAACTAAATCCTTGTAGCTTATAAATTCTATATATGCCTCATTCCATCATTTTATAAGCAGGTGGTTGAGAATTTGAATGAAAAATAACAAGATCACCATGAAATTATGTAAATTTTGAATATTTTGTTTTATTTTAATACCTTGTACAAATTGGTACAGGAAGATTATGGTGAAAAAAATCATTTGATGTCATATTACCTTGAATCTACTTTCAAATGGTGTTGGTCTCATGTTGATTGGTTAAGATTTTCTCAAGTTATGACCATTTTATTGATTGTAATTTCCATATTTTTGTGTAACGGTCTGGTTGCAACAAATTGTACGGATTTATATGGAATATTTAGTGTATGAAATTTACATGGTTGTAAAGAGGGATGATTATATTTTTATTTGCAATTAGTTTGGTCTAATTTCATTAAGTATGCACAAAGTTAAGGTAATTTCATTCCAAGTGGGTAGATTCAAATTTACACAGGGCAACAAGCAATAAAACATGCATATCTTTCATTTTAACCATTAGAAATTGGTACAAGATTTCATGAAGGTATATTTTAAGATAATTAATGTTTTCATTTTAGTTCCAATATTTTTGGAGTGGAATTAAGTGGAATATCTTGATGCCCTAGGTGACTGTCATTATTTTTTCAAGCAATTTGGGGTTGGGATTTGTTAAAATCCTTCAAGTAAAGCATGACCAATGGTGGAATAAGTATATAAAGGTCTAATTAGATGTTTTTGATCAAATGGTTTATTATTTTAAGATTTTCAAGTTATATATTCAATAATCTACCTCTAGAACTAGCCTAATTAGGCCTAATTCGTAACAAGATAATCCATTTTTGGACCTGATATTACAAAAGACTTGTAGACACCTAAAAATACATTTGTTAACTAAAAATATTTTAGTTAATAAAATTATTGATGACATCATCATTATTTAATTAATTAATTAACTGTTATTGTTATTATCCCCTCTCATCTTAATTAAATTCATTTGATTAAGGAATCCCTTCCAAAAATATTTAAACCAAGTTTGAATATTAATCTCCCCTATTTACCAATTTATTTAATAAATATTGCTCAACCAAATCCTATTTAAATAAATTTAATATTTATTTTAATCCTAAAAACCCTAGATATCTTCTAGAAAACCCTAAACCTATCCTCTCATCCCTAATCAGTGCCTAACTCTGCTTAAGGGGTGATTCCTAACCCTTTTAGCCTAAACCCTCTCCCTTTGACTTTGGGTCAACACCATCATTAATGAGCCTCACATGCTCATTAATGAACCCTTACACCCTCATTAATGACTCTTACATACTCTTAATGAGAGCTCATGTCTCTTCTTCCACCCTTGTCCCCTAGCACTCTTCCCTAGTTTTGCTCACACATGTGTGAGCAACCCTTCATCCTTATCCCTTTGACCCTAGGTCCTAACCCTTGGTCCTAAACCCTAACTACCCTTCCTAACCCAAGTCCCTCCTCAAAATATATAAATATTCCTTGTTCTAAGATCAAATAACCAATTCACTCTTCATTTTCATAGCATTGTTATAATGTGCATTTGCATCTAGATTATCATAACATTTACTAGTATTGTTAGATTTACCTCATATTTCATGTTTTCTAACTCATTCTAGCATAGCCTAATGGATTATCTTAGTTCATTTTCAATCTTTTCATATCATTTCCATATCATATCACATCTACTTTGAAGTTAAAATCAAACTTTCATCACATCTCTAGTTTTAAAGTTGCATTTCATCATCTTGCACCCTTGGAACCCTAGGAGCAAAACAGGTTCCCTATACCTAATTTTGTGCCATTATTGGGTCTCCATGGATTTAAATTGATCCTAATCTTCCCTAATATGTATTATGGATAGGTTTATTATTCTTTTAGAGCACACCCGTATCCCTCTTAAATGAGCACATCAAACGGTGACTGGGTGCTCCAGTTTCAGCTCAATCTGAGGTGGCCTACGAATAGGTTTTCTATATGTTGATGCATGCTTAGTTTAGACTAATGTTTGAATGTTTTAGAGTGTTCCTGATAGGTTAGGTTCACATCGCACACAAGACCATATGCTTATTTTTGGACATGTTATGTAGCTTAATAAAGGGTATTGTAATCTATTTTTACAATCTTGTTATCTTCTCTCTATCAATAGTTATTTAAGACTCGCCTATATTGGAAACATAGTAGGATTGGAGCAGCCCATTTGGGAAGTGTGTGTGAATGGAATATGGAGACTATTTTGGTGGTTTGATTGTGTTTGCCATGTTAGTTTGGCTCTTTTTAAACATCTTCTAGTGTTGGTGAATCTTTTTGATAATGTTGGGGCTGATTTGGTGTAGTGGACTTGCTTGAAACTAAGGGTCTTTGAAGGAGGTTTATGAAAAAGTAAAGAGTGGATTTTGAATCCTTTTGGGAACCATATTGTTTTTCCTTGTTCCTCTACATCAATTTGATAAGTGGGCTATGGTGAGAGATGTGAGTAGTTAGGGGTTGGATTATTGTGATGCATGCATGAGTTAGATGGTTGCGGTTGATAGGTTGGTTGATTTAGTTGTATGGTTTGAGGGATGGGGCTTGATGTAATGCCCCCACTAGGGAACCCATGAGATAATAACCTAAAACATGATACTAAGTTTGTAGAATAATTTTTTTCTTAAATGTTTACAAGCAATGATGAATAAACAAGCAGAAGTAAGACATGAAGTCGATAAGAACATAAAACATACATCATAGATATAATCTCCAAAGGTAGATTACAAATCTCAAGGGTTCCTTGATGTATAAAAATATGAATACAATAACAACTAAGAATCTACATAATACATCATAAGTTACATCTGAATAATAAAATACACATACTCATCAAACATCCACTACACATGTCGCATGGTATGTGATTATAATAAATTACAATTACAAAAGAGAAATGTAAGATCAAGAATAGAACTCCAAGAAGATAGGAAAGGAAGTAATTGCAACTAGAATCATCTGGCACTGGTACAAGGATGTCAGAGTCTCAAATGGTAAAAGAATCGCTACCACTCAACCTTGTGGAAACCTATGGTTCCACTCCCACCATGCTGAGGAGATAACATCAAATCCCAAACATATAACAATACCAAACAATCAAGTAAAATAAGAAAAGATCCTAGAAGCTCCTATATCAATGAACAACTCATAAGTATAAGGTACACATAATAATCCCAAAGTCAACCAACACATGTAGGAAACCTAGAATGAAATAAGGGAATTGTCATCACATGAGTCAACTCTAAGGTCACTTGGTAACCTCACTGGACTCCGACCCCTAGTGACTCTATGTGAATAAGTAGTCCTCTCATATAGACAAGAAAAATAACTATGCTAAACTCACTATCACTATTGGACGTGCAAGCATCTTCTCCCACTTCCATCCCTAGCCTATACTAGTGCTCAAGGCATGGGCGATGAACCATTATCTTATTAATTCATTTTAATCCCCATTTAATTTAATGTTATCACTTAATTAAGTAACTTACTAAGGATACCCAGGTAGCCAATTTTGGGCTTTGGTGCCTCCAAAGTAAGCCACTTCCCTTCTAACACCTAGATAACCTACCCTAGGTTTAACAGTCTCAAATCATGACTCTAAGTCAACAAAGTCTTGAAAGCTCAACAGCTGGTTCCAAGAAGTGATAGGAACACAAATATAAAAAATTCATCATAATATAAATCTCCATAAAGGGTTGGGTTTCATTGATCAATTCCATCCAAGTATGAAAAAAAAACATACAAAAAATAGTAACTTCTAATCCCACCTTTGGTAATAGTCCTGTTGGGCTGACATACTAAACCCCTCTAAACCCCAATTACATAAGGCAATAAGAGACAATAATAGAATTTACTTTGATAAACTAATTGTAATATCCATCACAAAAATTAATTTATTTGATAATTACTAATAGACTATAATTATACAAAAGACAATTAAATTCTAACCCTACAATTCAATTTATAACATCCACAAAATTAATTGAATTTAGGCATTAAAATTAATAACTCAATATAATCTTGTAGTCTAAAATACACCCAAACTCATTTAATTTTGAAAATAGCAATTGGAACATTAAAATCATTAAATCCAGCCAATAAATTTAAACAAATAATATATATCTTTGCATGACTAAATTTCCTAACCAAATTCCATTCAAATTAAAGCATAATTATTTCCCCCAATAACACATGCAGAAATATAATTTTCTTAATAAAACATGCAAAAATATAAATATCTCATTAAATCAAATGCATGTAAACTTATTATATTTACATGACAAAATTAAACAACATATTCCATTTCCAATTAAAATCAACATAAATATCTTTTTTTAATAAACTAAAACTAAATTCAACCTTTAACTAAATTTTTTTTTTATAAAAAAAGTAAATTTAATTTTAAAAAATAAAAAACAAAAATATAAAATACAGATGTGGGGAGGGGCCCACTGTACCCCTTCCACACTTGCCCCGGCATACCCAAGGATATTGTCGTGGCAGTCCCTTTTGGGGCTGCGCACGATAGACCTTGGATTGTCGTGGCTGTCCCTTTAAGGGGTTGTGCACGACAATCCTTTGGACTGTCATGGCAGTCCCTTAGGGGTGTCCATGGCATACCCTTGGGCTGTCGTGCTAGTCCCCTTGGGGGCTGTGCACAACAGACCTGAGGGTACCATGCGCCAGTCCCCACGGGACTGCGTACGACCCTAGAGCCCTGTGTTTATTTTTTATATATTTTTTACTTTAAAAAAATGATTTTTTTTAAATTATAAATTTTTAAAACATCTTTTGAAAACAACAAAAAGGAAAAAGGATATATATATATATATATATATATATATATATATATATATATATATTTAATATATTGATTTTCAATAGAATATTTTTAATAAAACACCAACAATTATCTTATTGTGCAGGAATAAACAACAAGGTAGGGAAATAAATAAATTATATATTTTTTCTTTAAAGAAATATCAAAATTAATCTCCATAAGCAAATTGCAAACCTAATTAAATTAACTGGGTAATCTAATCAACCATGCTTTAGGGTTTGAATGAATATTCTTTTCAATTTACATACCAATCCAAATTTCTAACAAATAAATCTATAATTTTTCCAAACCTAGGGTTTTCCAGACAAATAACCAATTTCCACAGAATATCATTAATTTCACCATAATTCAACAATTCAAACCCTGATGAAATTTATTCAAAAATCAGAAAACAAGGATTGCATGCAACAAGGGTTTCCTCAAGTCCAATCTCAGAATCTTAGAATCTCAGAAGAAGAGAAAATATACATGAAAATCTGACAGGGACGAAGAATACAGTTCTTTCAAAATTGCAAACCACAATCACAAGGATAATCGATTCCTACCTCAAACACCAAATAATAAAATCGATGATGACCATAAACGAAGGCAAAACCAAGCTACCAGAAAATTGCTCCAAATTGAAAGCCTTCACCCAAAAATCTTTAAAACCTATGTGTTGAGAATAATGGCCAAACCCTCAACATATAGGAAATTTCATTCCACATGCAAGGGTTGGAACTCAACTCCACAAAAAGCTTTGCTTTAATCAATTTCTAATTTTCAGTTGAACTAAAGTCTATTTTCTAATTTGTTCTTGTTCAAAACACTTAACTCAAAATTGACTAATTCTTTTAATTTAATTTACTCAATTTTGATTGTACAACTTAACACATTCTAATTAATTTAAAAATATAACATTTAGTCTACTATAATTTCCACAAGCTAGATTAATTCCTAAATTAATAAATACCTTTTAATTGAAAAGGTTAAATTTACAATTAAATAATTCTAAGGTGAATGTATTTAATTAGTTCTCATTAATTAAATATCTCCACCATACAATAAACCTTTGAAGTAATAAATTAAATTTAATAATTACATTTAATTGATTCTCAATAAATTAAATAATCTCACATATAAATAGCTAAAAATAGCAAAAATCTAATTTGTTTAAATTACACAATTAAATCTAAATAAATTATCTGATTATAGAAATCACATCAATAACCAAAATCAAATGAATCTAAAGAACAACATTCATGCTCAAGGAAAGGGTCATAAACTCATGTCAACTAAATGAGTTTAAAATGGGTAGAATATCAGAATCTTGTCCACTATTTCAGGACAATAGTATGGCTTAGGTTAGAATTCAGATCTAAATATTATCTCCCATCTTTTACCATTGAGACTAGTGATAGGGCATGCTCATCCTGACAATTCAGGGAAGTCGATGTCTGGTACTTGCAAACCTGCATACAAGACCCACATGTACATGTGTGTGTGTGTGTGTGTGTGTGTGTATAAAGCAAGCAATGGTGGGGATCGAGACATCATGTGGATGTCGCAAGAAGGTGACTACGACTTTGTCCCTCAACCATATCAGACACATCATACATTAACACCATACACATGCAAGTATGGGGTAAGTATAATCATAAACATAAACATCATCATAACTAACAACATATAACTGCATCAATATAACCACCATAATAATCCATTTATTAAAATTCACCACGTAGTGTCATACATCCAATATCATAATAAAATTGAAATATCAATGCACACATGAAAGTGGCCTAGAAGAGTTTGGCAATATAAAACTAAAAAGTAAACTATGGGTGGGCACTACACTTGACATAAATGTTTGATGTTCCTTAAGTATTTTGTGAAACCAATCCATATTCATGATGATTAGATGATGGGTTTTGGATTTGGATTGGAGGAGGATGTCGATGAAGATTATAATGAATGAACTTTAGATGATAGATGTGGGATGTTTGGAGATAAGTGAATCGATAAGGTGTGATTGGGTTTGAATGAAGGGGTATATGGATTGGATTAGGATTTGGTAGAATGATATGAAGTTGAAAATTGGATTGGATTAGGATAATGACGATGTGATTATATTATATTAGATTAGATTAAGGATGAATGAAGAGATTGGATTAAGAAAGTGGACGTGGATGTAGGTTATGAAGGATGAGAAGGATGAAGATTAGGACCTTGATTGAATTGGGAAAATTGATTGGGATTAGGGTCCTAAATGATGGATTACGAAGGGATTAGGTATTGATTAAGATTAGAGGAATGAATAGGATGATTATGAATAAATAGGATGAGGTGATTATGGATGAATATGATAGAATGATGAAGATGAAAGATGAATAGAATATGGATTATGATTATAGATGAATAAGATAAGAGGGATAATTAGGATGATTAAGAATAATATGATGACTTGGAAGAAGTGATTAGGATGAAGGGAATGATGAAGAAGGAAGATATTTAGGATGATTATGGATGATTAAGAGTTGAAGATGGAGGATGATTAGGACATGGAGGATGATTAAGGATGAGTGTGATGAAATGATTAGGATGATTAAGATGAGAGGGATGATGATGACGATGAAGTAGGTTGATATGGAGATGATGTGGAAAGCTTGATTTGGAGGAAAATTGACTTAAACAAAAAAAAAATTATTATTTTTTTTAAAAAAAATTTGGACTTTTAAGTTTTATGATGTTTTTGAGTTTTTTGAATTTTATACTTATAGACACCTAAATTCATCCTTTTAACATTAATTTAATTTAATTTAATTAATGACCCCAAATGACATTATAGTTAATTTTTTAATTAATTATATTTGTTAAATTCATCTATTTATTTAATTAAATAAATTCACTAATTATAGTATTTGAATTAAATTTAAATACTACCTTTCATAATGTATTAAATTTAATTTAATACAAGTTCCTCCATAGTCCCTTTTTAAATAAATTTTTAATATATTTAATTCCCTCACATTCTTTATTTCTACTAAACCATGATTAAATTAAATTTTATTTTATTTAATCCTAAATCAAACCTAGATGTTATCCTACACACATCACTTTCTATTTAATAAGCCTACTCACTAATTAACTAAGGTTAATTAGGCTAATTTTTGGATTCCTACATCCCTTAGTCCTTTCATAATGTATTAAATTTAATTTAATACAAGTTCCTCCATAGTCCCCTTTTAAACAAATTTTTAATTTATTTAATTCCCTCACATTCTTTATTTCTACTAAATCATGATTAAATTAAATTTTATTTAATTTAATCCTAAATCAAACCTAGATACTATCCTACACACATCACTTTCTATTTAATAAGCCTACTCACTAATTAACTAAGGTTAATTAGGCTAATTTTTGGATTCCTACATCCCTTAGGCAAATTTCCAAAAAATTGTCTTTTCAAAAATTGCTAAATTTGCATAAACAAGGCTTCTTACATTTTTTATGACACTTCTTACACCTTCTAAAATGGTGAAAATGGACTTTTTCACTTACACATCTCTTACACACACTTACACATGTAGTTGAAGTACACATTGACCTCTCACATCCCAAGTTGCTTACACATGTGTGAGCAAGTCTTGGACTTTGCATGGCTTATGTGTCTCCTTGGTAGCACCTATGTGGAATCCACATAGATGCCACCTCACCCCAGCCCTCCAAAATCCTATAAATAGGACCCTTGTCTCAAGAAAAAGACATTCCTTTTTACATTAGAGTTATTATGCTAGTTTAGACTTAGAATTGCTTTCATAGAGTTTTTACTAACAATTTGGTAATTTCTAGATTTCTTTTAAGTTTGTAGAACTTAGTTTACTTCATGATTTAGCTTCATCTTGTTTCATTTTTATCGCTTGCATGCCATAGAGCTTGAGGATTGCTTTCATAGCTCCTCCTTGAGCTTCTTTTGGCCTCTTGCATTGAGTGCTTGAGAGTTGCTTCTATAGCTTCTTCTTGAGCACCTCAATCTTCATTGTTTTTTGCATTCATAGTGGGATTCACACTTGGGTTGGGAGAGCACACCCATAACCTCTCTAAGAGCTTAAATCAAGCAAGTCTTGGGTGCACTTGCTTCATGCTCATCCGAGGTTATGGTGAAGATTAGTGGTTTTTACAAGTTTATGAACATGTTAGATTAGACTTGAATGTGTCTTTTATCATTAATGTTTGCATGTTTGAACTTGTTCTTAACAGGTAGATTTTCATCATATACAATACTTTTTTGTATTTTTTTAAGTTTTATGGTGTTTTTGGATTTTTTGAATTAATATGCAAAACACACAATGAAATCATACAAAATACAAAATTTCTAAGGCTCAATTTAGTTGATGTGTCCCCTTTTGGTTTTCTTTTAAAATGGAGAAGGTGGATTTAAACATTCAAACACATCAAACATGCCAACAATCCTATTCAAGCTTCAACTAGGATTTACAAGCTCAACTAGGGGATGCTCTTGATATACATAAGGTACTTGAGTTCCAAATCCACAGATAAAAGAGAATAATATCAAACAACTGAGAGGAGATGGTAACTCAAATCTCCTCTTTCACTTCTCAATTGTATAAAGTTATTTGAGGCTTAGCTAATAATGACAAGATTCTACTTCCAAGAGAGGTGTATTTGGATTCACCTCTCAATATTTATACACCACTTGAACACAGAAGTTAAGGTCATCCCTTGAGGTGATCAAATCCCCAAGCAGGCCTCCTAAAAAAAAGAAAACAAGAACGCTTATTTCTTGTGCACTCAAGATCACCTGAAGGTGTGAGAGAAGATAATACATAAGTGGCATTGAGATTTAAATACAATTGTTCATTTTTTAGTTCCAAATCCAAATGCGTAGGTAAATTTTTAGCCCAAATTTAAAATGTGAGGAAAAAACACAAAAAAAGATTGTCTAAAGCTAAAAAAATAGATTCCTTACATTTTTTTGATAATGTTTTTTAAAAAAATGACTGAAAAATGATTTCTTATGCAAAAGATAAGAGTATTTGAAGTTTAAAAGGAAAAGTCAACTTTGAACACCTGCACCTAATTTTAGATGAGGAATATGGATTGATGGCTTGCAAATCTAGAAAGAGGTCAGAATCAGCTTTCCAACACTTCTTGAATCATCAAAATCCAAGTTTGTATGCAAAAGTTATGCTTGTTTTACCAAAACTGCCTCTTTATGTGCTTGGAAGGATGAAGGGGCCTAAGTTAAGCCCCTGATAGTCAGCCCATGATTCTGATGTGACTACAGGCTATAGAAAAAGGGGTTGAAGCTTTAGCAGAGCCCCTAGTCACCCATATGATCAGGGGCTTAAATCTTTCTATAAAAAAAAGAAATTATTTATTATTTATTTTAAAAACCATAATAAAATTAAAATGGATTTGAAATTATATTAAAAAACAAAAAAAATCAATTTTTAAAATTTTGTTTTTTTGGGCGCGTGTTTTTGTGTGTGTGGGGAAACTGTGAGCACATAGCCCCACGGGTCTGTGTGCTCACAAGCCACGCAGATCTATAAGCACACAACCCATGTGGGCCCGTGTTTTCATAATTATGCTTCTTGAATCGTCAAAATCCAAGTTTGTTATGCAAAAGTTATGCTTATTTTACCAAAACTGCCTCTTAATGTGCTTGGAAGGATGAAGGGGGCTAAGTTAAGCCCCTAGAAGTCATCCCTTGAGTTCCACATGACCACAGGCTACAAAAAAAAGCGGTTGAAGCTTTAGCAGAGCCCCTAGTTGCCCATATGACTAGGGGCTTAAATTTTGCTAAAAAAAAGAAAAAAAAAACTATTAATTTTTTTTAAAAAAAACATAACAAAATAAAAAACAAATTTAAAATTATATTAAAAATAAAATTTAAAAGTCCAAATTTTAAATTTTTTGTTTTTTTGGGCATGTGTTTTTGCGTGTGTGGGGAAACTGTGAGCACATAGGCCCACGAGTTTGTGAGCACGCAACCCATGTGAGACTATGTTAACACAGACCGTGCGGGTCTATTAAAAAAACCACCTCGCCTTTTTTTATTTTGTTTTTTTGTTTTTTAATGTGTGTGTGTGTGTGTGTGTGTGTGTGTGTGTGTGTGTGTGTGTGTGTGTGTGTGTGTGTGTGTGTGTGTGTGTGTGTGTGTGTGTGTATGTATGTATATAGATATATGTAAACATACATACATGCATATATATATATATATATATATATATATATATATATATATATATATATATATATATATATAGGATTTTTGAATTAGTTTAAATTAAAAATAGAGGAAAGGAGATTTAAATAAACACATGAATGTATGTATTTAATTCAGATAGATGATACTATAGGAAAATTAAATTAATTAATTTCCCTATAGGCAAAAGGGGAGATTAATTAAATAGATAAATTATTTAATTAATATGATGGCTTCAGAAGAAGGGTTAGTATGATTTAATTTGATCAAATGTGTAATGATCAAATTTAGGTGTCTACAATACTGACCCTAAAGTTTGTAGATCCCTTTTGTGCTCTATTTTGTCACATGTTTCATTTTCCTTGGTTTGCCTTTGCTTGAGGGAACCTTGATGGGAAAATGGCGTTATACACCTTGCATAATAATGTTTATTATTTCATTATTTCATTTTATTATGTAAATGTTGCACCTAGATGGACATGCAATATGTAGAGATTCTCATAGAATATTTTTTATGAGTTGTATTGTAAGATTGATAATTATTTGATATAATTATTTAGTATTGGGAAAATAAATTAAATAAAACAACCAATATTGGATGTGGAGTCAACGGGGTTAGATAGCACATGGTTTTATATAAACCACTTGGTGGTTTTGTGGGAGCTTGTTTCTATAAAAGCAACCACAAGGGTAGTTGTTGAGGTTAGACAAGTTAGCCAAGGTAGCATTTGTGAAGGTTGGAAGCATGACATGGGATGTGTGGATTCATGCTTTTTCACATGGAATGTTTGGTTGTGGCTAGGGTTTGAAGGCTTCCATGGTTGTATTGCAATGGTTTTTTGTTGAATAATACATGGTGATGGATGCTTTTGGATGTTGGGTTTTTCCCTCGTTAGGGTTTTCTCAAGGTATATCTCATGTCATAGTTTTTTAGGTATGTTTTCTATTCTCTTGCATGTAGATTATAAGTGTTTATTTGCATGAAATGTATTATGGATTATGTGAAAATTGTTATTTAGTTGGCTACAAGTTTCCTTACAAGCGGTATCAGAGCTATGGTTTTATTGTTGTAACCATAGGTTGAATGCATGAAAGAATGAAAGATATGATAAGTTAAATAGATTTTTTAGGTTGTTTATTTCATAGCTGAGGGTTTTGTGTTTTTTGTTATGATGGTTGTTGGCAGATTTGGGGTTTAAATAATATTGGTCAAAAGGGTTTTCTTGGATGTGCTTTTATAAGAGGGTTCTATAGAGGATTTTTTATGGATGATGTTATGAGATAAAATAGACTGCACCATTAGATCTAAGAGGTTCTAGAGATAAATTTTGATATATTATATGCCCTAGTTTGGCCAAGTTAGAGGAAAATGCCAAAAAAAATTAGTTTCAAGCCGCGACAACTGTCAAATTCTTACTGGTGTCTGTAGTGAAAAAATTAAATTAAAAATTCCGTCAAAATTTTGTACTTGCAATAAAAATAAATAAAAAATGCACAGAGCGCACTAAGGGGAAAAACAAAAAATAATTATAAAATTAAAATGGACCTAGGGGGGTCTACTGACTTCCCCTATCTTCATGATCCCTTACACAATATCGTTAGTATTGCAAGATACCAACAGTATCCGCAAGGGTTGTCAGTCTTGCAGTCCAGCGATCCCACCAGCAGCACCAGATTGGTTGGGCTTCACTCGCCAGCAGCTCAACCCTGATTGGGGTTTCTCTTGTCGACGGCCACAGGGGTGTAAAACCATTTTTTTGAATTTTTTTTAATAAAAACTTTGTTAATTAAAAATTCTGCCAATCCTTTTTTAAAATGTTTAATGGTATTTTAAAAAAAATACTAGTCGGGAATATATTTGATGTCTGACATTATATGCCATGACTTATTAAAAAAAATTGAAATGAATATTATAGCATATTGGAGAAATTTAAAAATTGTTTTTTTGTGGGCATTGGCTTTTTTGGAATCTTGTTATTTGTATTTATGGCCTAGGAGGTTGTTTTCTTCCACAAAGCATAACTTGAGCATACAAAGTCAGATTTTGGACTTCAAATAGTCAAAAGAAATATCTTGGAGAGCTCTACACATTGGTTGAGATTTGGTGTAGGGTTTGAATGATTTATTTGGTGATATATTAAATTAAATTGTTTATGAATTGTTTTTTACTATGGTGACATTGTGAGTTTATGACATGGTGTATCTTGGAGATTTGGATTTGATGTCATTGTATACTCAGTTCATATATCAGATTGGTCTTATGTTGACATGGTTGTCAGTATTTGATTTGGATATGTATGTTTCATTGTTGGGTCTATAAGTTGTGTAGTGTTGTAAGTGGTCTATACTTATAGGTTGCATATATGGCTTGGATATGGGTTGTCTATACTCATAGATATTTCATTATTGATGCATATTCAGATTGGTGGCATAGTTTTTGTCACATGGTTTACTAATTTGTTGTCATGTAGAGGAGGAGGAGATGTTGTTACCAGGTACAATCATGGTGGAGGACCCATGTGGTTGACTATGTTATGCTAATAGGTACTTTGATTTATAATCATTTGTTTGGATTATTGATTTGGTTATAGCAACATATCTTCTTGGTTGAGGATCATGGTTACTTTGGTTTCTTTTGGGGAGCTCATAATGAGCACTTTGAGTTCTTTAACAGTTTGATTTCTTGGTTGATTCTCGTGTTAGAGGATGGTTTTATCATGATGTCATGGATAGCTTGTATGCACGGTTCAGTGGGAGCTTGTGATAGTGATGATGTGGTGGTGAAATATTAGTTCCTAGTTTGATGGTTGAATGTTTGTATCTTCTTGGTTTGGAGATCTTGGTTTCACTTGTTACTGACATGTCAGTTGTGTGTGTTTAGACGTAGAGGATCTTCATGTAGGAGATGGATGTCATGATGCCATGTATGACTCAACCCCATGATTGAGTGGGAGTTGTTGCCAGTGATATGTATTTAGTGTTTGTAGATGTTGGAGGGTGTCTTAGATCTTGTTGTTGCAGAAGCGTCTTTGAAATTTTCTTGTGCACTTGTTGGTGGTGGTTATCTTCATGGTGGTTGGAGATGTTGACATATTGAGGAATCATGGGGTCCTTTGTAGAGGTATGGTTTAAGCTTTCATTTGATATGTTATCCTTAGTGTTAATATGGTTTCATTATTATGTCATGGTGCACCCTTGATATGCATTTAGAGTTTTGACATGGTATGGTATGTTCATATGGAGCATGTTATCTCTTTGGTTAAGATGGTTTAGATCATGGGTTTCATGTTTATGATCCTAATTCCTAGGTTGGATTTGTGACATTAATCTTGGTTTAGTTTCTTGGTATTGAGTACATTGATAATTTGATGGATACTTCATGATATTTTTGTTGTGCATTTGGAGTTGGCATGGATTGATTGGTTACAAGTGCTCATGGATACTTAGAGATAGAGGTGATGCTTATTTATATTGTGATTATATATGTATTTGTTGGGATCACGGTTGATGGTTTCAACAGGAAGACCAAGGAGCATTCACATGGTATGGACCTGAGAGGAAACTGTTCTTAGATTAGTATTGGTTGGAGACTTGGATATCTTGATGATAATTCTCATTCCCCACTCTTGGTCTACTTGGTGATTTACTGCTTGAGAGATATAGCCCATTGTTCCTTTGAGGTGTATTATGTTTATGATTATCTTTCATTGATATGGATCTTGAGCTATGGTGTGAGTTAATTCTAGATGATTCATTTGAGAGATGGTTTGGCATTGGTTATCTCCTTGTGCATATGTTGTTGTTATGATATCATTATGGTTGAGTTTAGGAGATGTTTTTATTGGGCTTATTCCTTGGTTTAGGAATGATTATGAGTTTGATCTTCTTGTGAGAGGCTTACATCCATGATTGGTTAGATGGTATAGTCTGGGTGTTGTTGTGGCTTCTTGTTTGGGTTTTTATGGAGGAGATCATACTTGGTACAACTGGAATTTAGAGGTGTGTGTAAAAGGACATGATACAGGTTATGATTTGTATGGTTTCTCTTTGGTCTTGGTTATCTTCCTAGATATTTCGTTTCACTTAAATGGAATTGGAGATTGGTTGGAGCTTTGTGATCACTGGTTTGTGTTCATGTTTGTCATGTGGGGTATGACATGGTTGTTCCTTTACCTCTTTTATTCTGTTGGTTATGGATAATATAAGAGAGTTTTGGAGACTTGTTATGAGAGTTGTTCTTGTAGATTATTAGTTACAACTGCTGATACATGTGATTACCTTTGGATCAAGTGTTTGTGCTTTGTCATTTCGATTGGTACGTGATTTATGATTCATATGTGACAGGTTGGGTGACCTTCTCTTTGGATGGCTTATGTGTCTATCCAGAGGCAATGGCATAATAGGATGTTGGACCATTCATGTATGAGATGGAGAATACTTTAATTTTTTGCAAGTACCTAGATGGAGATGGAGCACATGGTGTACTTTGGTTCATGATGGTGTATGTGCTAGGAGGGATTGTTCCCTTGTTCATTTATGTGGCTACACATTGACCCTTATGTAATATATACAACAAGTGGGAGATTGATGGGAAAATGATGTCGTATACATTGCATAATAATGTTTTATTATTGTATTATTTCATTTTATTATGTAAATGTTGCACCTAGATGGACGTGCAACATGTAGAGATTCCCATAGAATATTATTGATGAGTTGTATTGTAATATTGAATATTATTTAATGTAATTATTTAATATTGGAGAAATAAAGTACCCAATATTGGATGTGGCGTCAATGGGGTTAGGTAGCACATGGTTTTATGTAAACCACTTAGTGGTTTTGTGGGAGCTTTTTTCTATGAAAGAAACCACAAGGGTAGTTCTTGAAGTTAGATAGGTTAGCCAGGGTAGTATTTGTGAAGGTTAAAAGCATGGCATGGGATGTGTGGATTCATGTTTGTTCACATGAATTTATTAGTTGTGGGTAGGGTTTGAAGGCTTCAATGGTTGTATTGAAATGGTTTTTTGTTGAATAATACACAAGAATGGATGCTTTTGGAGGTTAGATTTTTCCCCTGTGAGGATTTTCCCAGGGAATATCTTGTGTCACATTTTTGTGGGTATGTTGTCTATTCTCTTGCATGTAGATTCTAAGTGTTTATTTGCATAAGAGCTAGTATGGGTTATGTGAAAATTATTATTTAGTTGGTTTCAAGTTTCCTTACACATCTCAAAGTGGAAAAGTCTCTTATGGGTGCATGTATGCTTTATTAAATCCATTACTCCTTTTAAGGCCTTTCTAATTTCTTTAACATGAGGGCATACACTCCACTCCTTGTTTCACATTTTGTACACACACAAATAATTATTGAATTAAATATCTTTTGCAGATGGATAAGGAGACAATGCTTTCCTTAGGAATATCCTTTATATTACATTATCATGCCTTGTGCATTATCCAATAGATCCCTTTGGATACTATGTTTTTGTTAGGATTGTGTATTGCATAAAAATGACATAAATAAATAAACTTAAACTAAGTTCATTCCTACATATTCATGCAAACCTCATAAAATAGGGAGAATAAACATGTAAATATGTTGAATAAAACTAAAAAACTAGTTTAATCTACTCAACATAAAAGAAATGCAAACCTCCCAATATAAGATGAAGAAAAAGATGTTTGATGTGTTGAAGATGGTATGTGGTTTCTCACAAATATTTCAACATGTCAATGTATGAAATAGACTTATTGAATGAGGAAGATGACTCTCAATTTATAGGAATTTGAGGGAAATGGACGACTGAGATTGAAAGTTGGATGAAGGGTCAAGATTGCACAAGATTGATGAGGTGGCCATGAGGTGGAGGCCAAGTAGATGCCATGTGAATTAGGGTTTGACCATTTAAAGGGGGAAAGATTCTCACACATGTGTGAGAAACCTTTGAAAGTGACATGTTCATGACAAAGTGTAAGAAGGTGCAAGAGGACCAAAGTTTCTCACACATGTTGGAGCAACTTGAGAAAGTGATGGCTTGATAACAAAGGTCAAGAGTTGTAAGAGGATGAGAGAACCAAGGTTGCTCACACATGTGTGAGCAACTTTAGAAAATGACATGTCAATGACATGGGTCAAAAGGTGGAAGAGAAAGAGAGAATCGAGGTTTGGAAAGTGACATGTCAATGATATGTGGGAGACAAGTGTGTAACGGTGTGAAAGAGTCACATGTGACTTGGGGTTTGGGTTAGGATTTATTAATCCTTAGATTAAGGTTGTGCAAATGATTAGGATGGGATTAGGTGGGAGATTAAGATTAATTAATTGGAAAGTGGGTTGACTTCGGTTAGAAGGATGGGTTAGGTTAGGGAAGTGAGGTTAGGAGCCATGTGCTCAAATAGAATTAAATGCAATATTTAATTCCAAGTGGGATAAGATGAGATTAATTAAATAAACTAGGTCATTTATTAAATGAAATGGAAGATTAAGATGAGGGGAAATGGGATAGGATAAAATTAAGTAAATGTGAATTTATTTAATCAAGGATAGGGTAAAAGACTAAAATTAAATAAATGTGAATTTATTTAATTAAAGGATAAGGGATAAAGAGGAGTGTAATTAAATCAATGTGAATTTATTTAATTAAAGGTAGAATAAGGTTAATTATTAAATAAATAATAATATCAATTTAATTGGCTAGAATAAGGGTAATTGTTAGGACAATTTTTGGTGTCCACATTTTACCCCTTTTTGATGTAGCATCATGAAGTGATGTTAGATCAAAGAGGATTAAAATCTAGTAGATAAAAGGGATAAGACTAGTAGCATGATGCCCCAGTCACAGAAGGATGAGGAAGGATGACAAAGAGGGATTGGTATGCCCCATCAAAAGGACATGTAGGTTTGAAGAACACATGTGTGCTCTCGAAAAGAATAGGAGTATGGAAGGAAGGGGAAAAGGTTATGGATGACGAAGGAAGAATAGATAAAGTCATGCTGCAATGGTGTGAGCAACCAAAGTTTGATATTGTATTTGACACTATGCACCAAGGTATGGGGAACCAAGATGACAATGTGTCAAGTACATGATAAAAAAAGGGTCAAATGCAACCATATGCCTATGACACCATGATATGGAAGACCATGATGCCATTGTGACAATAGGATGCAAAGACCATGGTAAATGAAAACAATGATAATATAGACAAGAAACAAGTAAGCATGCACAACAAACCAAATGCAAACCAAAATTTTGCCCCTAGTCAAGCTGAAAACCAATTGATGGATTGATTGATGATGATTCATTGAGGATGGCAACATTAACGATAAAAACAATGCACATCCCATGATGACAATTTTATTAAAATGGTTCAATAGATTATCAGTTGATTTGTATCAAGATGATGAGTTGATTAAGGAGTGATGTACAAGATTACAAGATTGGATTAGTATTGATTGCACTTGATTGGACTAAAGTGGGATATATTTTTGTTTTTATTTTATGGATTTTTTGATTTATTGATGAGTGGATTGAATAGAATGGAAGTGAAGGGAAATATGATTTGGATTGGATTGGAAGACTTGGATAAGATAACAGGAGTAGCAAGGAATTGGATTGAAGATTATAGGAAGAAGGAAAGTTAATTGGATTAGAAGATAAATGAAGTTGATATGAAAGGAGTATAAGAAGGGGAACATATTAGATTAGAAGAGAGACTAATTTGATTTAGTGAAATTAGAAGATAAAGGAATTTGAATGAAAAATATAGGAAGAAGGGAAATAGATAGGATTAGAAGGTGAATAAGTTGGAAAAGATTGGATGAGAAGAAGGGAAATTGATTAGATTAGAAGATAGATGAATTTGATTTAGTGGAATTAGAAGATAAAGCAATTTGATTGAAGAATATAGGAAGAAGGGAAATTGATTATAGTATAAGGGAAATGGATTGGACATGAAAGGGTGGGATGAGGGAATTGAAATGAAAGATGGAGAAGGAATAAAAGGGGAATAAATGGAGTGGATTAGAAGAGAAATGGATGGGATAGACTAAGATTAGAAGATAAGGTGGATTGAATAGGATATAAGAAATAGAAATGGATTAGACGGGAGAGGGAAAGGACAAATGGATGTGATGGGGTGAAGTGGGAAGATGGATAAGAAGATTGAGTGGATCGGGACCAGTGACAAGGGAGAACCAAAGAATGGTAGAAGAAAGGGGAATGGATGTAGTTTATGGGTGGAAGGCAAATGGAGGGAATGAATAGTGATGGGATATGGGGGATTACAAGGTGGGGAAAAAGAGGAAGAGGAGCCAAGGATGATGTTGCAAAGGAGTTAAATGCCCCACACTAGAGGTAGGAGAATGGAAAGAAGGATGGTGGATAAAGGATATATGAAATGGATGAAATGGGTACAAATTTGCATGGAGGGAATGAAGGAATGTATGTTCCAAAGCATGCATGGATATTATTTTGTTGTTGTGTTTTTGGTGCCTCCAAGTTTATGGAGGAAAAGGGTATGAAAGTGCAAGGTGGATGGATAGGATGAGGGGTATGAAGAAGACAAAGGATAATGATATAGAGGAAATGGATGGAAAAGGATAAGGGATAATGTATGAAGGATATGAATAGAAGCATACAATGGAACTGAGGGAATGCATTGGATAATCAAGATCAAAGGCATGGAAAGGAGGATGGAGCTTTATAGGATTATGGATGGAGGATGGAGGATGTGAATATGACAAGGACTAGGAGATATAGGATATGGATAGGATGGAAAGATCAAATACAGACAAGTGGATGGACGTATGTAGGATAATTGAGAGGAGATGGATAATGAGTAAGGAAAATGGATGGTGTACATGAATGGATGGAATAAATAGGATAGTAGAGATCAAAGATAGGAAAGGATGAGGATGAACTTAGATAGGAGGATGGATGGTGGATATGAAAGATGGAAGATATATATGGTAGCATAGGATGGATGGAGTTTGGCCCCAAATGTAGGGTACAAGGGGATGAGGACAAGTGAATGGATGGAAGAGGTGAATTTTAAAAGACAGTAGATATGTGATAGGAAGATGGAGGGAAGGACTCAAGCATCTATTTTTGTGATATATCTTTATTTATTTTGTATCAAGGCATTTTGGATATGTGCTCATAGATGTTGGTAGGATGGTTAGATGGTAGAGGAAATGGACCGGGGGAAGGAGAATGAGGATGTATGCAAAAGATTGGATTAAAGGGGAGGATGAGTATGGAAGGATTGGGGAATAATGGATGAGAAGTTGGAATGCTAATGGATAAATGGATGGGAGAGATGGAAAGATCATCATTGGCACACACCTTGAAGGGTGGTGGAGAGGTGGAGGAGGAGATTTTGGAGGAGATGGAGGAAAAAATGTGGGTTTGGGATATAAGGACCCAAAATAGATGAAGGAGGTAATGGAGTTGGAAAGTAGAGGATTTTTAGGGGGAGGATTAGAGGACTTATGAGTGGATGAAGCTTTTAGATTAGCAAGGTTGGATGCCAATTTGGATTTGTATTTGAGATGCATTTTGTCATTGAATAGCTTGGGAATCCACATGATTTTTTATTTTTTTTATTTTGATGCCTTTGTGGCCTTTTGAACTTTTTGTTGTTTTGGATCATATTTTGCTTTTCTTGAACATGTCTTTTAAATGGGACATGTTGATCCTTCTATTTTTTCATGGATTTTTTGGATTTATGCATTTTTTTTATTTTTTTTGCTTTGGATTTGGTATCCAACTTGCTTCCATGAGCCATGGTATAGGTGCATGAGGATGAATGGTTTAAATAGTCTAGGGATGGAATTATGGAGGATGAATGTTGGAAGTAATTCAAGGATGTGTGCCTTTGTGGATCTTTCTTAGGGATGTGCGAGGAACATGGATATGGAAGAGGGATGTATGTAAGGAACTAAAATGGAGGGAAGGGATGAAGGATTAGGTTTGGGAACATAAGGACCCAAAATGGATGTGTTTGAGGAAGGGAGGGAGTTTTGGACATAGCGACCCAAAATGGATTTGGAGGGTGGGGGGATGGAGGTTTGGACATAAGGTCCCAAAAGGGATTTGGAATATGAGTGAGGGGAATATTTAAGTTTAGATTTTAATGGAGGAATCTGGGATTTGGAAGGAGTGGAAGGTGTACCAACATCTTGAGACATTCTTTCTTCAGTGGGATACTTAGTATTTGCAACGCAAGATGTGAGTCCAGGTGTATGTGGTTCATCTATGGATTGGATTGGTGTGATGGGATTTTGTGAAGAATTAGGGGGGATGAGGGGAGTTTGGGATGGATTAGGAGGGATAATAAGATCTTGAGATGGTTGAGGATCATAACATGGAGATGACGGGGTACTTTGATCTTGACTTTGTAGAGGATTAGGTGGCGGAGTAAAAGGGATAATGGGATCTTGAGATGGAAGAAGATCATATAGTGGAATGGAGAGGAGGGAATCATGATATGGAGTGATTTGATTCTGACATGGAGGGGAATTATTAGATTGGAGAGAAGGATTATCTTCATGAAGTTGAGGATAAGTGGATGTTAAGGCTCGAGATAGAAGGGGATCATTGGGTGGGGTAGAGGGGATAGATTTATGAGATGGAGGGGAGTCATTAATGGATGGGATAATAGGGATGTCTTGATCTTGAATAGGAATTCGATCATGAAGTGGATTAAGAGGGATAAAAGGATCTTGAGATGTATTGGAAGAATGGGATGGAGATATTATGAGATCTAGAGGAGGAGGAGAATCCATAGTAGCATGCTTTGGAACAAGGTTGTGACATGTTTGGACTTGGGAGGGTGATGGGATGGAGGAGGTGGAAGCTTCAACTTGAGTAGATGGAGGGATGCAAGAATCATGAGACTTGGAATATTTAGGTGTGTCTTGACTTGGAGGGAATTATGGTGAGTGCATGACTTGTGGAGATTGGGTAGCTTGATTTAAAGGTGGGGATCTATACTTCTTTGTTATCTCTTTGATCCATTCAAGGAAAAGCATGGTTTTGGAAGAGGGATGGGAATTATGGATTTGGTTAAATGTGGGACAATGAGATGGATTTACCTTGTTAAAGGTAGGTGAAGGATAAGAAATGTGAGATGTATTTGGATTGGATATGGCATGTTGAGGTGAAATAGATGGGGATATGGGACTATCTTGGTAAGCGGGAGTTGGATTATCTTGGTGAATGTGTGAGTTGGAGGAATGTGAGATTGGATTAGTGCGAATCCAATCTTTATCCATGATGTTTTAATGAAGGTTTGGATTAGGATTAGAAGAAGATGTGGATGAAGATTGGAATTAAGAGTGGATGAAGTGAAAGATTTGAGAATGGATGAAATATGAACTTAGGACTATGGGCAAGTTTGGACTTTGTTTTCTTATTTAAGAGGGCAGGGCCTCAAGGATTTTGATTTGATTTGATTGGTCGATTGATTAGGAGGGTAGGGCCTTATAGATTTGATTTGATTTGATTCTAATTTTGATTGATTAAGAGGGCAGGGCCACAAATATTTGATTTGATTGGATTATGGATTTGTTTGATTAGGAGGGCAGGGCCTCAAGGATTTGATTGATTGTGAGGGCAGGGCCTTAAGGATTAGATTTATTGGATTTGATTTGATTTTGATTTTTTTTTGGATTTGAAGGTTTGAGACAAACCTAGGTGAAACAAGACCCTAAGATGGTGTAAACAAAGGATTGATTTGAATTGTGATCTTCTTTTAATTAGAGATGGACTTGTGATCCCAAGCAAAATAGGATAGGATTAATGGAATTAATTACTTGAGACAAACTAATGTTCTCAAAGCAACAATTCAATTAGATGTGTTTGCTAATGATGAGGGTCTATGTAACACTCTTGATTAAAATCTTTCAACCTAAGATTGATTAAGGAATGAAATATGAGATTTGATTTGATTAGTCTTGATTATGCTTAGAAATGGGTCAATCAAGATAAGATTTGATTAAATTCCAAATGATGATTTTGCACCTAAGTTCAAAGTGGAAGATTTGATGAGAATTTGGATTAGAATATGATATGGATATAGATTGGAATTAAGAATGAAATAAATTTAGAAGATAAAGGAGGGATATTGGAAGAGAATGGAATGGATAAATGGGTGATTGATTTAGATGAAGAGGATAAATAGATTGAATTAGGATTTGATTGGAATGAAGTTGATCAGTGGATTAGATTAGAGGGATGACCAAGATGAAGATTGTGATCTTGATGGAATGATTAGGAAGAGGATAAAGATGACTTAGATGGATGATTAGAATAGAAGAATGCTTAGAATGATTATGAAGAATGACAAAGATGACTTAGAATAATGATTAGGATGATTATAACAGAATAGGATGGACTTGGAAGAAGTGATAAGGAGGATTAGAATAGAATAGGAAGGACTTGGAAGAAGTGATTAGGATGATTAAGAAGGAATATAAGAATGACTTAGAAGAATTGATTAGGATGCTTAAGATGATTAAGAGATGAAGATGAAGGATGATTAGGATATGGAGGAATGTTTAAGAATGTAGAGGAATGATTTGGATGATTGAATTGGAATAGGAAGATGACTAAGGATGTTATGGATGATTAGGAGATGATGAATGTGATGATTAGAATAGAGGAATGAATAGGATGATTAGAAGGTGATTAGGATAAGAAGTATGCAGAAGATAATGAATTTTATAGATGGAAGAAGTGATGTGGAGATGACGTGGATAGCTTGACTAAAGAAAACTAACTTAACAAAATGTTTTTATTGTTTTTTAGATGGAAGAAGTGATGCATAGATGATGTGGATAACTTGACTAAAGAAAACTAACTTAACAAAACATCTAATGAATTTTATAGATGGAAGAAGTGATGCGTAGATGATGTGGATAGCTTGACTAAAGAAAACTAACTTAACAAAATGTTTTTGCTATTTTTGAAAAGATTTTTTTATTTTTTTGAGTTTTTGAATTTTGTAATGTTTCTGGGTTTTCAAACTTTATGGTTTTTTGGATTTTGAAGTTTTTGGATGTTTTTGGATTTTTGAAAGTTTTATGCTTTTTTAGATTTTTGAAATGTTTTGATTGTTTTTGGATTTTTTATTTTAAAATGCAAAGCAAACAAATGAAATTATAGACAAGCACAATTTCTAAGGCTTAATTTGGATGGTGTGTCCCTTGTTAGCTACAAATGGGGAGGGTTTTAAATATTCAAACACACCAACAATCCTATTGAGGTTTCAACTAGGATATACAAGCTCAACTAGGGGATGTCCTTGATATACGCAAGGTGCGTGAGGCCCAAATCCATAGATGAAAGAGAATAATGCCACACAGTCAAAAGGAGACGGTAACCCAAATCTCCACCTTCACTTCCCAAAGGTATAAATTTCTTTGGGGCTTAGCCAAGAGTGACAAGATTCTACTTCCAAAAGAGGTATCTTTGGATTCACCTCCCGCTAATTATACTCCACCGGAACATGGGAGTTGAGGTTGTCCCTTGAGGTGATCAAATCCCCAAGCATGCCTCCCAAAAAGAAAACAAGACCATGTATTTCTTGTGCAATCAAGGTCACCCAAAGGCATGAGAGGAGAGAATACATACGTGGCCTTGGGGTTTAAAAGACACTTGTTCTTTTTAATTCCAAACCCAAATGTGAAAGGTTTATTTTAATCCCAATTTGAAAATGTGTGGAAAACACTTCAAACAGAATGTCTAAGGCTAAAAATAATTACAAAATTAGATTCCTTGCATTTTTATGATGAATTTTATAAAAAAAAATTGTCAAAAAATATTTTTTTATGCCCAAGTTATGAGTGTTTGAAGTTGAAAAGAAGGGCTGACTTTGAATGAGTGCACCTGATTTTTTATGAGGAATCTAATCAAATGGTTTGTAGATCTGGATAGAGGGCTGAATAATCTTTCTAGTTCTTTTTGAATCATCAAAATTGGAGCTCGTATGCAAAAGTTATTAATGTTTTTGTGAAAGTGTATCTTTATGGCTTGCAAGGAGATAAAGGGCTAAATAGGCCCCTGAAAACTAGCCCTTGGGCCCCACGTGACCACGGGCTGGAGAAAGGGGGATGAGATTTTAGCAAAGCACCTGGTCACCCATATGACTAGGAGCTAAGAGCCTGCAAAAAAATAAAAATAAAAAATAAAACCCTCATTTAAAAAAATGACATTTGAAATAATGAAACAAATTGCAAATTTTATCAAAAAAAAAATTTAATTGGACATTTTTAAAAACTTTTTTGGGGGTTTTAAAAAAAATTAATGATTTTTGGGGGTAGGGGTCTGTGGTACCACAACCCCGTGAGGACTATGGTAACCATAGTCCCACGCGGATTGTGGAAACACAGACCCGTGAGGGCTGTGATAACACAATTCCTCGTGGGCTGTGTTATCACAGTCCGCGAGGAACTATTTTTTTTATTTTTTTAAAAAAAATATTTTAGTTTTTATTTTATAATTTTTTATTTAATTTTATATATATATATATATATATATATATATATATATATATATATATATATATATATATATATATATATATATATATATATATATATATATATATATATATATATATATATTTTTTTTTTTTAATTTATATTATATATATTTAATATATATAGATGTATATATATTTTTCAAAAACAAAAAATAATAAAATGAACGATTTTATAAACAAGAGATATTTTTATATTATTATTATTATTATTATTCAACAATATAGAAATGTAAAGAAAATAGGAAGTTTGAGATATATACACAATGAAAATACTTCCTATAAATGACAATAGAAAAAATGAAGATTAATATAGAGAGTTATATATCAAAAAACTTCTCTTGAGTGCTTTAAGCAAGTGATAAGGTTCTTGGTTTGATTTGAGGCTCCTTGTGAAATTTGATCTCCAAATGTTCTTTAAACTTACAAGTTTGAAAACTCCAAAAAACACACTCAAAGCCACAATAGAATGTTAGTTTGAACCCGTGAAGTGGGTTCCACTGGGCGTGCCAAAATGTATTACATAAAAATGATATAAATAAATAAACTTAAACTAAGTTCATTCCTACATATTCATGCAAACCTCGTAAAATAGGGAGAAATAAACATGTAAATATGATGAATAAAACTAAAAAACTAGTTTAATCTACTCGACATAAAACAAATGGAGACCTCCCAATATAAGATGAAGAAAAAGATGTTTGATGTGTTGAAGATGATATGCAGTTGCTCACAAATCCTGCAGCATGACAATGCATGAAAAAGGCTTATTGAACGAGGAAGAGGAATCTCAATTTATAGGAATTTGAGGGAAATGGACGGTTGAGATTGAAAGTTGGATGAAGGTTCAAGATTGCACAAGATTGATGAGGTGGCCATGAGGTGGAGGCCAAGTAGATTCCATGTAGATGACATGTGGATTAGGGTTTGACCATTCAAAGGGGGAAAGATTCTCACACATGTGTGAGAAACCTTTGAAAGTGACATGTCCATGACAAAGTGTAAGGTGTAAGAGGGCCAAAGTTTCTCACACATGTGTGAGCAACTTGAGAAAGTGATGGCTCAATGACAAAGGTCAAGAGTTGTAAGAGGATGAAAGAACCAAGGTTGCTCACACATGTGTGAGCAACCTTGGAAAATGACATGTCAATGACATGGGTCAAAAGATGGAAGAGAAAGAGAGAACAAAGGTTTGGAAAGTGACATGTCAATGACATGTGGGAGACAAGTGTGTAAGGGTGTGTAAGAGTCACATGTGACTTGGGTTTGGGTTAGGATTTCTTAATCCTTAGATTGAGGTTGTGCAAATGATTAGGATGAGACTAGGATTAATTAGTGGGAAAGTGGGTTGACTTGGGTTAGAAGGATGGGTTAGGTTAGGGAAGTGAGGTTAGGAGCCATGTGCTCAAATAGAATTAAATGCAATATTTAATTTCAAGTGGGATAAGAGGGGATTAATTAAATAAACTAGGTCATTTACTTAATTAAATGGAAGATTAGGATGAGGGGAAATGGGATAGGATAAAATTAAATAAGTGTAAATTTATTTAATCAAGGATAGGGTAAAAGGCTAAAATAAAATAAATGTGAATTTATTTAATTAAATGATAAGGGATAAAGAGGAGTGTAATTAAATAGATGTGAATTTATTTAATTAAAGGTATAATAAGGTTAATTATTAAATAAATAATAATATCTATTTAATTGGATATAATAAGGGTAATGGTTAGGACATTTTTTGGTGTTTACAAATTGATCTCTCTTTTCTGGATCCCTTTTGGAGACAATGCTTTCCTAAATGACTAAACCTCTTTTGGCAGATTTATCAATGGATTATGCTTTGCTTGCTTATCCTTTTAATGGGTTGACTAGCATAACACAGTTTCTTGGACTATCAATTCCATCTCGTAGTAGTAGTATTTTCTCTTCTTCACCCATAATATGTTAAAACCTCTCTCTCTCTCTCTCTCTCTCTCTCTCTCGCTGAGTGTTGCTTCTTTTATCTTGGTTTTGGATTTTCTAAGGACCTAATTCACTTAGGGACTTGGTGTCTCCTTGTGTCCTTGGCCTTGATTTTTTTTTTCCAATGATATGATATACTTTACCATGAGAATAAGGTAGTCTCATACTCCTAAAATGGGGGCTAAATGTACGATTCTAAATTACAAGCACCTATAATTAGATGCTCAATTAGGATCCATTTTGGTGTTCTTGAGATTTTATGTTTGTTATCTTTATAAATCCCCACACCACCTATATTTTCAAATTTCTTTCCATCTTCCTGACTCCTAAATTTAATTTTGGTATCTTTTGACTGGAAGAGGACACCCAGGACAACCTCTTCCCCTATTTTCTCCTCAAGTTTTTACTTGGGGTGCATATCATTGGTTTAGCAAGAATCCCAAATTCTCATCATCCTCCTTTGAGTTTTGAGTTCTGAAATATTGTAAGAGATATAAAGGAAACTTATCTCTCCCCAATTTGATATACCCTAATCAAGATTTCAAGTTCTCTCCTACAATTTTTTATCCAAGAATTCAAGATCAAGATTTCAAGCATTCATAACATCTTTGAAGGAAATCTTATCCATTTTAGAAAACTTCTATCCCATGATGACCAAGTAGAGTAGACCTCAATCAAGCACGAAGATCCTTTGTCCATCCACATCCATTCATCCATCCATTCTTCAAGGCAAGAGACAATCAAGCATTACAACATTGAAGATATTTTAGGAGTATTCATGGATCTATGAATTTTTAAAAGACATCCTTAATTCTTCTTTACATTTCAAGATTCAAAGTCAACATACAACTACATTCAAGCAACATACAAGCATCTTCATAGACATCATGACCTCAATATCAATTTATGGAGGTATATGCATTTACAAAGTAGATCTAATATTTAATTTACATCTACATACTTTATTTTCATGCAATTTCATCTCCATTTCAATATTGATTCCTAAAACAAAGTTTGACTAAGGAAAACTCCTTTGTACCCAACATTTTCCTAGATTTTTTTATGCGTAAGAACAAGTGGCTTTCACATCGTTTTAGATATAGAAAGTACATGACTTGATGGATTGTCTGTAATTGAGTTTAGTTAAAAGTATCGAGAACATAATGCCTCAAGAACCCTCTTCTAGGGTATAGGATTCCCTAGGGGATCTCTTCCATGCAATATGACATCAAACTATAGTCATAGGTTAGTGGTGCTACCCAGTTTCTATTTTTGGTACCCATACAAAGTTGTCTATTTTCTATCAACTTGTTGGTGCAGGAGCACCCCATCAAGAAGATGAAGACTTCCAGTCCAAGGATTTCCAGGAAGAATAAGATCAAGACCATTAGAATAGGTTTTATTTTGTCTTTCTATTTGTGATAAAATAAACTCAAAATGTAAGACCATTGACTTGTATGGTGAGATAAACCAACAAGGTCAAATTTGGTCAAAGGGTGCCTAAATTATAGGAGGATGAATAAATTAGATATTTGTGTAGGTTTGAGCCTAATTTGTGTCATAAGACCAATATTTATTCAATGAAAGGTCCCTTGACAAGCTTTGAGCAAAATTGCTAAAAAGGTGTAAAAGTTGCAAAAAGTTGCTTAACAACTTTTGCAACATTTTGTTAAAAGTTGTCAAGTTTGGGCTAATGGTGCCAAACTACCTTCCCAATAGCCACAACCCTTCAATTTTAGTTGGAAGAGGTTGGTCACATATAAAAATGACAAGATCCATCATTGAGATCAAAGGTAAGGTACAATGATGTCAGTTTTGGCAATAAGAAGTTTGAATTTTCTAGAACCCTCTCTGATTTTTCATGTATTTGATTACGTTTTTAATTTGAATTGAGAGAAAATTAATTGGAAGAGTTGGAAATGTATGTGTATAAAATCCTTATAGTATTAGTTTGTAATTTGATCAAGTTTGGATGGAGTACAAACTAATTTTGTTCAAACTAGTTACAAACCCTTAGTCTGCTAGGGTTTCACCATAAAATGTCTCTTTTCTTGCAATCCTACCATGGGAATTTAACGGCCACTTGGGGGATGCAATAAGAGGATATGTACAAGATAAATCCATAAGGTTGGCCCTAGAAAGTTTTGGCACATGGGAGAACAATTGCATTCTAGTCGGGCATCCTCTATGTGTTCAACCCAGTTTTGATGAAAATGATGAAACAATAAAGGAAAAGGGGTGGATCTGTGAAGGATAATGTTTTATTTGGTGTTGGAGAGACTAAAAAAATATTTCTATTATGTCATATTATTGAGATCACACCTTGGAAGGAGGGTTCCTTTGTAAAAGCATCCAGTTAGGTCTATTAGGCCTAAAGGACCTATAGATGGGTTAAGTCATCGTATGAAGGATTCAAGACCTAATTCTCTATAATCTTCAAGTTGTTCCAAAAGGGTATTCATAATATCCATTATTTTTTCAATTCCTTTGAAAGTCTGTAAACTTTTTCTCTATTTTCTCATTGAGCAAACCTACTAGGAATTAGACTTGTTTTTAGGACAGTCTAATCTCACTAGTAATAAAATCCTCTAAATTCATTTTATTTGAGTTAGAAAAGGTTTTTTGAGACTATAGAAGGCTCTAGGTTCCACTCCTAAACCAAAAGAACCAATATTGTATGAAGTGAGGTTTTTGAGGCCTTAAAAAGTATCTTTGACAATTATCTCATGTATCTTGTCACACAAATTTGTCATTGAAACTCATCCTATGAACCTTGCAACAAAAATGAAGGAGTGATAATGTTCCTTGTACCTAAATTTTATGGGGAAATAAGAGTGGGGTGTCTAGGTTTGAGTAATCAGGTATTGAAAGGTTGAATGTTGTGGAGTGAAAGGTTAGGAAATTGACTTATTGACCCACTCTGCATCACTTGTATATTCTACATGTCATTGTTTCCTATTTCATCTCCTATCTTGCATTAGTTAATCATACCCCCAATAAATTCTTACATTTTCACAAAAATGAAGGATCATTGCACCCACCTAGCACTTACATTCCTACTTGTGGGTCATCTTCCTTTCAATTGTGCAATAATAAAGAATTAGTTAGGTGTTTCACTAGGGAACCACTCTAGAATACCTTGTTTTTCTAACCACATTATTTTCTTATTGTACACTTTGAATCCCCAAGAAGATTTCATTTTCTTATATTATTAAAAATTCAAATATGAAAGAATACCAACAATAAGTAAACCTAAGGACATCTCACCTCCTTATCCTAGACTTGGAATTATTCATACACCTTCTTCTCCTCCTTTATATGTCTCAATCTGACCTCCTGCATCTTATAAAGGAAAAAACCCAACATCCTACATCTCTCAGCCTAGTGAGGTTCCTTTAGTTGTTCCTTTTGCAAAGGAAGAAAATGAGTCTATTTTGATTGATGTTAAACCTTTACAAGTTTCAAATTGAACCAAGAGAAAGTATAGAGTGAGAGACCACTAACAAAAACATCATGTCAAAGATTTTGAACTTAGTTCCCATACAATTTCCTCTCGCAAGCCGCTAAAAGTTGACTTGATCCCATTTGACCAAACTTTTCCCAGCCCAGGTGAGGAAGATCATCTTAGTCAACCACATCAAAAGTTAAAATTTTTGTTTGCGCAAAATGATTATTTATTTCCTTTATACATTAAAGATCATATTATTATTAATCTAGATGATGATAAGGATCACAAACATGTTGATGGTAGAGATTATCATGATATGTATGAGGTCATTGAGATTAATCATGAACTATCTTTGAGATTTTCAAGAGCATTTATCCCAGCTCATAGTAAAAAAAGTGACTCATCATTAGAGCATGGTCCTTGTTTGGAACTCATAGTTGCTCCATCTAGTATTCTTTTTGTTTCTCATCTTGCATCTCGTGTGATGTCCCTAAGTGATGTTAAGAAAAAGTGGGAGGTAGTTAATTTGTTTAACAAGCTGCATTTATGCAATAGACTCTTCTGTGTGTTTTCTTTCTTGTAGTGCGCTTCCCTAATAATTTGTTGCTTGATATGTCTTTATCTTATGTCAAAATATATTTTAATGATTGTTGTTGCTTTGTTGGTGCAAGGTAATAAAGGGATCAATTATATTATAACATTCATGTGTTTGTATCTAAACTCTTCTATATGTCATATCTATGTTTACATTGTGTATATGTTACTGGCATAAATGTGATTCTTTGTTGTCTACTCAGGGACAATGCAAAGCACTAAGATCTCTCTTTTTGGTCTCTACCATGTTGACCCAAAAAATTCTTAGGTCATTGATCTTATGCACTTTTATTACATTGTGTTTGTTGTTCCACTATCTTTAGGGTGTTAGTTTGCAAATTTGTCCTTCTAAAATGACTCTTGGAATGATTGACAATGCCCAAGATGAAAGACAAACAAAAAATAACAATTGGAAAATATCTCCATTGATTGGATGATCATCATCTAAATTTTGGAGGTACAACTCCCTCTTATGATGTAATTTGGGTTTTTGGGGTATGCTTTTAATCGAAAAGCAAGAAAGGCACACTAACAACTAAGCATAGGCATAGTATAGTTGTAAATATAAATTAGGAAAGAGAAGGAAATTGATACAAATAACACAAAGTTCATTTATTGAGTACCCATAATAGAGAATCGAGAAAATCACAACAACTCTATTGAGGTTGTATGAATATTAAAGACTCAAAGTTCATAGAATAACCGCACTTATGATTTATTTTACAAACAAAATCACCTAAGGATGTTGCAATTGACTTAACACAATATCAACCAAAAATAAATACAAAAGAACTCAAAGTTTAATATATTCCTCTTTATTCCTCAAATAAAAATAGAGAGTTTAATGACTTTATAACCCCTATACAAATAGATCATGTCTCCCTTCAAAGAGATACATTGATACTTTCCCCCTCCCCTTTACGATTTTAATTTTTTTTTAAAGACTCCTCTTTCTAAGCCTCACTTGTGAATCCTAGATCCCCTTTAATGCCTCTTGATTACCCATTTTAAAGAATCCTTGATGAGTCTTTTCAAAATTTTATAACCATTTCTTGAAAAATATTCTTAAACCTTTTACTTTCCATGTAGATTATCATCTTATCATTGTGTTGTCATCATTAGCATGCTCTTTCCAATAACCATGACAAAGGTAGTCAAGGTCTCATGCACAAGTAGTAGGGTTGCAGGACACATATATGATGCATAGAGCCCATAGTTTCATAATAAAGTGAATAAAATTTATATGCATGTGTGGTCGATTATGATCTCATATGACCATATATTGATGAGGAAATTCATTCCCAAAATACTCACCTACTTTTCTTTTTATATCCCCTTGAATAAACTTTGCATTTTGAATATCATTACTTGTCACATTTTGACAAGCATTTGCTACAACTTTAAGGACTATCTCTTAGTCATAGACATACCTAACCTTTTTGGCTAGTGTGAGACCAATAGTTTCAATTTGACAAAATAAATCCTAATCAATTTTTGAGTTGTTGCCACATAAACTTGTTGCTACTTCTACATCTTTGCATAGGGAGAGGGTATTGGCCAAAGTTAAGGACTTCAATTATGCACCTTCCATTTAGAGTTGCTTTCAGTTTTCAAGGCCATTCCACAAAACTATTTTTGTGTGTGTCAATTCAACCATTGCATTCCATCATGTAACATTTCTTCTAAGCATTTTCATTAAATGGGTTGTAGGCCTTGGCTTCACATTTTGCAAGCATGTCTATCACAACACTTGTGATGAGGAAATTATTTATGATTTGGTGGATGCACATATCATGTAGAGAAGATGACATCAAATATTATGGTAATGGACTTCATAGCTTCAACTTGAATCATCTTGTTAATATATTTATAAGGTTTGTGTATGCTTCTACATTTTGAAGACACGTCTAGGAGAACACTTTCCAAACATAATACAACATCAACTATTCTGAGGGACTTCAAAGTTTCCTAAACCATGTCAAGATTTTTGATGATTTGCTAAACCATGGTAGTGTCAAACACCAACTTTGGGCCCAACTTTTTCAGTATTGTTCCATAAAATGGAAACTTTCAAACTCTTTTCTTTAGTTTACAAGTTTCTGGAAAGCTTCAACTTCCTAACTACATATGGGATTTCAAAATTTATCAACCACAATTTGCTTTGTTGGTTAGGTCTAGGGATGACCTCAAATACTATGTCAAGATTGAGAAGTCTTAACTAAGAAGTCTTAACTAACAAATCATTTCTAGTGAATGCGTCTTTCCATTCTTTGTGATGACATCTCTTTAAGACATTATATCAAACAGATCTGGTGCTTTATTTATGATTGCACGAATGACTCAAGAGAGGACGACGATAGAGGTTGTGGACTTTGGCTTTATAGATGCCAATTACATTTTCTTGAAAGTATATAATCTCTTAAAAAAAGTGTGGGCAACCTTCTTTAGTAAAAAAAAAGGTGGTTCATGCCTACTGATCAATAGTTTCAATATTTTTGCAACCTTTACAATCATTGCATTTCATGAAATAACATTTCTTCAATGCATATAGTCAAACTGTCCATGCGCCTTGGTGGCTTTTTCACACTTGTATGTGTTGTTTACACAAGCATTTCCAACTGTGATATTTTATAGAAACATCCTCCCTTTTCAACGCCTTGATTATAAGGTAATGTTATCAAGAATTTTATAAATTTTGGACCATGTCCATCGCCGATATCATGTAAAATTCCATAATTTAAAAATTTGGGGTAACATATGGGATGAGGTCAATTTTTTTCATTATACTTGATATACATGTGTTATTAAATAGATGTACTAACCCTAAGTAGTGGATCCCTTATATTCTCTCTTTTTGTCTTGTGCTTCATTTCCCTTCATTTTATCCTTGCTTGGGGGCATATCATTGTTGCAAGTTTCTTAATCTTTTAGATGCATATATGCTACCTTTAAGAAATCACCCCTAATGAGACATATACAATCACTTTAACATGGAGTAATACACTCCACTCTTTGTTACACTTTATACACACACCACAACACATTTGATGCACATTGCAACACCCATTTTTGCAATCAAATTCTTTTTAGGTTACTTTGCAAAACATGCCTTTTGCTTTGTGTAGACATCATTTTTTTTCCCCTTATCCTAAATACCTTTAATTATTATTTTTTAATTTAATTAATCATGTGCCCTTTATAATATAATTAATTTTAATTAATTAACTATGTTATTTCCCTCTTCTTCTATAATTAATTTTATAAACTAATTATATTTGTCCTCTTTTAAGCCTAATTGTGTAATTAATTTTAATTAATTAATTACATCCTAGTTCATGCCTACATTTAAATAATTTTATTATTTAAATGCTCTCAAGCCTTAAGCCATGACTTAATTAATTAATTAAACCTAGATCTAAGCCTAAATCTCTAACCTAAACCCATCACTTTCACCCTTGAACCTACCCCCTTGGCTAATCAAAATTAATTAAACTAATTATGTGATTCCTACAACAATTAGCCACTATCCCCTAATTTTTTATTTGCTCACATGTGTGAGAAACCCTTCCCAAGGTGGCTAACCACCTTCCTTAAATATCCACCTACATTATTACATGAATGTCCCCTCTTACCTCTTTGGGATGTGCTCACACATGTGATACATCTTGGCCACCTTCTCTCTTCCTATTTGTCCCCTCATCTTAATGAGCCATCACTTTCAAACGTTGCTCATACATGTGTGAAAAATCATTCCTCTTGCATGGCCAACCACCTTGCTTAATTCACCTCCACCTTGGCATCCACATTATTGATCATCTTCAATGTCCACCCTCCATTCAAGTTTGAATCTCCGCCGTCCATTTTCCTCCAAATCCTATGAATAGGATCCTCTCCATGAGCAAATCACCACTTGCATTTAGTATTGCTATCTTACTAATTTAGTTCTAGGGATCTTCAGTGCAATCCTATCAATATTAGTGATGTATTAGAAGCATAGAGATCATGGCTTCTACACTTAGTTTGCATTCTTAGTCATATAGTTCATTGCATTTTCCATCCCATTAATTACATCTAGATTTATCACAATAGTTGCATTCTATAATCTTATCAATAATTAATTCCATCTTAAAATCATTGGGGAATCACTTGTGTTTTGAGATCATACCCACATTAAATATATTAGTGAGCAAATCAATGGAGTAGGGTGCCTCCATTTAGCTCAATCAGAGGTATTTTGTAGAATAGGTTATTTTAAGACATGTTTTGATTTATCTTTATCTCATTTGTATTTATATAATCCCAAATTTACATCATATACATTTTCTAATATGTTGTATTGATTATCTACATTACTCATAGTAAGCATAACCTTACTAGGCCAACACATTCATGCTCTCCTTTATATTCACATGTTACTCATTTTATTTTGATATTAGATTGATAAGATCCTAAGTCCCTTGGGGGCTTCATGTTTCCCACCTCTTTAATATCTTGATGATTTTCATTATTACTTTCTAATTTATGCTGAGTATGGATGCAAGTTCATCCTCTTAAAAGTGGAGGCTAAATGTAGCATCATAAATTATATCCAATTCAACAACTTTATTGACCTCTGGGTCATTGGTTCTTCATCCAACCATGATTGGTTCATTAGTGGAACCTAGGGGTCCTTTACCTAGTCAATGACATTTTTGGGAGCCATTTATCTACTAAAATGGCCTAATTTTGGACCCTCCAACAGTCAAAATACGTACATAGGATTCATAAAATCAAGTATGTTTCATCAAGAAAGGTATAAAAGCAAGCCTTATCCCCTCATTTGAGACACCAATATCATACGCATCAAGAAATCAATTAACAAGAAACGCTTTAGAAAGCAATCAAGCATTACTAAGACATTGAAGAAGAAGTAAAGTTTAGATTTTAAGCATTCAAGATGACATCCATGATCAAGAAATTCTAAAGTCAAATATTAAATTCAACATCAACCTTTTCGTGAAGACTTCATTAAAAGGGAGAATCATTAAGGTATAACATTATATTTTTTAATTTTAAATTCATATCTAGCATTTGTCCCTTTAAGGTATGCTTTCAATTCAATCTCAAGGTTAATTCCAAAATTGGGGTTTGACCTAGGCAAACCCCTATCAACTCAACATTTTTTCTCCTTTGTATATTTAGGTGACAAGATCTTAATGTACAAATATGGAATTAGGAAGAGAAGAAAAAGACCTATAGATTGAGATTTTGTAGAGGAAAAAATGTAGGTTCAGTGGTGATTTTTCTTACAAGATTCTAACACTACTATCAAGGAAGGTTATGAGTAGCATCCTGATCCAATAAATGCAATTCTATTTGTATTTGACATTCGTGGGTCAAGGGTGCTCAAGACCATTAGTGACCTCCACTTTTAGGCTTAGATTTTACCCACACATTCCTCTCTTCATCTTGTTTCCAAATGTAACATCATAAATTGTATTCCTATACAATTTATTTCTTACCCAGGCTCCATTTTAGCATGTTTGGCCTCCCACATATGTTTCCACTTACCACACCTTGATTTTGTGCTTATTTTCAGCACCCCAACACTAAATAGGATGTTTGGTCCAAATTAGGGTTTTCTTTGGGCAAAGAAGGGTGACTTGGATAGTCAAGGGCGACTTTGATTTGCCCTTGTCCATTGACTATCCCCAATCCCTAAAAATTAGGCCCTAATTTGAATTGGGTATTAGTTATTGGATTTTAGCAGGATTCCCAAATCCATGTCGACCTCCTTCAAGTTTTGCAACTTAAAAATGGCCAAGAGAGGTATATAAACAAGGGTACTTCCCTAATTTTAACATCCATTAAAAATAAAGAATTCATGATCTCAAGAATTCAAAAAACATTACATCATCAAGGTATAAGACATCTTGTTTCTCAAATCTACCTTCTACTATATATCAACATGCTTTCCTTTCGAGCATATTTCATTTCAATTTCATGTTGATTTCAAAACAAACATTTGACCTGGGAAAACCCCTTTGTACAACCCTTTTCCTTCTTTTTTGTATGTGCAGGAAACAAGTGGAACTCATGTAGAGAGAGGTACAAAAATATTAGATAAGGAGCTACCGTCTACAAGTCATTTAATGAAAACATGTCATGAAAAAAACAAATTTAACTCACCTTTGTCCTAGACTAGAATGATTTTGAAACACCCCTTTCCTCTTATTTTTTGGGAAATTTGATTTATAGGTTAGTTATTATTTATAGTTCCTAGATTTGGTTTTGAAATTGGTTTTTCAATCTACAATAGTCCCATGCAAATAAAAAACTATATTTTCACTCTATCTAGTCCTAAATCTTGCATTTTGCAGTTTCATTTGTACGTCTATCATAAAGAAATCCCTCACTTGTGGGCTCATAGTGTATTATCCTTCATCAAGAATCCCTTTACCTAGGAATGGGGAATGTATTCTCCTACCCTCTTTTGGTCCATGTGTTGATCTCCAAGTCATGTTGTCTATTAGTGTCCACCACTTAGTCATTATCAAGGCAATGTATAGACTTATATTTTGTATATGTACCGAGTAATAGTTACTACTAAGAAAGTTAGAGGTTGTCGAGTATTTCAGTAGTTACCGAGCAATATATATGCCGAGTTGTATAGATGATTCAATGTCAAGCACCAGTAAATGGAGAATAGTTTTGACTGAGCATCAGAGACTTCATATGCCAAGTAAGCCAATTGTGATATATGTGTTTGTAATGGCACAAACACCTAGGTAAACCATTTTGACTGACTTCTATGTGTGATTTAATGATTTTTGAGAGAATTAAGGAGTTGATTACGCATCATGATTTCAATCATTAATCCCTATGCAAGAAATGTAACCAATTAGAAAAAGGGAATGCTTAAACGACATAGGTAATGAATCTAGATCATTGGTCTTGATCTAGGAGCTTCATCTGTTGTTTATTTAATGTGACATCTGTTAGAAAGTAAAGTCCACCAAGATAACTGAGAGGGGGGGGGGTGAATCAGTTATCTGATAATTATAACTTTTATCAACTTCAACATCATTAAACCATGTAAGCAATATAATTACCAACCATAGAAAGATATTCATACATAATAACACAATGACACAAGATATGTTGACTAGGGAACCTCTTGATTAAAGAGTAAACCCCGGTGGGAATGATGCCCATAAAAGATGCTCTAATATGAATATTCCTTGTGAAAGGATGGAATCTGTTAGGAGTCTTCTGAAATACATTCAGTACATATGAATCCCTATTAGGAGAATTCAAATCCTTGTTAAAAGATTCTAACCCTGTTAAGAGTTATGGAAGACAGAAGGACCCACTGCCCAAATAGCTTCAAGGTAAGATCACTGAACACACTGTCCAACTGATCTTTGTATTACTCAACATAATAATACCAAAATATTACTGATCTCAACAATATGTTACCTCTTCTCTAACTGTGCCAAATCGCACTCACTGTTACACCAGATCTCAATTTTAGATCTCTGTACTTCGCATGTCTTCCTTCACAAATTCGCTTTCACAACTGCATTAGCTCTTTTCTTCACTTCATGATTACATCAACACATCCAACCATATTACAATAAGGAAAAACATTCCTTCCTTTATACCACACTCAAGTAATTACAAATGAGTCGACATACAATTACAAAATAAAAGTTTCCACACGCTACATCAAAATTACATAAAATTGTCGGCTTCCAACTACAATAATTCTTCACTTGTGTGACCTCAAAGTTTGCATTGTCATCCACATCACTAACAATGTGTCTTCAACTTCCCTTCAATTGCGCAAAACTAGATTCCATTCTGATTAGGAGATATCATCTAATTTCCACAAACCGCTACTCAGGAACATTGCCTGAATACTGCTTCAACCAAAATGCTCATAACTTTCATGAATAAATGAATTACTATCTACGCTCCTAACCATAAAAATATAACATATCAAAGAGTATATCCTCAAAATCACATAGCTCCAACTGCAATATCCTACGTGCGCTAAGCCAAACACTGTCTGCTTTTTTGCAAGTCTCTAGTAAATCACTATGTTGACATCAATGACAATCATAGTCATGAATGCAAGAAAAAATACTATAGAATGGCTGCCAAACATTTAGCATTCATTCCCAATAATCTCCACCATTGGCATTAATGGAAACATAGATGAAAAACATCCAATGTTCCAAAAATCCAATACTGTAATACTGGTGCTTCAAGAAAATATTTCAAGTCCTCTTCATCAATCAAATCTTGCTTCATTTTCCTATTCAGATAGTACAAATAGTTTTTTCATGTACACTTCTCCCCCATTGACATCAATGTTAGAAATCTCATCATTATGTCAACAACAACTCCAATTTCAAAAGACACTATTCAAAAAATACATTCACTAGAGTCCTCATGACTTAGCTCAGATACACATACTCCCCCATAGAGGAAGTACTAACATCTATTCTAGAAGAAAAATAAGGCTTATATACCATTGGACTGATGCAACCAACTGCATCACTACTCAAAAGTAGGTTGGGGCATAACCCCAAGCATACCTCTCAGATACTCAAATGTATCCTTAGGCAAAGGCTTTGTAAATATATATGTTATCTGCTCCTTTGTACTTATGTACTCAAGTCTAACTTCTTTCTTAGCAACTTTCTCTCTTACAACATGATACTTAATCTCTATATGTTTTGTCTTAGAATGTAATACAGGGTTCTTAGACATACTAACTATGCTGGTGTTGTCACAATGTATGAAAACAGGTTCAACAAACTTTATTCCAATATCCTTCAGCATTTGCTTCATCCAAATTATCTGGTTACAATTGTTTGCTACTGCTGCATATTCTACTTCTGCTATGCTCTGTGAGATACAATTATGCTTCTTGCTTAGCCAAGAAACCAATCTTTCTCCAAGGAAAAATACTCCACCACTGGTGCTCTTCTTATCATCAACACTGCCTCCCCAATCAGCATCTGTATATGCACATAGGGTAAAATCATCAGATTTTTCATACCACAATCCATAGTCCATTGTGCCTCTTAAATATCTCAGTATCCTCTTTACTGCTGCATAATGTGATTCTCTAGGTTCAGCTTGAAATCTTGCTACAATTCCAACTGAATGTGCTATATTAGGTCTTGTATGAGTCAAGTACTACAATCCTCCAATCATAGATCTGTATTTCTTTTGTTCAACTATCAGTGTTTCATTTGTGCTAGATAATTTATGTCCAATTACCATAGGTGTTCCAACTAGTTTACAGTTCTCCATTCCAAATCTTTTCAACAAGTCATTCAAGTACTTTGTCTGACTTACAAAGATACCATCATTGTTCTGTGTTATCTATAATCCCAAAAATTATTTCATTTCACCAATCATACTCATTTCAAATTTAGTCTTCATTTCATCAGCAAATTTGTCACTAACTTCATCTTCTCCTCCAAAAATAATGTCATCAACAAAAATAACTATAACCATCAAACCCTTTTCAATTTCTTTTGTGTACAAATTTCTATCAGTTGTTCCTTTTGTAAATCCCAACTTTAACAAATACTTGTCCAGTCTTGCATACCAAGTTCTAGGTGCTTGCTTTAGTCCATATAAGGCTTTATTTAGTTTACATACCATGTCTCCTTCTTGAGTCAAAGGAAAACCTTCAGGCTGCTTAATGTAGACTTCTTCTTCCAATTCTCCATTCAGAAATGCTAACTTCACATCCATCTGATATACTTTGAATTTCTTATAAGCTGCATAAGCCAAAAACATTCTTACTGTTGCAATTCTTGCTACAGGTGCAAAGGTTTCTTCATAGTCAATTCTTTCTTGCTGTGAGTATCCCTTACATACCAATCTTTCTTTGTTTCTTACTACTTCTACTTGTTCATTCATCTTGTTTCTGAACACCCATTTAGTTCCAATAACATTCTTGTCTTTAGGTCTAGGGACCAATTCCCATGTCTTGTTCTTTTCAATATGATCTAGTTCTTCTTTCATAGCATTATTCCAACTGTCATCTTCACAAGCTTTACTAGTAGTTTTAGGTTCAATTTGAGAAATCAAATATAACTGTTCTTGTACCTTATTCCAAGTTAGAACTCCTCTTTTAATGCTTCCAATAATTTGCTCAATAGGATGATTTCTTGATAAATTCTTGTTAGGTGTCACTGTCTCATATCTCACTTCAGGTGTAGGTTCTTCAATGACTTCACTGTGGCTTTCATTCAAAAAATCACTGTCAGTCTCATAAAATAATTCAGTAGTTCCAATGTTAGGTTTAGGATGAGCTTCTTGATCTGATTCATAATCAAGCATTCTTTCTTAAATTTTGAAATTTTCATCAACTTTAACATTTGCGCTCTCAACAATAGTCTTAGTTCTTTCGTTGTAACATCTATAGGCTTTGCTTTTCAAAGAATATCCAAGAAATATACCTTCATCACTTCTAGAATCAAAATTTCCAATATCATCATCTCTCTTTATATAACATTTTCTTCAAAAAATTCTAAAATACTTAACTAAGGGTGCATGTCCAAACCATAATTCATAGGGTGTCTTGTCTGTGTCTGCTCTGATTTGTACTTTGTTCATTGTATATATTGCTATGTTCACTGCTTCTCTCCAGAATATCTTCACCAAATCATTCTCAAATAACATAGCTCTTGCTGCTTCAGTTACTGATCTGTTTCTTCTTTTTGCAATACCATTTTGTTCATGTGTCCTAGGGGCTAAAAACTGTCTCTTAATGCCATTTTCTTCACAAAAGGTGTTAAACTCTCTAGAAGTAAATTCTCCACCTCTATCAGATCTCAATCATTTAATCTTCATTCCAGATTCATTCTCAAATTTATTCTTAATGATCTTAAACTTATCAAATGCTTCAAACTTTTCTTTAAGAAATGCAATCCACATTATTCTTGTAAAATCATCAACGAGAATCATAAAATACCTTTCTCCATAGAATCCTCTAGTCCTGGTAGGACCGCTCAAATCTGTATGATCAATCTCCAACTTTTCTGCAGATGTAAACTTCTTACTGGGAAAAGAACTTCTCTTATGTTTAGCCATCACACATTCTTTGCAAATCATGTTAGTAGGCTTCATAATTTTAGACAAATCCCTTACTGCAAGTGTAGTAATTACTTTCATAATGTTGTCAAAGTTTATATGACAAACCTTCTATGCCATAACAAACTGTCATGAATTTTAGTAATCAAACATGTCATCTCAGTAGGATTCAACTGAAATACATTACCTCTGGTTCTAGATCCAGTTCCAATCAGATTTCCATTTTTATCCTTTATCACACAAGTTTTCTCAATAAACCAAACTTGATATCCCTTATCAACGAATTGTCCAACACTTAAAAGGTTATGTTTCAATCCATCCACAAAATAAACATCATCATTATTAGTCTTTCCATCAAGAGTAATAGATCCTATACCTTTAATCAAGCAAGGTGCATTGTTTCCAACTCTAACAACTCCTCCATCATAATCATTAAACTTTATGAACTTTTTCATGTCTCTAGTCATATGATGTGAACAACCACTATCTATAATCCAATCATCTTTCTTTTCAACTTAAGAAACTAAGGCTTTTTCTTCCTTAACATCAGTCTAAGGATTCTCTTCTTTAATTGCTACAAACCCTATGTCATCATTATTCTCAGTATCACTTTCACTTAGAGTTCTTTCTACACAAGTTTCAAGATCTTCATCATTAGCATAATAACATTCCTTAGATCTTCTAGGTTTGAAATTGTTTATGTACTTTTTAACTCTCTTAGGGAACTTAGATGCAAAATGACCATATTCTTGACAAGTCCAACATTTAAAAATTTTATTACCGTCTGGTTCTCTCTTCACAAGCAAGGCAATACCTTCTTCAATCTTCTTGTCTTCTTCATTTATAGATCTACTGCTACCAGCATAATCTTCGCTCACACTGATGCTTCTTGAAAAAGTAGGGTGAACACTAAGAGCACTAAATGTTGTCTCCATTCTAGGCAAGTCTCTTGATAACCTCGGGTTCATCTCTATTGCTTCCAATCTTCCAAGAAGAGTTTCTCTTGTAAAGTTTGTAGTATAAGGTATAACTTGTTCAATCATCTGTGTTGTCTGCTTAAGTACAAGAGTTAATGTTCTCAAAATTTTCCATATCACTTCATTCAATGTCTTTGTTCCTCCACAAGATTTTATGCCTGTAACAATTTCTGACATTCTACCAATATAGCTTCTGACAGATTCATCTTCCATCATTCTTATATCTTCAAATGCACATATCCAATTATGTAATCTAACTTTCTTTGCATGTTCATCACCTTTAAAAGTAGAGTGTAAAGCTTTCCAAATTTCATAAGATTTTTTCAAACATTTTACTTGACTGTACTCATTCTCCAGAAGGGCTGTCAAAAGTGCTTCTCTTGCAATTATGTTACACATGAATAGATCTCTCTCATCGCCAGTACATGTTTCAAGATTGTCCTCTTCAATGAGAGTCTTATCATTCTTTGTAATCAACCAATAAACTGGTCCTAAACATAGTAGGTGTGTCTTCATCTTTTCTTTCCATCTATCAAAATTTACTCCATCAAACTTAGGGCTTTCTTTTCTGAAATTCACCATGGATCTCCTTAAGTTGTTAAACTTCTTTTTCAAGGACCTGCCGCTCTAATACCAATTGGTAGAAAGTAAAGTCCACCAAGATAATGAAGAGGGGGGGGGGGGTGAATTAGTTATCTGATAATTATAACTTTTATCAACTTAAACAACATTAAACCATGTAAGCAATATAATTACCAACCATAGAAATATATTCATACACAATAACACAATGACACAAGATATGTTGACTAGGGAACCTCTTGATCAAAGAGTAAACCCCGGTGGGAATGATGCCCACAAAAGATGTACTAATATGAATATTCCTTGTGAAAGGATGGACTCTGTTTGTGTGTGTGTGAAAATTATACCTGATCTGTAAACACAACACTCAGTAAAACATTAGAGGTTAGTGATAATCAAAATCGTGCAAAATTGAAAGCTATCTAACCAAGCGATTTACTGCCTTCTAATAGGTGCGAGATTAATGTTCTCAGATTGTAATCGAGATCAGTGACCTAGACGACACCTAAATGAAGGATTTGAATGCAAAAGATGGATATGAAATTGAATGCAATTAATCTATTTTTTTGATATTTTCTATGCAATAATAATTGTAAAAACTGATATGAAATCTATGCTAAATGAAATTGATATGCTATGAATGCTATTGAAAATTGATATGCTATGCTAATCTAGAAATGATATGAAATATGAATGCAAAAATAAGATTGATCTCACAAAGATGTTGATTCGCAAGAGCTTTGATTCTTCAATTCCAATTCTCCAGCGTGATTGTGCAAAATATGAGATCATTTGTGAAGAGCTAAAGCCTTAATTTATAGAAATCCAGGGCTTTGGAGGTGCATGGGAAAAAGCCATAAATCACTCAAATAACTCAAGTTGATTTTTGAGTTATTTTTAAATAAAAGATAATTAACTCACAAAAACATGCAAAAGCTAAGTTTTAACTCAAAATAGAGTTTAGCTTTATTTGATAATTGATAGTTGTCTGCTTTTATGATTGTGCATGTTTTATTTATGAATTAATTTAATAATAAAGTGATTTATTTCCAACTTAACTGCTTTTAAAAATAAAACAATTGATTTATGGGTTAATCAATTATTTAATCAAACTTTTATTAAAAATTATATTATTAAATAATGACAACTTGCTTTAATTAATTAAATAAGAATTTAATCAATTATTCATATGATATTAGATTTATTGTCAAAATTAAATAATACAATTAATAATAGATATAATTAAATTTAATTACACAATTAAGTGGCAAATATTAAATCTAATTAATTAAATATGAAAATATTCAATTAATCAAACTTTAGGATAAATGTGATTTATTGCCAAATAATTATAAAATTAAAGATAATTAAGATAATTAGGAATATTACTAGGAATATTCCCTGATGCAAAATTTAAGATAATCAATTAGATTTGATGATGTTTAGATGTGCCTTAGATTAGGACTTTGATGTCGATTTCATTCGAATTGAAGATGTAGGAGATTAATGAACTTATAGCCCATTTTTGGGGTATTACAGTTAGGAGTCTTATGAAATACATTTAGTACATATGAATCCCTGTTAGGAGAATTTGAATCCCTGTTAAAAGATTCTAACCCTGTTAAGAGTTATGGAAGACAGAAGGACCCACTGCCCAAACAACTTCAAGGTAAGATCACTGAACACACTGTCCAACTAATCTTTGTATTACTCAACATAATAATACCAAAATATTACTGATCTCAACAATATGTTACCTCTTCTCTGACTGTGCCAAACCGCACTCATTGTTACGCCAGATCTCAATTTTAGATCTCTGTACTTCGCATGTCTTCCTTCACAAATTCGCTTTCACAACTGCATTAGCTATTTTCTTCACTTCATGTGTATATCAACACATCCAACCATATTACAACAAGGAAAAACATTCCTTCCTTTATACCACACTCAAGTAATTACAAATGAGTCAGCATACAATTACAAAATAAAAGTTTCCACACGCTACATCAAAATTACATAAAATTGTCGGCTTCCAACTAGAATAATTCTTCACTTGTGTGACCTCAAAGTTTGCACTGTTATCCATGTCACTAACAATGTGTCTTCAACTTCCCTTGAACTACGCAAAACCAGATTCCATCCCGATTAGGAGATATCATCCGATTTCCACAAACCGCTACTCAGGAACACTATCTGAATACTACTTCCACCAAAATGCTCATAACTTTCATGAATAAATGAATTATTGTCTGCACTCTTAACCATAAACATATAACATATCAAAGAGTATATCCTCAACATCACATAGCTCCAACTATAATATCCCACATGCGCTAATCCAAACATTGTTTGCTTCTCTGCAAGTCTCTGGTAAATCACCGTGTTGACATCAATGACAATCATAGTCATGAATGCAACAACAACTGCTATAGAATGGCTGCCAAACATTTAGCATTCATTCCCAACAACATCAAAACCCTAATATACGGACAATGATGGGATCTTGTGTATACGGATGGAAGCAGTGTTTTGATTGTTAGATGCTGAGATTAGGCAGAGTGACCGAGCAGAGCAGTGAAGGACATAACAAAGTTATATTTGATTTTGAGATCAGATAAGTATTGGAAAGAGGAGATATGTTATCAGCATTTGAAGTGCAAACTAAAGGATGAGGTATTGATACATTCTAGCAAGTTAATCAGGGTAAATATCTTAACAGAGTGGTCCTAACATGCCTTTGTAAATCTCTTAATAGAGTGCTTACTTAGTTGTAAGTTTTAAATCCTTTAATCGAGGTAGATTGTATGTCTATAAGCTCTTAGCAGGGTAGACCCCTCACAGGGTAGATCACTAGAAGTGATCAAAACTTTATAGCCCTAACATACACGCATTATTGTTGTAGTAGTAAAGATTTGCGGGTGTCACCCCCATTGATGAGCCTATAATTTGTCATGTTTATTTCATTTGTTATAAAAATTTACATCATCTTTATAATACCTTTCCAAGTTATTTCCATACATTACCTTGATTTATGAAGCATTAACTATGATTAATGATTTATTGATTAGCATTTGTATGTCTAGCTACTTAATGCTAAATTATGATGATTTATTATGATAAATAGTTATTATTAAATAATAAATGTTTTGAGATGATTAACATGTTTTTTGTGAGATATTTGAGTCATTCATGTAGCTGGAAAGAAGAAGAAGCAAGTTGACACTTGTCAATATTCAACAGTTACAGGAAATGCAGAGAAAAAGTCAAAAACCAGTTTCAGTAAAATGGGCATATCTCACTCAATTCTTAATGAAATTTGTATTTTATTAATGATTTGGAAATCTGAAATAGAGGAGAAAAATATGTTAAAAGGGTTTGATCCAATTCACAATAGTTAATCAGAAACACTTATCTAAAGTTGACTGAGTAAAAATAGCCAAGTTTGAAGGTAGCCAAAACCCAGTCTTGGTAAAATGATCATATATTTCTCATTTCTTAATGAAATCCAGATTTTCAAAATGATTTGGAAAGATGAGAAGGAGAATAATAATCTAGCAAAACTATTTGAGATAACTCGCAATAATAAGTGAGAACCATCTGTTTGAATCTGGCTGCAGGAAAAGTGGAACTAAAAATCAGCAGACTTAGTCAAACTTCTTCTATTTATTGCAATTTGAGTTATGAATTCAAAGAAGGTTGGATATGATTTGTATTATATTTATGAACACAACCAAATATCCATGAAATCATATTTTTCATAAAAGATTCCAAACAAACTCTTTTTCCAATGAGTCAAGAAGACAAGTTGTAATAAGACTCTTCTTTTTAGTCACTGTTTTAGAATAAGTCTCTTCCTTGTTTAAAGGAATGATGAGACACATGTTAGATGGTTGTTAGGGAGTAAATAAGCTTATATATTCTAAATTTTAATCAATAAAAAGGGGAGCAAGTGGTATTTGTTCATTAGCTTTAGTGAGTCATGATTTTGTAGAAGGAAATTTGTAACAGTAGCAATAATTTTAATAGAAGTTGTAGATTGCATTTTTATGGAAGCATGTTACTTGTGTATGATGTTTTAAGGACATATGTCAAAGTTTAAATTATCTAAGAAAGTTTCACTTATGATATTTTTTACCTTTGGTACTTATAGAAGTAGAACACAGCAAACTGTTGTGTATTACATAGTTTCATGCCGCCATTACTGTGCAGTTAGATTCATTTCCAGCATTGTTATACTTTTAGTTTTGCAACAATAGAATAACTTAGAGAATCCCATAGTGCATATACTTTGCAGACCTGTTTCAAGCATACGTCCTCGGATTAATAATTTAAATGTGCCTTCATAATGATGAGATAACTACTTGGTATGGATGTCCAATCCCAAAGTTATGGTTGTAAAGCCTAGTTATTAAAACCATTATTGGTGCCCAACATTTTTGGTTTCAAAGTGTAAAATTTTATGTTTATGTTTAATAAATAGGATTTACAACCATAACTTTGTGTTTATTTTTGGAGCCCAACATTTTTGGTTTCAACATTTTTGAAGATGACAGTTTTATGTTTATTTTTGGAGCCCAACATTTTTGGTTTCAACATTATTGGAGCCCAAAGTTTATGTTTATGATACATGTGTTGAATTGGTTTCAAAGTGTAAAGTTTGGAGATTCTGATTCACCCCCCTATCAGTATCTCACTTTCCCGAATAAGACTTCCAACAATTGGTATCAGAGCTTTGTTCTCTTAGAAGGAGTCTAACCACTTGAGAATTAAGATCTTGGATATGGAGGCTTATAAGTTGGGAAAAATCATAGAGAATCATAAGATTGACATCCAACTTGCATTGCACCAGCTTGAGGCAATAAGAGAAGAATTGAAGAAATCTTTGAGTAGGAGGAAATAATTGCCAATCCAAGTGAATGACACTCAATATCAAGAAGAGGATACTAAATGTCTATTTGATAATGGAAACTCCAGTGAAAGTGACGTAGCAATAGATGATTTATTGGAGAGAAACAACACATTGAATGAAGAAGTCAAGAGTCTGAAGAGAGAATTGGAAATCCAATCAGTAAGACTATGTGAAGTGATTGAACAGAAAAAGAAAGCTGAGGAAGACAAGACAATGACAAAAGAGGATAAGAGACAAATGACTACTAGACTTGATGAAAGGACATGTGATATGTAGAAGCTGACAAACAATCAATTGGACAGGGTAAATCAACTATTACTTGTAAATCAAGAGTTGAACAGGAAAGACATGGAAATTACAAATCTGAGATCAGATAATAATAAACTAAAGAATGAGTTAAGATCTGAAAAGGAACTTAATGAGAGGATGAAAAAACCTAATTAAGCTATTAAATACTTTGAGGAACTGATGAGATCACCGGGAAGATCCAGTGACACCTTTGGAATAGGACATAATGAGCACCTATCATCCACTGAAGAAGGAGAATCATCAAAGAGTGGAGAACAAAGGAATGCAAAGCCAAAGAACAACAAACCTACATGCCATCATTGTGGGAATCTAGGACACACAACAAACATCTGCAAAAGCAAGAATGGTAAGTCTAATCCTACGCCTAAATTCAGTGGATATTGTTTCAACTATAAGAAGCATGGGCATCAGGCACACAAATGAAGGTCAAAGGCTAGTAATTCACCTACTGCACCTAGATTTAAAGGTCTGCTACAATTGTCAAAAATATGGTCATAGAGCACATGAATGCAAATCCAATGCTAAACCAAAGTGGACATCCAAGAAGAAAGGTAATGCAACTAGGAAAGGTAACACATTCAATTGGGATTACAATACACGGTATAGTTCTCATTATTGTGGAGAATATGGTCATATTGGAGAGAATTGCATAAGGACACATTTTAGAGGTAAATCCAAGAGTTGGATGAATGGAAGTTTGATATGTTATAAGTGTCACAAGATTGGTCATATAAAAAGAGACTGCACAATACAAGCACAGAGTAATGAACAAAGAAAAGGTGAAGAGACTATTGAACATATAAAGAACCAGATGGAACATACATGAAAAAAGAAAGAGGAAGAAGGTAGTAGTAGATCCAGTGAGCCTAAGATCACCCAATCTAATGGACCAGGTGATCACACTACTTCTAACTAAGAAAAGAAGGTATGTAAGGAACTGAATTTTCAAATGCTATATTTTACACCAGTTCTTGACATTAGATGTGTTAAGGTCCACATCTGCATAAGTTAAGATACATTAGGACATATTTGAGAAAAGAGTTAAAATTGCATATTTGATGTCGAGTGTCAGTATTTATGTCTATAGTGACCAAGTCACTCAGTACGTTTCGAGCTCCTATAATGACCGAGATGTTATATCTACCAAGCTGAAGTGGAAATGTCAGTATTGACTGAGCCATGGTTGTCACTGAGTGATGGAGTATGGAAATGTGTTAATCGAGCGATCATACAAAGGTTGAGACAATTGTATTATACCTACTAAGTATACAAAGCATTTAATGAAGACCTAATTCAACTATTTGAATCCATATAATGGAAAGTTACCATTCATTTTCATTTCACCAGTGATTTGAGAACTTGTAGAGCGAATCAAAAGGTGATTAAGAAAAGTGATTTGTGCAAAGTCAGTTTGTGAAGATCCAACAACGTGTTGTCTACAAACATTGTGAAGTATTGTTAAGACCGGGTATTACTGAGCTACTCAAAATTCATTTTATGAACCCTAATTTAGAAAAATGGCATCAACATCATTTGATGTAGTAAGGAAGCAAGGAAATGAGGTACATAATGTTCAGTTAGTAAGAAGTGATGTGTGCAAACCACCAAATTTTTTGTGCTCTACCTGAGAGTGTGGTGAAGGAAGATCTCTTGGGAGCCCTGTCATCGATTTTGTATTAAGTTTTAATGATACACGATGTACATTAATGCTACATGTGTAAGATCAGTAAGATTGGAGATTACAAGATGAGGGGGGCTTACAACAGGTTGTGTGAAAATAGAGTATTGATGGCTGAGCATTAACACATTGTCGAGAAAGGGTTAGTGCATTCCCTAGACTTCCCACAAAATTTTAAGATGGAATAGATTAAGATTATTGAGTCGAGTTCATGACATGCAACTGTGGTTGGAGAATAGGCCAATAAAGATCATTGAGGATATAATTCACCGAGTCACCAGTTACCCTACTCTTACCAGGAAGAAGATAATGAGATGCCAGAGAAAATAAGTGATTCAGATGAACACCATGGCAGTATAGAATAAATGTGGAATGACTATCTCTACTATCATAGATCCTGAGATAGATTTTGCAGTGAGGGTAATTGCTCATAAATTCTAGCAGTCAAGACGAATAGATAGTGTCCCTTGCATTGCAATGGACCAAGCATGGAAGATAGCGAAGAAAGATCATACATATGATCTTGTCAAGATGTAGTTGACTCAATTAGCTAAGAACCTATCATCAATCAGAAAAGCAAAGAACTCAATGTGTAAGTTTGAATCCCTGATAGTTTGTATATTTTTCCATGTGCAAAATACTTTTCCTACAATAGGAGATGTAGTCTGGAGTCATGACCGACCTATGACACATCAAATTAGTGAGTTTATTCAGTAATTAGGTGATAATTTTGATAGTGTGATGGATAATTACTTTGTAGATTTTAAGAAGAAAATGAGAAAGAGAAGCATAATTCCAGTATCATTAGTTGATAAATTATATGATCATGTATGTTTTCTTGTGGATACCGATCACACTTATGTACAAGTTGTTACACCTAGGGTAGCATGTTTGAGACCATTTCCCTATGAAGTAAACATAGATGAAACATTTGCAGCCATAACATCTTTAATTGCAGAATAAATTGATAGTAAAGCCAAGACTTTTGGAAATTATGAGGAAGCTAAGTCTAAGATTACAATGGGTCTAAAGTTTGCAACCCTAAAGAGGAAGAGAAGGAAGCTAGTTAAAAACCTTGAGAAAATGTTAGGCCAAGGAGAAGAGGAGGATGCACCTCTAAAAATCACACAAGGTCTAGGTGAGGACAAATCTAGTGAGTCTAAAGAAAGTGAAGAGGAGGAAGTAGAAACAAAAAATAAGGGCAAATAATTAATGGTTGCCGAGCCCACTAATAAAAAGAACCAAAAATAGAAGCCTACTCCTCCTGTATCATTAAGACCTAGAAGAAGGGTAGCTTCAATTTCTATAGTTGTCGATCCGTAAAATAAAATAATTGTAAAGAATACTGAAGGGGAAAGCTCAGGGAAAAGGAAACAAGTGCAAACTAAGGTAGTGCCGAGCAATCCTAAGAAGAAACCAAGAAGGAAATTAGTACTACAGAAGGATGATAATGATGATGAGATGACATAAATAGATGACTACAATTAATTCATAGTGGCTAGACATAGACATCCAACCAATGTGGATGAGATTTGCCACAACATCAAGAGCACAACAGGTTTGACAAGTTTTCAATTTATTAAATTTGAAAAGTTAGGCAAAGTTGATAAGGAAAATATTGAAGATGCAATGATAGAAATGTTGTGTAAATTTAAGATGACAACTTTATAGATAGGGAATCTTATCCCTGATGAGTTGTTCAGAAAAATTGATGAGAGATGGCAGTATGCTATCATGATAGAGAGACAGATAAGAGAAGGCACCTTAGCACAAAATATGCCTGAGTTAAATACAAAGAAAATAGAAAAATTCATGGAGAAACACAAAAAAATTTATTCCTAAATTGAGAGCTTACTCCATATTGAAAAAGAATGTTGAAGTTGTTACACAGAGTACACAAATATGGAAGATAATTTTTGGATTGATAGTTGATAAGAGTGCACATAAAGTTGAAGGCACATCTAGACAAGTTGAACTGGACAATACTGAGGATATAGATGAGCCACATAACCTTGAGGAAGAGATAAGGCAAAAGGTAGAAGAGAGTGAAAAATAGGATGTAATCACCATTGAGGATGTACCTGAAGATACACCAGTGAACATTAATGCCTTGAATGAGGAATAAATTAAAAGTCAAATTCTTATTGAGGCAGCTTCAGATACATTTCTACCAAGTGCCAATCCAGTTCTAAAACAAATACATGATTATCAAAAGATTGAGGGTGCATCAACTGTGGACTCAGTACCTACACGCTCCAACATAGTCATAGTTGAAGAGAAAGTCACACAAGGAACAAGTGCTGAGGAATAGGGTAAGCCGACAACAACAACAAAGAATACACCTGTCGAGGTAAATATTGAACTCAATAAAGGAGAAGGATAGGAAAGCATAAAAGAGCAAGCATATAAGTCTCCAACAAAAGTTTTAGGGACACATGTTGAAGAAAAGGAGATTGAGGATAAAGTAACTGAGAAGAGTTAGGAGCCTAAGGAGAAAGAGGTTATTCAAGCCTTAGTACAATTGCTAAGTAGCAGCACACCGAAACCAAAGAAGAAGGTACATAAGAAAAAGGACAAGTCTCCTGGTACACAAGTAACATTAGATGAAGTTATAAAGATTCCAAAGTGCGACACTGATAACTTAACATATGAACATATGAAAATTTTGCAAGATCTATTGAAGAAGAAGAGAAAGCAAGAGGAACTCATAAGGGAACCCAACAAAAGTAGGTACTACATGAAATTAAAGACACATCTGTAGAGGATTTTGAGTTAGATGATGTAAATGAAACTTCACCTGTACTTGAGCAATTGGTACATATTGTCAAAAAGGTGAACAGTGATGAGAGTGAAGAAAATGAGAAGTTAATGCAATGGTTTGAGAGAAAGTTTGAGACCAAGGTACTTGAGAAGGTCTCAATAGAGATTGCAGTAAAAAAGGTTGAACTTTCTGGCCTTGTGAGAAACTTAGAAGAGGCTATACAAAATGTTCATTCTTTGTATAGACAACTACGTAACGTAGAGACATTTACTAAGGACAGTCAACAAATTATTGAGAAGCTACAATTAGGCTTCAAGTCTACAAGACATTCACTGAGCATGGATGCAAGTTCCATCTCTATTCATTTCACTAGGTTACTTAATGCACAAGGGAGATTAGCCAAGTTGATGGCTAATGATGGAAAGATTAGAGCCAAGTTAATCTTGATAAAAAAAATGTTGACACCTCATTTGGAGGTTATGCAGAGAGAATTGGCATCAGCAAAAAGAGTTAGTACAGAGAGATCCTCATCTCTTTATTGTCGAAAGTTTGGTTGATCTAGTTGCTCAACTAGAAATCAAGATACAGGTTTTGGAGTTTGTCAAATCTAGATGGGACAATGCTTTAGCAATGATTCTTCAACTCCACAAACCATTTTTGGATAAGTATTATTTAACCCCAACACCTCAACAACTCAAAGTGATGAAAATAAGGGGGAAATAGAGTCGTGTATATACAAAGAACAAGGAGGTAATAGAAGATGGAGACAAAATAGATGGACATAGATGGTAATGTGTAAAGGTATGACATACTATTTTGAAATTTAATATATACTCATTGTATGTCAGAGTCATGTATATATAATGTAGTCTTTATGAAGAGTGAGTCATAGTCTTAGGGGGAGTACTCAAGTACTAAGTACTATTTTGGTTATGTAATGTAAAGTCACAACAAAGTGTTTTTGCCACTAATGTTAAAGGGGGAGATTGTTGATCTCCAAGTCATGTTGTCTATTAGTGTCCACCACTTAGTCATTATCAAGGCAATGTTGGTCAGTCACCACTATGACCGAGGCATCCTATTAAGGTTGAGTTATGTATAGACTTGTATTTTATATATGTACCGAGCAGTAGTTACTACGGAGAAAGTCAGAGGTCACTGAGTACTTCAGTAGTTACCGAGCAATATATATGTCAAGTTGTATAGAAGAGTCGGTGCCGAGTGCCAATATATGGAGAACAATTTTGACCGAGCATCAGAGACTTCATATGCCGAGTAAGTCAGTTGTGATATATGTGTTTGTAATGGCACAAACACCTAGGTAACCCATTTTGGATGACTTCTATGTATGATTTAATGATTGTTGAGAGAATTAAGGAGTTGATTACGCATCATGATTTCAATCATTAATCCCTATGTAAGAAATGAAACCAATCAGAAAAAGGGAATGCTTAAGAAACATAGGTAATGAATCTAGATCGTTGATCTTGATCTAGGAGATTGATCGGTTGTTTATTTAAGGTGACATCAAAACCCTAATAGAAGGACAATGAAGAGATCTCATGTATGCAGATGGAAGCAGTGTTTTTATTGTCAGATGTTGAGATTAAACAGAGTGACCAAGTAGAGCAATGAAGGATAGAACAAAGTTATATTTGATTTTGAGATCAGATAAGTATGAGATCTATTATCAGCATTTGAAGTGCAAACCAAAGGATGAGGTATTGATACATTCTAGCAAGTGAATCAAGGTAAATCTCTTAACAAAGTGCTCCTAACATGCCTTTGTAAATCTCTTAACAGAGTGCTTACTTAGTTGTAATTTTTAAATCCTTTAATCAAGGTAGATTGTATAAGTCTGTAAGCTCTTAGCAGGGTAGATCCATCATAGGGTAGATCACCATAAGTGATCAAAACTTTGTAGCCCTAACAGACACACTTTATTGCTGTAGTAGTGAAGATTTGTGGGTGTCATCCCCACCCCAGTTTTACCTTTCAAGGGTTTCTAGGTTACCAAATCTTTGTGTTATGATTTTTATTTTCATGGATGTGATTAGTATGTTAGATTCATTTTAGCATTGAAGTATATGTTTATGATACATGTGTTGAATTGGTTTCAAAGTGTAAAAGTTTATAGATTCTGATTCACCCCCCTCTCAGTATCTCACTTTCCCAAATAAGACTTCCAACACCATGATGTAATTTTTGTTCAAGATCTCCTCTTGGAAGTAGATGTCTTCGAGCAAAGATCTCTTACTCCTCTTGTGCATCCCTTAAAAGGACCCCTTTACACTTGTTGCATGATATCTCTTTATGCCTGTCTCTTCCTCGCCTCATAAAAGCTATGTCCTCTTTAGTTTGGAATGTATGTGCATTATTATTTAAAGGAACATTCTCATCATCCTCCACATGATAATAAGGGTTGTGAGAGTAATAAAGTCTATGAGCTACGAGGTTGAGTTGAGAGAAACAAATTTAGCTATGGTGTTTGTACCAAAACATGATGAATAGAAACCTCAAAAGTTGTGGGAGAAACAACTTACATCCCCTTCTCTAGAAGGTTTAAAATCAGGAACATGTTGTGGTTGTCGAATAGTTGATTCTTGTAGTTTGTTTGTGCCATTTGAGGATAGAGTGACCCTCTTATCCCAATTTTCCTCATACCTTTGGGACTTTGGAACATGTAGAGGATCAAAATTTGTAGTTGAGGATTTAACCCTTGAAACAATCAAAGGGAAATCCTTATTTTTGTGCTCCGAGGACTGACGCCAAAAACAAGTTTTGGAAAGATTCATATAGAGCACATATTAAGCATGGAAAATACCCCCTATCTAAATATCAATAATCGCTTTGAGGTCACAAGAAAAATCCGCTTTGACACAAACCCTTTTTTGGGATCGATCATGGTAAAATTGATTAGGCATGACAACCTTGCTAAGAGATTTAATAATGGTTTCCAAAAAGGCTAAGATGATAGAGGGAGACTTGAAAGCTCTATTTGAAGAAGAACATATAGTTTCTTATCATTAGAGACAAAAGAATTGAAATTTTGAAAAACAAGTAAGGAGGACCAAACATACCAAGGCCCATGTTAAAAAATGGCTTGAACATGACTAGGTTTAGCAAAGAAAAAAATAAAAAATAAAATAGTTAGGTTTTGAATTGCATTTAGGTGAATCTCACGAGGGGGTCAAGCCTTGAAAACCTAATCCTAGAAAATTCTTTCTGGGGGAACCCTTTCGACAAAGTAACCTATAAGAGTGTACTTATATAACCATTGACATACATTGTTAAACAAGCGTGAATTGGTAAATAACATCAATTTTACCAAAAGGCATACATTTTGAAAACTTTGGGCATAAATTTTTGGGGATGCTTGTTCGGTAGAGGCATTTTTGCCAGATGGTAGAGTTTAAACACCACCAACATCTATTGTGTCGAGGCTATTCAAGGCCATTATAACTAGAAAGGACTTATGCAATTAATGCAATATGATACAATGTACATACATAGACATACATGAAGCTGAGAAAAAAAAACCTTGGTAGAGTTAAAAAAAACATCTTAAGCCAACTCAAACATATATTTTGAAATAGTGTAAAAGATATTATATTCAATACCACCAATGTAAAATGCTTTGAAAGTCATAATTTCAAGTTCTTATGATTTGCTTCAAACTTGGTGATTGCATTTAAATTTTCTAGCAAATATATTTTTTAGGTTCTTAGGAACATGACAAATATTTAGAATCTAACAATGCCAAATTAACAAAGGAAAAAGTAAGAGAACCATATCAAACATAAAAATTAAGCTTATCTATATGTTTTAACTATTCAAAGCACAAATAATCACCCAAACTTTGGTTTCACTAATTCAGACTTTAAAAAATAAATAATAGCATGCCATTAGTAGAAACTTGAATCAATACGTCTCTTGTGTTATATGTAATACATATTAATTATTCCACTTGAATGTGCACCATGATGTCTCAAGAAAACATACTCAATTTAGCTCCACAAATAACTATTGCTTCTTCATTTTGTAACTTCTACTCTTCACACAATCTCCACACACACTTTGCAATTGATTTGATATTCTATTTATACAATCTTTGATTAATCCCAAATAATAATTAGTTTGGACAAGATAAGGGACAAGAGGGAAATCCCAAAAGTCGGCCACCAAAACATAATTTTGGTGAAAGTGGTCCTATCCAAAAGATACAGATGACCCAAATATCATAACACAATATCCAATGTGATCCTAATCAATAAACATGTTTGGTGCACATCCTCCAAAGTTAGGACCATGATAATGTGTAGTAAATATTATTCAACCCAAAAAACATCTTCAACATGAAACCACTTAATACAAATCTTTACATGGAAAAGTGAGACCCAAAATGAACTCGACACAACATCCATCACAAGGAATGCACCAAAAGCATTAGAAAAAACCTTGACATCTAGATAGCCACAAACAACACTATAAACCAACTCCACATACAATGAAATGCCAATGAGCTCAATTACAACTATGAAAATCACATTAAGATGTTCTTGGAACATCCAATAAGATTCCTAAGGAAATATATCATATTTCCTCAACTTTTTGAGCTGCAACAACTAATTTCACATAGAGCTCTTCATAACTAGTAAGCTAGGAAAACACAATCATGAAGCATGTAAAATTTTTTTTTGGTACACATATCTTCTAAACATTGAAATGATAAATTGCATAGACATTATGAACCTTCCCTCTAAACTAAAACACTTCAAACATCAATGCAAAAAAATACAAAACATTTCCCAGACCAGTCCTAACAAACACCAATATAAGCAACACATTGCATACTTATGAAACTTCAACAACAACACTAGGGACCTAAAAAGATAGGAGTGAAATATTCATAGAACATACAATCTATATTTTAAACCACAAGGCTATACCAATAAAGATAAAGGAATGAAGAATATTCTTCCAAGTAGCTATTGTAACACTTATTTGCAAACAAACACTTTGACCTTCTTTAATGATAATAATCCCAATTATCCATCAACAACATTTTTCCATTATGCTAGTTTCATACTTCTAATCCTAATTTGAACAATGTCCGACTTCCAATCCTCATCTTAATTCACACCTCATTCCTATTGCAACACTTTTAATCAACAATACAACAACATCATCTTAATACCACAACTTTTACCGCGATGATGCATACATCAACACCCATTGGGTGGACATTTATATAAGAGAATAATTCACCATCAAATACTATCAACCATCTAAAATTAACATAGATGCATCCATTTTTTTTAATGCACCAATGCCAAAGAAGCAACATAATCATTCTGCAACACTCCGCAATTGTGTCAGTAGAGAGGTGGATGATAGCTGAATCATGGATGACACATCTCATCTCATGGTCTTATGAAGTTACATCATGCAGTGGACAACAACAACTTTCGTTAGAACATATCATCAACACATGTCATGTTGTCATCAACAAGCTCTCAACATCAAGTAGGCAGAGGGTTGACATCAATGACAACACCAACTACCACAATCTAATCACTGGGACACACATAGATCTACAAATTGACAACATTTAGGAAATTTGCAAACTTATCAAATTATCGAGGATCATTTTGATCAATAGGAATAATCAACTATACAAATTATAGGCAATTAGCGGCTAATCATCTAGTGCTATATAACCAAGGGGTGAAAATATGAACCCAACATAAGTACTCCATATTGTAGTCCAAATAGTAGGTTTTTTAACACGTGACTACAAGGCTAAAAACACACAACCAACATGCATACCCTTTCATATACATGAGCACATGGAAAGGAAATACAACCACCATGGAAGATGAGAGTAACATAGTTCAAAATCACTACTATGCAAGAAGAAACATGTGATCAAAAAAAAAAAGATCCATAAATAAGAAATGCCCACTGTAAATCTATTTCACAATATTTCATCAAAAGTTGCCTTTCATGACTTCCATTCGCACAAATAAGCAAGCAATGCCAACACACCAATCATCCAACATAATCCATAAGCCACCAATAATCTATAATTCCTTCTAATAGATTCCTACAAGCTATTAAAATCAAAATAAAGGAATATCAAGAACCAAAATACCATGAATCATTCAAATGTAAGCACATGCAAATATATGCACATGCAAACCATACAAACCCTTGAAGCTCTAATACTAAATGTTGGAAAATTCTTGAAAAATGTGGAAATATTTAATCCAATAAAAGTATTGATGAGATTCAGTGCTTAGACTATATCCAATAAAAATAAGTTATTCTATGTAAATCTAGAAATTAAGTTATCTTAATATGGAAAAAACTATGGAGATATTCATCTTCTTTGTTATGCCAAAAACCACCACTTTAATATGCATAATAAATGTATATTAGATTAACATAAAACATCATATAAATGAACATTACTTCACCATAATATATTAGCAATGTGGAAGTGTAAATAAAACAACATAAGAAGAACATCTCATAATACTTTGTAATAATGTTTTGAAAGTCATAATTTCAAGTTCTTATGATTTGCTTCAAATTTGGTGATTGCATTTAAATTTTCTAGGATTTTTTTTAGGTTCTTAGGAACATGACAAATATTTAGAATCTAACATTGCCAAAGTTACAAAAGCAAAAGTAAGAGAACCATATAAAACATAAAAATTAAGCCCATCTGTCTTAACTATTCTATGCACAACTAATCAAAGAATAATCATCCAAAGTTTGGTTCCACTAATTCAATCTTAAAATTAATATGCCATTCGTAGAAACTTGAAGCAATGCATCTCTTGTGCTATATGTACTACATATCAATTAGCCCACTTGCATGTGCATCATAATCAAGATTATGAATACTCATACTAATACACCCTTTCAAAATATCTATAAAATGTTAGTTCTAGAATATTTAAAAAGAGCTAAGGGCTCGTTTGGGTGTTGGAATACCAAATGCCAATTCCAGCCAATTCTAGAAGATGCTACAATTTTGGAAGATACAAATCTTG